>VXAU01001990.1:177223-210876 GCA_013399695.1 Formicarius rufipectus
TTTTTCCCATACAAAAGAATCCTTGAGGACAACACAGGGAGATTTGTCATTTATTTGATTGTTTTACAAGAGCAAGGAGATACAGACTAAATATATTGCTTTTCTCCCCATCTTCTCACGTTTTCCATGAGGAAAGGAGAAGAAACCAGACAACCAGGTTCACAGACACTGAGCTGTTTCCAAACGACAGAAGAAGTTATTTCCTTGTATCTCTGAAAAAGTGTGTGACTCTTACCTCTTCTTTTTGTTTTCCCCTACATAAACTTCTCATATTATCCAGAAATAAGATGTGCAATTAAGTCTCTCCCTCTTTTTTTGCTGTTCAGAGAGAGAGGGGAAGAGCAGCCCTCAGCAACAGATTGTCAGTATTGGTCTAGAAAAAATAAAACTCACCAGAGGAAATCAGCTCCATCCCCTCACCTGTTTTGTGATCAGCTCCATAATTCCTTGCTAGTGTAACCAACAGGAATACATCTTTCAGTGCAAAACCTTTTAGATTTCTGCTGTAAGGTTACTGAGCTAAATAGGTGTTTACTGTGGAGCAAGAGTATCACTACATGCCTCTAAGTACACTATAGATGTGGTCCTTGTGCACCAGGACCGCTCCTTGCCAGAAACCAAAGCTCAGATATAGCCCTTCCTCTCCAGACCAATCCAGAAGTACTCACAGCAGAGTTAGAAACAACTTATTCTTTCAAATAGCCTGAGGAAGGATAATTCTCATACTTCCCCTGTCAGTCACAATTATTTGCTTACCATACTAGCAGGAACATTCAAATGCATTTTAAGCCATTAAGATAAGACATCAGCATCCACAAGAACACAAGCATTAACTTTATTGTCTTGTGACTGCAGACAGCATCACAAACTTGCAGGGAAAATTTGCCAGATCAAAAGGCACTTTTCAGTTTTTTTCTTACACTTTCCCCTTATTCTCCTTCTAAACAAGGGGCAATATTGTTTACAGAAATAAACTTAAGTAATTGAAAGAAGACCTACCTGTTCTTCAGAAAAGGGCTTCCTCAAGGCTACCATCTATCAGAACGTATATTATTTGAAGATATGTGGCATGGAGAACATTTTTCATGTATTTTTAAGTCAAAATATTTTCCCTAAAATTTTTTCTATACAAGTTTACATTTTGTAAACCAGTATCAGTTTAAAACTAAACTAAGGCTAAAGAAGCTTATTGCTAACCAGGTAAGATGGAGAGCAATGAGATCAACAGCAGATAAATGTAAAATGGCTACTTTGACCTTGTACTTGTTTCCCTAACTTTAATTTTAATGACTTTGCCTCCTTCTCTTTGAAAAAAAAAATCAAGTTCTGGCAACTGTGAATTTCCAATGAAGTCTTGAAGTGAAACATTCACTTTTTTCAGAAGTAAATATATAAAGGGATTAGTTTAATATATGAGGTTTACCATATCAATCTAGCACTCCCTCCCACCAATATTTTATTATGCAATGTTAAGTCATCATGAATTCAAAAACATTCACAAGTGAGGGAATTCTAGAATGTGGGTTGTCTGTAAATAAATATTTTAATCCCCCCAAGTGTATCATTATGTTTTGTTGCTTTGTTTTTGTTTGTTTGGTTGGTTTGGTTTTTTTGTTGTGGTTTGTTTTTTGGGTTTTTTTTTTGGAGGGGTGGGGGTTTAAGATATATAACTGCACTATACTTTATTCCATATTCTTGTATATTATTCCTGCAGAAGAAGGACTGTGCTTGGTTAATGATCAGCTTGTCACATTCAGCTCCATTCTTATGTGCAGGATCAGTTACTGCACAGCTTTCTACCACTGCTCAACAATGTTCATTCATATAACAGAGGTACATTTAATAAATTAAAATTTTTAACATCATTGTTATTTGTGAGAGGTATATTAGGGATAGAGACTATAAAATAAAAAATTCCATATTAGTTTGCGTTTTCTAGCTTCCTGTATTTAAAATACATTAATTTCTGTTGCAGTTATCAGTTCCTCCAAACTGAGTAGTCAGCAAATGAGTAATAAGCAGCTAAAAATTGTCTTTTTGTTACTGAATGTCGTACAGACTCTTTGACAGTGGTGTAGACAGAAATGTAGCCCTCAGAATCAGTAATGAACTACTTTAGCTGTTCAGTCTTCTTTTTCTACTCTTGCCTCTGTAAAAGGCTGAGTTATATACCTGAGCAAACTTTGAATTCTGAGACAAGCAGGAGCTATGAGGCTGGGCCGACCAGGGTTGCTTTGCTCTCTGCTGAGCCGTGGGAAAAGCGACTTTCCTGGTATCGCTGGCAGGGAATGAGAGCTTGGGCTGATGGGTAGTTAAAATCTTTACACTCCAGGATACTTCTTGATAGGGATGGCAAAGCTGCTCCTGAAGCAGTGGGAGAATCTGAATTTATTTAAAACAAACTTTTCAACTGCTTTTTCTGTTGTGTAGTTACCATGATCAAAATATTGCCTTTGAATAGTCTGTACCCAGTAAGCTTGTCAGAGTGAGTTTTCAAATAAAGGAAATCCCAGAACAAGTGATGTTGAAGTCCAAAAGGAAGTTGGTCTTTAGGTAAAAGGCCAGTATAAAACCAGGCAGCAAGAAAGGATGAAATATCCTCCAGCTTGGAATACTGTTTTTATCCGGTTTATATTTCTTTGAAAGTGGAGTAAAGACAAAGCTTGATGGCAAATTCATATTAAATAATTCACAGAGAGACAATGGGACATCAGGATCTCTGAATTGCAGTGATTGGATTATAATATAATTTAATAAAAATGGAAATTAAAATTTCTGAATTCTTCCTTTAAATTTCATTGTGGTAGAACATTTTATTAAATTAAAAAATTAAACAATTATTACTTCTAAACTGAAATCAAACAATTCTTCAATCAAACAAATTGGAACTGAACTGAAGCAATCATTTTGCTGTATTGAAACTTGACAGCAAACAAAGGATTAGGTTATTTTATCGTTGCTCATTGAGAATATATGTTTCACTAAAATATTATTTGCATTATATTAAAGATTTATTCAGCATACCATCCATATGATTTGCAGCTGCTAAGGACTTCAGGACAGCAACAAATAGTGGGCTTCTCCCTTGTCTTTCTTGACTATCTTTATTTTGCATCATGAATCAATACGTGCTGTGCACATTCATGCTTCAGCATCATTCCTCAGTTGTTCACTGTTCTGCTTATTGGAGCATGGATCTGTTTGGAACCTCAAATTCTGTATCCATCTGATATCAACTCTTGCTAAATAGTTACACAGCCCAGCAAATCCAAAAAGAAGGGTGCTGACCATATCTTTCAGGTTTGTATCTCCACAATAAACCCACTATTGCTGCAGTGGGGATCTTCTTCCCACAGTTTACATGCCTGTGCAGATGTATAGTACTGCTATATCTCTCTCATATGTGCAGAATTAGTAATAGGGGAATGGAGAACATTTCTTATTCACCCCATAACTTCAGCAGAACTGAGGACATTTCTTATTGCCAGGGAAGCACAGCACTGCAGTCTCTTCCCACCTTCTTATCTGCATATAACAGTGCTAGGGTATTTAGACAGAAATTGAAATGACATGCTAGAAATGCAAATGATGTGCAAGTTCTTACATGGCAACGAAAATGGGAGATTAAATCCTTTCACCAACTGCCTCACACTCTCTGATGACCCTTCCCATTATAAAATGAGGTCTTTTTGAAATTTGTTGAAGAAGTTGTGCTGGCTGAACAAAATCAACTTGATCTGTAACAGAGCTAAAAATATATTGGTGGATTTATACAGATCGTTATTCTGGTCATTCCTTTTCCTGTAGGAACTATCAATGTAAAATTGCTAAAAAAATCATTCCATACTGTATTCATAATAGAATATAATAGGGGCACATTTTCTCCTCTGAAAGCTAAAGCGAAGCTGAACATTAAAAACAAACAAAAAGTAGTCTATTATCAACTTTGGAGAGAGTGCTTTAAGTAACTGCATTTCAATGAATTTCAGCAACATACCCAAAAGTAAGTTTGTAACAAGAGAAAACAAAAAGGCTTCTGGCCATTTACAGTTTTGCATTTCTGTGAATTTTTTTTTTTTTTTTCATTTTACTGCTTTAGTGATTGATACAGGAGACTGCACTCACAGTCTAGAAATTTTTATTCATATGTTGATATGAGAGGAAAAGACAGGCAATGACAGACAAATGACTTCTTATTACAGCCCCTGAAGTGCACTTAGTGCAGTCTTAGTTTCTGATGACAAAATGACCTCCATCTAGTTGCTCCTACTCACCCTTTCCAATACATCTTGAAGAAAAGTGCAATAATATTTAATGTTACTCAAATCCTTACCATGCAAGATACTTTTCTCACCTAGATTGGTTTTATCATTCAATGTAGTAGTGGCCCTCTGTAGCAATAGCATCTATACATACACAGAAGTCTGAAGAAAATAATTTTTCTGAGAAAACTAAGTCAAAAGTAAGTCAAGAAAATAATTTCTGCTGTGCACTGTGAAATGAAAAATAAAAGTATTTCATAATCTTAAAGTAAAACATTTTCCCACAATCCCACAGATAAAACTAAAATATACTCAGTGTAATGCACAAGTGTATCATCTAAGGTACCAGGAACAGAATAGAACATATTTCTGTATTTGTGCTGAATTATTTAGGAAAAAAATCAATATGACATTACATTTCAGAAGAACATTTGTTTTCATAAGTAATAAACCACAGTGGGTTAGGTTGGTGAGTTTTTGTGGGGTTTTTTTTGGTGTTTGTTTTTTTGTTGGTTTTGTTTGTTTGTTTGTTTGGTTTGTTTTGGGGTTTTTGTTTGTTTGTTTGTTTTTCCTTCAGTGTTTGGATTTTTTTTTTTTTTAATGAGTTTACAGGATATTCTTGCTTAGGTCTTTGACATTATTCTGCATATTTGTAAAAACTATTTCATAGTTCACTTAACAGGAGAAATTTTAAAATGCATTAAAATCCATTAAACTGTACTGAATGTCAGATGAAAACTTTAAAGTGCTTGAAAAGTCTCTTGATTTAGAGACAGGATTTTCAATACTATAACTGAATTAGAAGCACAAGCTTTCATTAATGTATTTTTAAAACTCCCCATTAGTCTTTGGTCCTTATGAAACATGCTATTAA
Source organism: Formicarius rufipectus (assembly GCA_013399695.1). Classification (NCBI taxonomy): domain Eukaryota; kingdom Metazoa; phylum Chordata; class Aves; order Passeriformes; family Formicariidae; genus Formicarius; species Formicarius rufipectus. The sequence continues at coordinate 182,360 of VXAU01001990.1, forward strand.
AGTTCTCCAAACTTACAGAATTTACTGGTCCAAAGGGGCTTGCACAAAGTCAGTCCATCAGATTGTGAAGTATCTAACATCTTGCTACAGAAAAAAGGGAGATAAACACATAGCTGAAAATAAGAACGCATTGTTAATTAGAAAAATAATAAAAGTAACTCTAACAGACCCAAACTGTTAATTACTACAAAGAAACTTTGCTAATACAACAGTTAAAAATGTGATGGCCTGGAGGGCTTCTGTAAATAGTGTCAAAAATCACATTTAATGGGTTACACATCTAAGGAATGAGGGAACGTCAGATTAACTTGGTCAATGTTTCAAAATTAAAATTAGAAAAGGGCGTGCTTCAGAGGGCACAATTTCTGGGAGACCTTGTGGAAACAAAAAATTAATAAGGGTTCTAAAAGTGATAAGCTCCATGATACAAATTCATGAGAACTTTACACCATTGAAATATTATTCTGCTGAGAAATCAGCACAAGTAGGATCAGAGTTGGGACAAATATTTTAATGTTACTCCCAGTTTCCAAAAGTGAATTTGTGTTACATTAACTCTATTCCCATGACAGAATATGCAGCTTGTGTGCATGTTAATTGACCTATAATAATTCAGATTTATGAAGACTTCCACTTGTCCTAGACTTGCAGAGAGAAAAACAAGATAAAAGGATTGTGGTTTAATTAGGTTTCAGTGTATTAATTCTTCTGTGAGGTGTATGGCAATAACTCATACACAAGTCATGGTTCATTTTTGTTTCTATCTGGTCAAGAGGTTCTCATGAGTTGCCTTTGTTCAGCTGCCCATCAGCCAAGTAATCTCTTCATATTAGGGCCTTTCCTCACAAGGCACTTCTAGGTAGCTAGTTTTTTACCTAACAATCCAATGAGTTTTATTGTTAGAAATTTCCCTAATAGTATGGACAATAAGTATATATTACCTTCTTAAAAAAGAAACACACCTATTAGTCCTGGGAAAAATCAGTAGTGCTATTTCAGCACAAAGTGATTTTATCTTTACCCTGAAATTCATGAACCTTTCCAGTTGTCAACACCCCCTAAAAAGTTAACTACTTCCCATCTTACCATCTGCTGAAGCATTTCAGAGCATCTAAATCACTGAGAATTATTTCTATTTCCCTTAAATTCCTTTGTCCTACAATGATTGTAAGTGCTGTGCCCAAAGCAGGGCACACACTACATGGATACATACTAAACAAGATACAACTAATATTTGTTATCTTGTACACAGATAGAAGTGCACAATTGGTGACAACATGCAAGGATTATATAGCATTTAAACACCAAAAGTAGCCATGAGTGCAAAGAGATCAACAGAGGCTTGTGGGATGGTTACAGTAATAGGGTGAAGGAAAAGAGAATCTGCAGGCATTGGAAGATGGTTTGGAAAACTAATGTAATTCTGCAAAACAAGCAGGAAGGGTGTACGGTAGAATTAGAACAAACCTACAAAAGAAGCAGGAAAATTCTAAAATCCTACAATCAGAAAATTCTAGCTTGGAAAGGACCTCTAGAGACCATCTGATCCAACTCCCTGTTGAAAACAGTGTATTAGATTAATTTATGCCTTCCCCAATAGTCACACCTTGTGCCTGAGAGCATTATCCAAATTCTCTGGGTGAAGAACATTTTTCCAATATACATCCTAAACTTCCCCTGACACAACTTGTCATTGGTCACCACAGAGAATATAAAAAACAGTTATTTATTGCTAAATAATAAATATTAATACTAATATGAATAATTTTAAATATATTGAGTAGTATCAAACTTCTAAGGAACTTCACCCATTGCTTGCTGCTTGTCCTTCAGATACCTGATAGAAGCAGAAAAATACTGAATAAGAATTCCTGGACATGTTTGGCCTACAAAATTAGAATGTCAAAGGCAGATTAAACCACCCCCTAGTTCCCCAGGGCTCAGTATTTGGCCCAGTTCTGCTTAATACTTTCAACAATGATCTGGATGAGGGGATCAAGGGCACCTCAGACCGGTTGCAGATGACACCAAATTGGGTAGGAGAGTTGATCTACTGAAGGGTAGGAAGGCTCTACAGAGGAATCTGGATAGGCTTGGTGAATGAAGATATTGGGCTAAGCCTGCGCAATGGATTTTTTAGGTGAGGCATTTTTTAGTGTTTGAGGAACTGGCCTCACCCCCTTTACTCCTGAGGTTCATTTTTCCACGGCCGAGCACGCTCAGACTGTGACAGCGAGTTCCTCGGGATTCAAACCAGCATCCTCAGAGGAGGAGCCAGGTCCAGAGGCGGCGACTTACACCACTTGGCCAACGCCCGCTGCCCACTTCAGATTAATATTAAAGCAAAAAACAGCAAACAGAAAAGCAATAATGTCAGGTTGTTGAGCAATCCTGGGAGCCCACGTGGGTCAGAGCACCAGGGGAAGACCTCGCCTTTTCCTCTCTGCCACCAAATGACACAAATGTGGCACTGCAGCCACGCCTGCAACACGGGTTGGGGCAGTAAGGCTTGGACTGAGGCCATTTGTATGAGGTTTCACAGGACAAAATACCAGGTCCTGTACTTGGGTCACAATAACACCATAGAGCACTACATGCTTAGGGGAGAGTATCTGGAAAGCTGTCCAGCAGAAAAGAACCTGGGTATCTTGGTCAAAAGCTGACTGATCATGAGCTGGATGTGCAACCCAGGTGGCCAAGGAGGCCACAGCAATCATTTTTACAGGCCATTTTACTGACCAGTTACTGTAGCCAGCAGGACTCCAGCAGTGATCATCCCCTTGTACTTACCCAACTTAAGGGCCTGGAAGCACAAGCCTTATGAGGAGCAGCTGAGGGAGCTGGGTTGTTTAGCCCACAGAAAAGGAGGCTCAGGGGAAATCTTATTGCTCTCTAGGACTATCTCAGCTGGGGGGAGAAGAAATGGCCTCAAGTTGCAGAAGAGGAGATTTGTATTAGCTATTAGGAAAAAAAAGTCTTCACTAAGAAGGTTGTCAAGAATTGGAAAAGGCTACCTAGGGAAGTGGTTGTGTCACCATTCCTGGAGGTATTTCAAAGATGTGTAGACATGAGAATTAGGGATGTGGTTTAACCAGAGACTTGAAAATACTGAGTTAAGGGTTGGACTCAGTAATCTTAGAGGTCTTTTTCAACATAAATAATTCTATGATTCTCTGGTTTTCCTTCAGGGATAGGAATGGCACGACAACGATGAAAAAGGAATAAGGGAAAAAATTCACAGATAATTCACAACCATTCAACAACCTTTTTTATGTCACAGAAATTTTCCTCACCAATGAGAACCAAATTTAAATCCATTAAAGCTTGATCTACCTGCCTGGGGGCAGGAAAATTCTTTTTAGATCTTCATCTGTTTGGGTTTGTAACATTCTTTTAATTTTGCTTAGTCAGAAGAGTGTCACTAGAGAAGCATGTGTAAAATGCATAATATAATTATTATGTATTTTGCATTATATAAATGCATAATAATAATGCCTGTACATATGTTCACCTGTTCCTGCAGTCCTATTCATGTTAATGATCCCGAAACAACAGGCAACAAGGATATATATGAATTTTTATATATATAAAATATTTTTTAAAGAGATGAACGGAGATTTCCCTGCATTTTATGAATTTAGATGCTAATGTCCATAGGTACTACTGTTTAGAATTCTATTTTAGGGTATACTGAGACTGTAATTAAAATGAGCCTGAATAAGTAAGATCTCACTTCACCAAGACACCTTCAACAGTACATGCTTGTTTTGACTCTAATTTGAGTTTTAATTTCATTTCCCATCTCTGTTTAAAAGACTGAATTAGCAGTAACTGCAGTCTCAGCATATCACTAGGCAAATTGGTACTTGCTTGATCAGACAAATACTAACTTCATCAGTTTCCCAGTGCATGCCTTTTGCCGTCTCTCATTTCTTTTAATATTTAAGTATCAGTTCTCATTCAAATATCACAAATTACTGCTTTCCAAGACAAGGGTTGTGGCGGTCGGGGAAACATGATCTCCATTTTGGGGTGCAAACAGAGATGTTTATTGAAGCTACATCATATAATATATAGGGTTCAGAGAGTAAATATTTATCTCAGGGGCTGGTTTTATGCTAAAGATGGGAGGAGATATTACAATTAAAGGAATACAGTATGCGTACTATGAGGACACTCAGGAATGCAAGTTTAATGAATATGAGACAGAAGGAACAAAGGGATTGATAAGGTGAGTTTCCATCTGGGCTAGGGAGTACACAGAAACCACAAATCTTGTCAACTGCAGGCAGCTTGGAGATACTGTGGTGGCAGATGTCTGCAGGCTAGATTAAGTCTTAGCGGACCAGAGATGCTCCCCCAACATTTTCCCAAGGTTTAGATGACATTCCAGACAGGCCTCTTGCTGCTAGGTTGGTCTTGGTCTCCTCAAAACGTTTCTCCACAAAGCTGAATTTTCAGTGCAGCAGATGTTCCCTGTTAATCACAGAAATATATTACATCTGCCAAAAAGTACTAAAGTAAACAGCAGCCATCAACTTCCATAAGAAAGCTCAGAGATGAGAGACATTTTTATTCTAAAGTGCTATGAGGTAGGAACATGCATACATGGATGCACACAGGATTTGTGGAGAACCTAATGCAGAAAGGTCATACTGCTGTTCAATACCTTACAACATGTACTTTTACTAATTTCTCACTGCAAAACATAAATTCCAAGAGCTTTTCTCCCAGCAGGTTGAGGAGGATTGAACACAGAATTGATATGAATTGTCTCTTGCTATGCATTAATCCATCAGAAGTAGTTAATTCTCTTCTCTCTCAGTACTCTTATGTCTAATGTGCATGCATGCTTGAGTATTGGTTAACTCTCCAAAAGCATTCTATCATACAAAGAGATATGTAAATACAGGTTTGTGGATGAGCCTATCTATGCTATAGTAGGTAGTTAACCAACATACATTCACAAGTTTTACTTAAAGGAAATGGAAAAGGCACTCAAATCCTACCCCAAATATTGGGAATAAGACCTGGAAAGCTCAGGGCAAATCTCGTTCTGCAGAGTATATTTTCTTGGGTTGTTCATGCTGGCCATCTGTCCCTTTTCTAGAAGAAGCATTCTTCAGTTTCAGCATCAGGATAGAGAGTTAATATCATCGAGAAAGCTCTTGTTGTTTCCACAAATCTCACTGTACCCCGGGGGCTGTGTATATACGAGAAAACATCTCACTTCTTTAGGATAACCTTTCCCAAAGGCAGAGTCAACACTCTTTCTTACTTATTTTAGACTAAATCAGCTTGTAATATCTAGGACTACCTTGTTGAAAAGCATCTTTATTCTAGTTTGTTCACTTGCCTTCAGGTTCTCCAGGCTTAGATAGGCAAAGCACTGTGTTTCCTAAAACCCTCTTTCCCCATGTTTTTTTATGGGCCACAAAAACACTTCTATTTAAAAGAGAAGTTATTTGCTCTATGTCTATGGAAATTTTATGAGTATCTTTGTGTTTCACTTTTCTTCTCACAACTCATGGAATTGTCTTTTTTACAATTTTTTTTGCCACCATTCCTAGCTTTTCTCCATTAAGGTAAAGGTGCATTTTGACTGTGTCTTGAGATAATCACAGATAAGTCTCTGTACTAGGTTTTTGCTCAACACTTTTCAAGTTTCTGAGATCTTGAGTGAATAATTTTTTTTCTTCTTTTAAGAGATTTGGGTTCAAGTGTAAGTACTGTTGGTTAAAGTGTAATAAAGTTTGCCTGTTGAAGAAATTCAATTAAAAAAAAAGAAAAAAGACAAAAGAGATTGCACAGTGAAATGACCTCTTATTTTTTTTATCATGATAAGTCACAGATCCTCTGAGATGTAAATCATCTTGCAGAATTAATGTTTAGTGAAGACTAACTTAATCAATATGACGTGTAAAATTGACTTGAACCTGAGAAGGTTACCTATTAAAACAATCTTAAAATACATTTCCAGGGATATGTTCTCCTTTTCTTTCCATTGTGAGTCTTCGTTTCTATTTGGGGCCAAGTGTTTAGTTTTGGTTTTCTTGTGTTTTTTGTTGGGTTTTGTTTATTTATTTTTATAAAAGGCACTTCTTGAAAAAAAATTGACTACAAATATATTAATTATTGTAATAGAAAACAATTTAAAAAAGGAAGCAAAAGAGAGAAAATACTCCTTTAGAGTAAGGTTCTTCTTTCAATCTACCTTAATAAAATAGGAACAAAGGGGTGGGGAAGGGGGAAATATCTCTGCAGTGCTGTGCCAATAGGTGTTGAATAATTGGTCTTTTGAGCAAGCAGGAATGGCTCTGCTAAATTGTGTGGCAAAGAGCATGGCATGTCAATAAAGAAAAGAACTAAGGTTAGTCCTGAAATCTGATTCTTTAAGGCAAGATAGTACTACTGAGAAATATGTTATATTCACTCAACACTCTCCTAGTTGAATTTTATTGTGAATAAGGTAAAAAAGCAAAAGGTACTTACAAATGAAACTGCCCCCTGCCCTTTTTGGCTGGTTATAAGCTCTTTATTTCCATGCACTTCAGTGAAAGATCTTTTTTTTTTTTCACTTTGGGACTGTATACAAAACATATTAATATTTAAAGGGATCAGTATTCATACACACCTTCAGATAGGGCTTTCTTAGTATTACTACATGTTGAGATAAGTGATAGGAAAGAAAGGCATCACAGAGAAGGGGGAAAATTAGAACAAAGCAATATTAACTATGCCAAAAAAGAGCAGTGTTCTAATATAAGAGAAAGCAAAATGGAAAGTATTAATCTTGTAGTATACCAGGAAGAAAGGAGATGGGGAAACAACAAACCATTACCAACCTTTTTCTTAATGCACATTTAAGTAGCTTTTCAATTATTTTTCATCTTCCTTTTAATTAGAAATCCCAGAATTCATTGAGATACAGTAATTCAAAACTTTTGTGTTCTTGAATATGAACACAAAATCTATATCCAATAAGGAGCATAAGGATCCCTAGCATGAATTCACATATCTGCAAGCAAATGTAGCATGAAACATCAGTTATGGGAGAAGGAGCAGGAAAGCTACTTTATGATTCTCAGCCAAAACTGAAATTTTAAGTTATGTGACGACATACACCAGACAGATTTAGAGATGTGGAAGTCTGTAATGCGGCAGCCCACAAAGACTTTCTGTTTGGGAATATAGTTTGACTTAAATCAGAAAGAAAACTTGCAAGACAACCAATTTTACCACTGTTCAGGTTTTCTGAAAACTACCTGCTGTGCAGTTTACATGCTTCCCTCCCTGCTAACAACTGAATGAGATATATACTGCCATCTGCTTCTAATTCACTTGACATTCTAAATCAGCAAGATGCTTGATCTGACAATATAAATGCCTAAGTCATCTGATTGATTTTTCCATTCATGCTTAAATGTAGGCTTGTTTTTAAGAGCCTTGTTGAATGAGGATCTGAAAGTGCATTTAAGGAACTCATAAACCCAGTTAGCACTGAAAGTTATTATTAAATGCATCAATAAATTGTAGAACATCAGTTTGTTCTTTAATATCACATCACATTACAGAGCAAAATATTTCTGTAAGCTTACTTGGCCATCAGAAGGGATGGGTTGAAAGAAAATTATGTTAAATAGCAAAAAATTACATACAATTGAATTCACTCAAGGAAGCTGCTCTGTCAGACATGTATTCCTTGTGGAAAATTGGTGTTCTTTTATTGACACCAACAGTTAAAATATTGCCCACTAATGTGGTTTCATTGCCCATGCAGAATCCAATCTGTATTTATTTTGTATGGAGGTTACAAGAGGTGTGTATTTACTGAAACCAGTTCAATAACTGGATGCAGAAATGTATATTTACATTTATTCCCAGTAATCTATCATTTAGTTGCTTGTACTGCACACAACCCTCTTATTGAAATATATTGCTTTTTCTACATATAATTTTCTTCTGTCATGCTTTATGTAGACTTTCTATTACATTTCTCTAACAGGCACCTCCACCCCTCTAACTGCTTCACTTTCTAACAACCTCAGAATAGAATTGCTTACATCAAGGTCCACTGAAAGGTTTTGCTTTTGTTCTTCACTTTGTTAAATTTCCATAGACAAAAATAGAGGGACAGAGGGGGAGGGGAGAGGTCAGGAAGAAAGATGTAGATATCACAAGAAATAAAATAATAAAAAGAAGTTAATTTAATGTTTAAAGTTTTATGTCAGTGGGACATTATTACATGAGCTCTTTGTTCTGGGTCAGGATCCAGCAAGTATCAAATCAGAATCTCACCAGGCAGGTTTCAATTCTCTCTGGACTTCTTGACTTCCCACAGAAGGCAGGAAAAAAATCAGTTATCAGGCTACAGTCATAGAAAAAATTACTTAAATCATGGCCTGCACACACCTTGAGACTTGAGGGAATAAAGGGGGGAAAAAGGCTTTCCAGAAGAGTAGCCAAACACTCACTACCTTAAGTACTGACTAAAGTGAAGGATATTACTTGGTGTAAACATACTACACCCGTATAATTTCCTATTCCTTTTTTTTTTTTTCTTTTAGTACTTCCCCAGCATTATCTTCAAGCCAGTATAAACCATTATAACCATAAGAAAAAATTTAGCATTAACCATTTCAACTGGTTTTCTCATAATTTTAAAATTTTTTCATACAGAAACATATATATAATATATAATGTTTTTCCCATATGCTGCTCTTTTCTTTTAAAAAATATTTATGATATTTTAAACATACAAATGTAGAGCATGTATATTTTTTGTGGCTCATCACCTGATAATGTGAAATGAACAGCCAAAGAGATCCTAACAGGCAACAAACAGAATAAACAAATGAGATTCACTTCTGAAACCATAATATAAATGTGTAAAATTCTGCAGCTGAGTAAAAGCAGAAACTGCTTTTAACCTTCATTTTATATGTTTGATCATTTCCTTTACTGTCTTCTATTATTCTGCTAAACATTTGCCATTTTTCTTGCCTCTAGTTGCAAGAATAATCAGTGAAATAAAAAGAATTTATGCAAGAGATTTCACATACAGAAAGTGGCATTCAACTTGTACTTTTCTTGCATATTGGAACAAGTATTGCTATATATGAAGCTAGGTATGTTTAAAAATGAAATCTACATTTGCCTGGGAAAGGAATGTATCCACTTCTAATTATAGTTCATATAGACTAATATGGAACCCAGTTCATGAAGTTATGGTGCAATTGAAGCAGACCTGGATGTTTTGGTTTGTTGTCTGTGGTAAGGGAAACAACTCAGGGAAATGTTGAACTTTGTCACATTTTTCTATGACTTTTCATTTTTTATTGAAATCCAAAATGGAATTGAATTAAACTTAGTTCAAGCTGATATAAAGTAGGGAAAATTCTATTTAATAGAGCTAATTGACATAGACTTACTGAATGTCACAGCTTTTTCTAGCTAAAATGTCATTATTTCATATTTCTAAATTAATATTCACAAAAAAAGGCAGGAAAAAAGTAGTTAATAAATATAAAGTGAACAATTTAATACTGTTTATTTAAAATGTTTCCAGTTGGTGATGGACATTTTCAACAAGTTGGTTTGATTAAAATTATCATATAGGTTCCAAATGAATGTGCATTTTACTGACACAAAATACTAGCACAATAATAAGCTGTCAGGCTGCTCTTAACATATTCCCATTTGATTTTTCCTTTAGCTATTAAATTAACTAATTGTTTTCTTGTATTATGGGTTTCTGGATTTGAGTATGTGTTGATTAAAGATCAGCACACATAGTAGTCAATCACCCACTTTGTAATTGCATCTCTCAGACTTAGTTGAATGAACAGAGACTGCTTCTAAGTATTGCAGGGTTTTTTCCTCTTTCCTCATTTATATACAACTGTCAAGGAATGAACTGACATACGGAGACAGATGTGGTTTTCTTCTAGCAACAAAGAGTAGAGGAGATGTCTAGGCAAGAATCAAACTCTGAGGACAGGCAGGCAAATTATGCTCAACAACGTAGTAAATACAGGGATTTACATCTCCAAGGGCAGTGTTATAGCATGTCTTACACTCCTTGCAGAACTGTCTGAAGAAAGCTACCAGCTCTGATGTTAAAGTCTTTTTTTTACTACCATCTGTATAATTTTGTGAATTTGCAAATCCCCTTCTACACTGAATCTGCTTTTCTCCAATCATCAATGCATGAACATGAGTTTTTTAAATTTATCTACTGTCATGAGTACTTAAAAAAACCATAAACTTGTAAGATTTTCATCTTCTAAATTGTTAATTATTCTTTAAGTGATTCTCCAGTAAATTCTACATCTATTAGTAAAAGAGGAGACTGGAATCTTTGTGAATAATGCTCATCCCAGTCTAATATGTGCACTCTACACCAGCTGCCACTCACTAGCCAAAGGTATAAAGGCAACAACAGACATAACTTCCAACCACTTATTAACATAACATTATTCATTCTGCTTAAAATCAACACCCCAGTTCTTCTCAGTGCAGGCTTTAACTTTGGGTTTTTTCTGTTGCTTACAGAGAATTCATGAGTTCATGTCTTCATGATTTATTATTTGTTAGAATGCAAATAATGCAACTAATAGCTGAAGCTGTGAGACTGTAAACAGTTCATCCAAAAGTGAATAAATTTACTGATGTAACTTGGAATTCCACTGTTATTTCCAAAGAAAATGAAAGCAAAATCTACCCATCGTCACTGGAGGAACAAAATCCATATAGTAGCCCTAAATCAGACAGGACAAATTTCTTAACAGTCTGAAACTCAGCAGTTAACTCCAGATTTACTTTAAAATAAGAATAATGGGAAGTGTCAGATTCACAGGATTGAGGGCTTCCAAAAGGTCCATGACAATTTGCCAGATTTTGCTAGTTTTCCAGGAACTACTGGTTGAAATCAGCATAAGTAGCAGGCAAAGAGCATTAATATGATTATTCAGGAAATCTTATTATTAAATTAGCAGAGAATGAAACTGAGAAATAAATTGTCACATTTCTAGGAAGAAAAAAGATATTTAGAAGTAAAATTCAAAACAAAATAGAAGAGTTTCAGTTCAGTCTGAAGTATAGTAAGTACTATTTGTGTTACGATGGAGTGAGGGTCAGTTACTCCCTAAAGGAGGGCAACCTTGTCTGAATGTTTACAAGTACAGGGATCTCATAATTTATAATGTAAAAAATGCAGGGTTTCTTTGATGCAAATTGCCTTAAGCAGGAAATCAACATGTGAGTGACCAGTTAATAGTACTCTTTTATTCAGAAGGAAAACATAGATACTTTTATTCTCTACTGGAATACTAAAAGAGAGAGATACATGAAAGTTAGCCAGTACATCCACATTATGATAACGCTGCCTCTTAAACATAACCAAACAAGACATAAACGCCACAGTTGTCACTAGAAGATATTGAAAGAGTGATTTTATTTCAAATGTTGCCTTTCAACTTGTGTATGAATTGCTTACATTCAAAAACAACTATCTTTTTTGATTCTGGCATTTACATATTTGATGATAACCCAAGAACATGAAGGTTAACTTTACACATACTTTGAGCCAGATCCTGAAAATTGCATACAATGATAAAAAAGGCACAAAATGATAACTTCTTTATTTTTCAGTCTTTTTCTTATCATTTTTTATGTACCAAATATATAACAATGAATTAAATATATCAAGTGTCATCAGTTTCTGTTTAACAACAACTACTGAGGCACTGCATAAGCTTCAGGTGTATCTCCATTGAATTTGTAGCTATAATTCAAATTTGCAATATTATTACCCTAGGCTACTTGTGAAAAATTAACAAAACAAATATAATCTGAAAGTTACTGAAAAGACAATTTTTTCTCCCAAATGATCATGTCTTCTATGCATTTGAGGCAAGTCCTTTATCAGCTAATGGGAAATAATACAATGATGCCCTAAAGACAGTAGCTATTTTTGAAAATTTAAAAAATGTACTGTCTGAGTATTGTCAGTTAGTCAACTTGCAGCACCTCATGCGGCTGTCAGTGAGAGACACAAGTATATGACAATGTGATGAAAAAAGATGGCATCTCCGTTAGGTGCAAAATTAAGATCAAAACAAGTTAGCTAGTAAAGTGTTAGATGAGTCACTTACTATCAGGTCATGATAACTTCCAAGTTGCAATATTCGACAAAAAAAAAAAATCTACAATTTTATTCTTCAAAATGTAATTTTGCTGATTTAAATATGTGTTAGATTATATCCTATGATAATGTAATCTTGTTTGGTGCACTTAAAATCTGAAAAAGCTTATTGACTTCCATGGAATTCTATGAAATTTGTGCTGTTCTGACACTGTCTCACTGATATGAATGAATATTACCTTTTATGTTGCAAAGCAAATCCTGCAGGTACCACTAGTTTGTCTACTTACTGACACATTTGACTGCATTACTAGACTTTATCAGAATATTAAAAGAAGAGGAATATAAAGTTCTAAAAAAAAATCTTTAAAATTCTTTAAAATCTGACATATGCCAGAGGTGAGAAAACATATTAAATCCTTTCCTTTCTAAAAGAGTGTTTTAGTCTAATAAAGTCACCAATATACACACAGTCGAACTTCCAGAAAATAACGGGCTTAAGGTACAAAAACTAAAAGAAAATAACACGTGGAGAAATGTTAGCCACCTTATCGAGATATAAAATTACATGGGGAAAACAAAATACAAAGTAATACTATTCTGTAACTATTATATGAAAAAAATTTCTGAAGATAGCAAGTATTTTGACAATATCAAGATTGCCACACCATTTAAAAAATTTTATTCTGATAATTTAATAAACACTGAAAAAAGACTGTAAGGCACTTCTTGAGTTCTATAGAACACTATAAAAACTTGTCATACCTAGATGAATTTACAATATAATGTGAGTAAATATAAAGTATCTGAAATAATTCTTATTTCAGATGGAGCAGAAAAATTTGTAATATGGATTACAAATTTCCAGAGATAAAATCCTGGATAAAATTCTTCATGGGTCAACATGTTTCAATATTAAGAATCTGCATCTCATTAATAGTTAAAATTTTCCAATTTATGTGCTATAATATCCCTTTGTGTGGAGGTATTAATTAGTGTAGGCTTATTGACTTCAACTATATTGCATGAGTGAAACTGACTTTATTAAAACATGGTATGCTGCTTTTCCGTATTTTAGAAATTATTTCCTTTCTCCTTAAANGTACTATATCATTTATAGATCTTTATGGTACCTTAATTTAAAGCATATATTTATATAAGTAGAAAAGTAATTGGTAGAAAAGTTCAAAACATGTAAAAAGCAGCTTTGCACATATAAGACTTTGGTTTGGGGCACTTCCATCACCATGGTACATCAGCTATTTCCTACCCAGTTTGCTACATCAGTTTCAGCCCCAATACTGGTAATATTAGAGGCAGTCTTTTGCCTACAATTTTTAGAACAGACGAGGAAGACACAGTAGTCAGTGATTATTCTTGATTCAAAAATGAAATATGATGAATATCAATAATCAGAATGCAGTTAAAATTATTTATTGGTTCAGGATATTCTCTCCAGAATATTCTCTCATGCACTTTCACATTCTGCTACTGTTTGAGAAGTGAGCTATTCAAGAGAGCTCACATTTGTGATATCATGAGAAAGGAACCAGAAATCTTTTAATTAAAATTTAAAGCTCCATGACTGCTGTGGGAAAATCCTCATCAAACTATACGCCAACTGGCCCTACAGAGTGCAATTGTCATGTGAATGTTGGTGCTGGAGACAACAAAGATTAAGTTTCTTCTCTCTAAATGATAAACTTTCCATTTAAATTGATTTGGGTTGCTAGCGATTACATGGCAACTATTAAAAATCCCCAACAACAACAACAAACAGCAATAAAAGAAAAAAAAAATACATACCCTGCTGTGATTGGCTTATAGTTTCATTTATGAGTTTAAAATGGAACACTCACAACTTCGCTGAATTTCCAACAGTATTGAAAAGATGGACTTTTTGGATGAGGCTGGATGCAGATAATATGCTTCGCTGAGTGAGTGGTAAGAGAGAAACTTGCTAGTTTTAACTCTGTTCCATTTAAGTTTATTTTACCTCCTCTGCTTTTCAAACACTTTAGGAATAACTCAATCCTCAGATGTAATGATGCCTACATAATATAAGTATCCATGCTTGATAAACACTAAGGATGTCCACTGTACTAATGAAATCAGCAAGCTTCAGTAGCTTTTTTCTATATATAGGATGAAAACCTCTTCCTTGAGATATAACCTAAACAGTGTCCAATTATCTGTTGGTAAAGGTGGATTACCTTTCAAAATTTCATTGCACTGGCAGTGCTACATAACACACTGCCTGACAGTTTTTGTGAGTTCTGGCGTGGAAGCTATTCCCACCTAGATCGGGTCATAAATTTTGCTAAATAGAAAACAAGCATTTTTGCACTGTATTAAATTGTAAATGTAAACAGTATTTTGGCAGCAAGTTATCACATAGTTTCAAAATACTTTCTCTGCAATCCATGCTTAAATTTAAAGTGACTCCCAAGAAATATTTCTTAGCTACACAGAAAAAACCAAACCTACAGATAGAGAGACAGTGAGAGAATGCTTGTGGGTTCACAGATAGCCAATGAACATTTTAAAATAAATTTAGTATGCCATACCAAGAAAGTTTGAGATATGACCACCTAAAGTTAGGGTTCTATATTGATATTTGCATCTACAAGACACTAAATACATTCTCTTGTGCCAAACTTCTTGCATAAGAAATTTGAATTGAAGATAAATATGTTGTGAAAGCAAAGCACTTTGAAAACATGGACTTAGAATAACATTTCCAGTAAGTAGGCACAATATATTTTGAAGTAGAATTAAAATATATGAGTATAACTTTAAACACAGACTTTTAAATCTTTTGCTGACATTTTCTAACAAAAGTATATGATTTGCATATTTGACATTCTTTAGATTAAGGGGAAAATCAGGAGATAATATTTACATTAAATAGTTTCTCAAATATGATTTTTTTTAATGGACTCACATTATATTAGCTAGTAGTTAAATTTTAAAGCTTAGTACAAACACTGACAAATTAGTTTCTCACAATAGGTGCATGGGGAAGCAAATATTTTAGGCTTAGATTCTCATGGAAATCATAGGATGAAACTGATAAGATTCACTGAAAAGCAAGGAGAAGAAAATCACCGTCTATACATTTGGTTTGTGAAAACTATTTTTCTGTTTCAGTATTGAATCCCCAACTATGGATGGTGACACATAATATTTGGATCATGGGTAGATGTTGATTAATTAAATTAGTTTTACTGAGGGCAAGTAATTTCTGCAAAACTTTGCATAAATACAAATCTACTGTCTCCAGAGTATCCTGTTTGTATCTCCTCTACAGATAGTCTTCCATATAATTTTTCCTAGACGTATTCTTTTATGCCTGTTTACATGAGATTTAGTTTTCATAAAAACCATATGTATCTAGCTTTGTGAAATCTGGTCAGATGTATGAGGTGGCACTCTTTGGCAGACTTGGCCAGTTAAGAGGTAAAGTTCAGCTAAGGACATGAGTACAGTTGGGTATGACAGCTTATGAGAGGGTAGCACAGGATACTAACAACTAACACAAGGACTAAGAACATACCATGAAGAGCAAGGTGGAAGTGAGAGTGACAGGACAAAGCCATAGCAGTTCTTGGGGGCTGTGCAATTAAGATGAACTTCTGCCTAGGATAACACTGTTTGTGTCAAAACAAGAGACAGATGGAAGTTATCTACATTGTTTCTCACACTGTCAATTGAATCCCTTGTAGATGTTTGCTTCCAGCGATCCAAGACAAGCTGAGAAGATTGGTGCCCTGTGACACAGACAAAAAGTAAGGTTCCTTGTTTTCTGGCAGTTCTCCGCTGGGCTCCTCTTACTTTTTAGTTTGTGTCCTCCTTCACAATGTTCTTCAGACCGCAAGTTACATCTGGAAGATCAAAATCCATGGGACTTAATTTAGATAAGTGGATCCTGGACACCAGCCCTACCCAGCACTTGTCAGGAATTACACCTTCTTATATAGACTCTGTTCTGCTGTTAACTAAATCATTTGCCCTGGAGGAGAAAGATGAGATGCCTTGGAATATGGATGCAATGCAAGTGGAGGATCAGGAAGATTTTACTGACCTTCACAGAGGAGAAACATAAACAGGGAGTTCAGAAATAGAACAGTAAGAATATGGGAACTTTGATGTGAGGACCTGATTCTCTGCAGTAAGGTAAATAGTATCCACAGTGGACAGGACTGAGAAAACTCTGCAGCAGGGTGACTGGGGAATAGTGGTTTGAGAGTACTATGAACTCTGATTTGGAAAATTGGCTTGTGTACTACCATTATAGACCTCTCTATTTACATGCAGGGTTTGAAGAAGAGAACTTCCAGTGGAAGATTAGGTTCAAGAGAGAGGTTATTTTCAAAAATTCAATTTATGCAAGTTCATAGAGCCAAATGGGCTACTTCCAAGGGTGGTGAGAGACTAGTTGAATTCTTATCAAGTCTTCTTTCTGTCTTCATGGAAAAATCGTGGATATATGAACAGTGCCCCTAATATTTGGAGAAAGCAAATGTTCTATGAAAAAATCCAGGGAGTTACATGCCACTCGGCCTCACTTTTGCCCCTCGGAAAAGCATGGAACAAGTCCTCTGGCAGCATGTTTCTGAGCACAAGGAAGACAATAAGGTACCTGGCAACAGTCAGCATGGATTTACCAAGGATAAATGATGACAGGCAATGTGGTTGTCTTCTGTGATGTCACTGATGGACACTACTCTGATGGGACCAATAGCATTAATCATGATGAAATGAGCTTCTCTTTTAGTTTGGGACAGCAAGAGCTAACAATACCCTCAAGGGTCTGACATATTCTTTCTCGGTCTATGCATCAAAAGAAATACTTTTCTGAATATGCAATTTATTTTCTCTTTGATTCCATTATAATATTCTAATTTCTACTGCTCATTCACCTCATCTTTTGTCTTGTTTCTGATACACAACTAAACCCGTAAAACCTCGTATGTGTCAGCATCTGCAAACAATGAATCAAAATCAAAAGTTACTCACCAATTAAATTTTAGTCCAAGAGGTAAAAATAGCTATGAAATTCCATGTTGCTTCTCCATTTCTATTGAAGAAAGAACATCTAGACTATAAGGAGAGTTCTTTTAGGATCTTATCATCAAGTAAGACTTGATGAGCCTTTGTAGGACAGAGATCTTTATAAATATTAATTTTCACTTATAGTCACACTATAGTAACTAGGTCTGATTGATCTTAAATGGGAGAAGTTTTTACTTTTGATTTCTATTTTAACTGCTCATTGTACATATTGATTCTAGTCACTAATAATTTGTCCTTCATCTTCCCTGTGATTCTTTAAAAAAAGGCTGTAGCGTATTTTAAGTAAAGGCAAAGAACACAACACAGAACCTAAACACTGCTTAAAAAGTAATTGTGTCCTTTTGGTCAAGAGTAAAAAAAAATCATGCTGGTACAGGGTCTATGTAGTGTGCATAAAAATACATTTTGCCAGCTGGAACACTGAAAGTGTTTACAGTATGTTCACAATATGATTTATTGCAATTTACAGCTCTGGGATGGGTACACTCTCCAAGGTACTAGATTGCCTGGAGCCTACACATTTCTCCATGTTCTTAAATCACTTTCAAACTACTTTTAAAGTATATTAGCTATACTTGCTAAGCCTTCTTGTTCTATGACAGCCAGAGCTACAAGCACAATCTGTGGAATCAATGTGAACAGATGGATGTTAAAAAAAAAAAAAAAAAAGCAAGCAAGCAATCTTGCCCATGTGAAGTCACTGCAAATGAATGACCAATGAATGGTAGATATGATTTCTACAATAGGTGGCAATGTGTAAATACTTTTATATTACTGTCAGCAATGCCTACTTGATAGATTTTTTTTTTCCCATATGCACAATATGTTCAAAAATAGTACTCATATTAGTGCAGAGGCAGTATTTAGAGGTTGATAAGTGACTATGATCTTCCCATTGACATATAGCCCAGATTCAGAATAAATTAAAGCACATACATAACACAATACTTGCCCTAAACAGTCAACCTTCCTTAAACAACATGGCTGGGGAGTGATTTAAAAAATCATTTCACATCCTTTTCAGCTCATTTAAGTTCTACAACATTTTAAAACAGTATTCTGAAGTCATGTCTACCCAGGGGGGGTTAAATAGACATGATCTTGAAACATTATTTATTATGAAGGTAAAATTATGCACTAGTACAAACACACATTTCTGAAAATAAGCTTTTGAAATATTTTTCTGATTAATGAAATATCCCAGTAATTCCTAGCACAATTTCTTCATAAATGTGTTCATATATTCCAACTGAGTTCTTCTTTAAATGTTAGAGAGGTTTTTGGCCCATTCTTCAATGAAAAGTTTCTTCACCTAGAGACTAATTTTTATGACTCTTTTAGGCATCAACTTTTTTTGACCCTCTCTTAAAAATAAGGGTACTAGAAAAATAAAATGTTCCAAAATCCATTCCAAAAATACATGTGTGTGGACCATCAGTGGGTCAGTACCTCTCTATTCATAAAGCTAGCTTTTTCCTTTTTTTCTCTCTTTTTCTATTTTCTTTTTCTTCTTTTTTTCTTTGTCTTTCTTTTGTATATCACATAATCACACAAAGTCTTTACTACATCATATCCAAGTTTGCCTGTTACAACCTCTATGTTCTTTTCAGAATCACTGTCACTCCACACAAACACATTGTAATATTGCTTCTTATTTTCTTCCCAGAATGTGTTATATAATTGTACAGAAATTTCCTACTAGGCAGAGGTCTTATTGAAAAACAGCTCATAAAAAAAAAATTAGTGAAAATAAAACCTATCATAAACAAGCCCTTTGCACAGACACTAGACTGTCTACAAGTCTATGAATTAAATGTAATTTAATTCACAAGTGTATGAATTAAATGTAAACCTTCTTGTCAAAAGTGGCAAATGTCACATGAGATAATACAAGGACAGAAATGCATGAGCCCTAAGATGATTTCAAACAGAACAAAAATGTATCACATAATTGTGATTTACATGTTCTAGTATACATTAAGTTTGTTCTAGTTCATCCTTCTGTACCAGTCTCTAACAATTCATGATTTACTATTACATTAATGTAACATTTTACCTTGCAGATGGGCTACAAAGCAATAAACTCATTAAACTGCATCAACCAGTTTTCCAAATCTTTCTAAGAAAACAAATTCTCCATATAAGAAACAGTCATTCATTGAGTAGGCATGGTTTGCATCCCTTCTTTCTAGACTTATAACTGTAATACGGCTGCAAAAAGTAACTGTTATTTAAGTACATCACTTATCAAATTATTTAGATAGCGATTTTTTGAGTGTGTTCTCTCCACTGTCTCTCATTCCACTAATTTTTATGGCATATGTAAATCTTTCTAGTGATATTTTCATATCTATTTCCAGATCATGGATTAAAAATATTAAATTGTGCTAGGTTAAACCCTGTGGAAAGTTATTGAAATACACTCATCTGATTATTGTTTCCTTCAGCTGATGGTTATAGGGATTTGAAAATTACCCAAGTGTTAGGTAATTTAATAATGACCAATATATTCTTTAGTCATTATCATTTGCAACAGATATCCTAGATCCACATTAAGAAAACGTCACATTCTGTTTTTTGTTGTAAGTGAAATGTGACCCATTCTTACACAAATCATTATAAACCTTATAGTAACATTTATCATAGAAACATAGAAAGGATTGTAAGGGATCTGAAAGAATATTTATTTTCAATTCTTTTGCTATGGTCAGGGCCACCTTCCACAAGACCAGATTGCTCAAAGCCCCATCCAACCTGGTCTTGAACACCTTGAGCATCCTCAACTAATATGGCAACATGTTCCAGAGCCTGATCATCCTCACAGTAAAAAATCCTTTCTAACATCTAATCTAAATCTATTCTCTTTTAGTTTGAAGCCCTTTCCCCTTGTCCAATTACTATGGCCTTGTAAAATATACCTCTCCATCTTTCCTGTAGGCTCCCTTCAGGGCCTGCAAAGTTCCTATAAGGTTTCCCCAGAGCCTTCACTTCCTCAGGCTGAATTATTCCAAGTGCCTCAGCCTATCTTCATAGGGGAAGATTCCGCCACTTTCATAATTCTTGTAGCTCTCCTTTGGACTCATTTTAGCAGGTCCATGCCATTATGCTGGGGGCCCTGGAGTTGAACACAATCCTCGGGGCTGGGGTTTCATGAGTGCAGAGTAAAGGAACAGAAACCCTTCCCTCGACCTGCTGGCCACACATCTTTTGATACAGTTGGATTTCTTGGCTATAGCTACACATTGATGGCTCATGTCCACCTTTTTGTCTACCAGAAACTCCAAAGTCCTCCTCAGCAGAGCTGCTTTCAGTCTGTCCTCTGCCCAGCCTGTGCTTGGGTTTGCCGTGATACAGGTGTAGGATGTTAGTTAGGGCAATCCCAAATACTCTATGTATGTTTACAAATTGAAGTAGTCTACACTTAATAATGTACAATGTTTGAAACTATGAGTAGTAAGAAAAATATGTTTTATACACTGTTTTACATACTGTTCATTGTTATGTTATTTTTACACAGTGCTTTTTGTTTTATACTGTACATTATTATTATTATCATCATTATTATTATTTACACACTGCTTACTATTCTAACCTCTTTGTCATAAAAATATAGTCTTTATCTATACAAGCAATGTGTCTAAGCCATCATGGTATCTGAATTCTTAAAGGGCACCAGTGTCTGTTTTCTCCTCCTCTTCCCTATTGTCTGAGGAGCTAAGGTTATATCACAGTAGCTCAAAAAGCAAATATAAATAAAAATTTACAAAATTATGTCATTCATTATTTCCATATTTTATTATGCTCTGGAGTAACTGGTAATTGTGATTTAAGTAACTATGTTCTATGGTCTTACATTTAAACACTGTAAGCCAATATACATGAGTAACTGAAGGATAAGACATATTTCTAACAAATTAAAAAATTCACTTTTACTTCTCATGTCCAATTTTATTTCTTAGAACTGTGTCATAATTATGCATCTATACAGATATTTCTTAGTTATGATGAAAAGGTCATGTTGAAAATGTGATAACTAGCTCAGTATTTAGAATCCTTGTGGTATTAAGGAATATGAAAATTTACTTCCTCACTTTAGAAAAGAAATTCCTGATTTTAGAAAAGAAACATAAATTTTATATGACTTTCATATCCTAATTATTATTTTGTAGTTATTTAAGCAAGTATGAACAATATTTAAGCTTCTAGTAATTCCCATACATATACAGTAAGTCAAACAGGCTGATATTTTTCTTAAGGAGCGATTTGATATGAAATCCAATATATGACTCTACAGGACACCAAGGCTGATTAAATTCTGTTATACTTCCCACATTGTTTTTCTTCAAGAGTAAGTATCTAACTTTTCTCTGAAAGAAGTATAACCATGGACTGGCATTACAGAGTAGAATGAGAAAGTTACTTCATGAAACATGGATGAAAGAGTGAGGTACCTGTTTACCAACTTGGTTTGGGTTCTGCATTGTCAGTGCCAGGTGATACTTTTAAGCATAAAAATCAGATGGAGCATAAGGGATCCCTAAGTACTTGATATGTACTATGACTAAAATTCAAGGTACTGTCATTGAAGACCAAGAGCCTGAATTTAATTATATGAAAAAAAGTAGTTAATAATTGATACAGTTCAAGGACACATTGCCATCTTAGAAACTAGATTTTTCAAGTTTATATAGAATGAGAGAATAATAGAATCATTAAGTTTGGAAAAGACCTTCAAGATCAAGTCCCACCATCAGCCTAGCACCACCACTATGTTCACCATCGAAACCATGTCCCTAAGTCCCATATCTACACATCTTTTAAATACCTCCAGAGATGGTGATTCAATCACTTCCCTGGTCAACCTGTTCCAATGTATTACATCTGTTGCCATGAAGAAATTTTTCCTAATACCCAATCTAAATCTCACCTGGCATAACATCAGGCCACTGTTCTGTCATTCATTACGTGGGAGAAGAGATCAACCCCCACTTCATTACAACCTCCTCTCAGGTAGTTGTAGAGAGCAACAAGGTCTCTCCTGAGCCTCCTTTTCTCCTGGATAAACAGCCACAGCTATCTCAGTCATTCCTCACAAGGCTTGTGATCCAGACCCTTCAGCAGCTTCATTGCCCTTCTCTGGACACACTCCAGTACCTCAATACCTGTCTTGCAGTGAGGGTCCTAGGATTGAATGCAGGATTAAAGGTTAATAACAGATGTTGTAGTGACAGGACAAGGGATAAAAGTTTTAAGCTAAAACAGGGTTGGTCCATACTAGAAATAAGATAGACTTTTTTTTAACAATGAAAATAGTGAGCACTTGAATAGGTTGCCCAGGGAGGTTGTAGATGCCTCATCCCTGGAAACAATCAAAGTCAGGTTGCATGGGGCTTCAAGTAACATGATCAAGTTGAAGACATCCCTGGTCAATTGAGAGAGGTTGGAACTAGATGATCTTTGAAGGTTGCTTTCAACCCAAATCACTCTATGACTTTATGATTCTATGAGATAAGCTGTTTTGAAAACATTTTGTTATTTAATTATGTTTAGCTCTGTGTGTAGTCATTTTATCTTTGAGCTAAGGAAAAAAAAAAGAAACAAACTTTATTTGAGCAAATAAATACTCCTATTAAATATTATTCCAGAATGGCTTTAGAAAATCTTTAAATCTTAATCTTTTTGGCAGCCTCTTAGAATAATCTGGTTATTGGTGGGGTATAATTATATCCATCTTCCATCAATTTTCACTTACACTGCTGCAGCTCACCAAAATTAAATGGATTATATGTGATCATTAAGAACTGCTAAATTTAATGCCATATTGGGAGGTAAATTACCTTAGTCATATTTTAAACCCTGGTGAGGGTTTTAGAAATGGTGCAACTATAAAACTATCCACAGTAAGCATTGGAGATAGCTCTGTGAGCTCAGTGCTTTTGCCATAAATATTTACTGATTCATTTTAATTGTGTTTGTACCTCACAACTGTGAACACTTCTCGTTCTTTTGAGTTATATCCCAATTCCTTTTTTTTTTTTTNCCTCAGTTGCTTCTGGTATGTTTTTGAACTTGATTCAATGAGACAACTGAAAAAACTTATCATAGGGGACAATGTTGCAATGCTTTCCTTCCCTATTTTCAGATTGAATGTACTAATCTCTCTTAGTAAGAATGGTCATCCCAGTGTAAAAGAGATTGTCATCTGACTTCAGAATGAAATCATATTTCTTTATAAAAAAGACAGCATTTTCTACTCTGGCTTCACAGGAGAAAATAGAGTTTTCTGGGATTTTTGGATGAAAAAAAAATCTCAAATTCTTTTGATTTTACATTTTTGTTGGATTAAATCTATTGCAGTTATGGTGATGTTTTATGATTCTCCAGGCATAAATTATTATGAACATAAACTTTGTATTTTCCCAGACATTCTGTTACAAAAGTATAATTAATTAGAACTTTTGTGTGCATTTCAGAGCAAGTTCCACTATATAAAATCCTTTAACCTACCTATGGAAATTCAGTGAGTTGAGAATGGAAATATGTAAAATGAGAAATCAAAAACCAGGTTTAAATTTAAATTAAAACACAATAGAGAATAAATAACAGGTTGGATTTTTTTGAGAAAAATGTATTTAGGAAACCTACCAGCTTTTTTTAGGTTAGCATCCTAAAAGTGTGTCTATTGAGTCCTATGAGCTGGAAGGTAAAATTTGTCTATCATTTGCTGATAAGAACCCTTTTCCTTTTACATTTGTCTTTATCCTTTGTTCTAATTTACTAATATAGAAGTAGTCTTTCATTAAATTAATTCTGAGAGACCGTTCTACTAATATGCTACATAATATTTGAAAAATGTTTGTTGATATATTATTCTAATAACCTGATATTAGAAAAATTGAACAACTTTGTATTGATTCTTAACTAGTTGGGTCTTAATGTTAGCAGGCCTTTCAGGCTGTTTTCTAATACTTTTCCATGATCATACAGAAAAAATGCCTTTGATGAAGTGTAATGAATTCTCTACTGGGTATTAAATAAGTTCAGTAACTTTAGTTATTGATTTTAAAGCATATAATTCAATGTAATACACTTAGAGTTAGTCAGCTAATTGATAGTTGCTGGAAATACTGAAATAAATGATGAAATACTATGTGGACTTATAAAAAAAAAAAGAAGAAATGGATTTAATGCTCTCTGAAAAAAAAAAAGGGTGAGGAATTATTTTCTAATTATGAGCTCAACAAGATGTAAAAAAAAATGTTTCTGAAGCATTCCTACATTATACTATATATTTTACTACTTTTAGTGCCAATGAAACCTGTATTTCAGTATAAAAACCAAATCAAGGGTATCTTATCCCTTTATGATTTTGAATTCCATTAAAAAAAAATGGAAAGGACGTAGATGTACTGAGAGGAAAATACACAGCAAGCAGACAAACCTAGGAAGACAGTCTGGTAGGGGCAGTTTGCATATGTTTCTCATGCATTTGTTTGGATAGAAGTTTAAATAAAATTTTTTGGTTTAACACACCACCCTGTATGAGATCATGGTCAATGCCATTTGTAAGATCTGCACAGAAAGAGCAGAAACCTTTTTCTTTGGATCAAGGGGCAGAAAAAATATCCAGAAATTGAAATACTTCTGGTTATATAGACTTTGGGTGTCACCACTGATACCATACCTACTTTTTAGAACATGGCAAGTGCATGCAGGGGAAAGCACATACAGACTCACAGTGATGTTATGTAACTTCAGTTTGAGCTACATCACCTTTTGTGTCACCTGGCAGTGATTTTTTTTTTCCAAATTTCTAGTATTGGTTATAACCCACAAAATGCATTGTGGTTACTTCCAGTAACTTGTTTAATAGCTAAATGATTTGTTTGCAATTCATAACCTTTATACTTCTGTTCTAGGGAGAACTTTTAGTTTGAACCAGTCTGTTTTCCATTAACACTGTTAATCCTTTAGACCTGGAAGCCCTTTAACAGCACTCAAATATCCTTAATATTAGTAGTGGCAGAGAGGTCTGGGACTGGTCTTACTGCAGCAGGCTCAGCACCGGTATGAAAGCCCTAGCTGCAGCCTAAGACTGAACCCTTTTAGAACAATTTTCTCTCTGGACAAACCATTACTGCTGAAAATCTACCTTTTACTCTTTCATGCTCACCTGGCATTTCTCATTCAATGTCTTCCTTCCATTTTACAAGTTGTTAAATGGCTTCTCAGT
This sequence comes from Formicarius rufipectus, assembly GCA_013399695.1. Classification (NCBI taxonomy): domain Eukaryota; kingdom Metazoa; phylum Chordata; class Aves; order Passeriformes; family Formicariidae; genus Formicarius; species Formicarius rufipectus. The sequence goes on from VXAU01001990.1 coordinate 207,814, forward strand.
TTGCAAACTTCCTGTAATAGTTAAAATAATATATATATGTTCTAGCAAATAATTCATAGACAGATAAAAATTTCAGCAGTTTATCAGACAGCAGCTCTCCAGAGGACTTTAATAAACACACCTTCCCTGTTTGCTAGGACATTTCTACAGTACAGAGCAGGAAGCAGTAGCAGTACTTGTGAAAAGTACCCAGTTACTATTCATGAAAATTCCAGTGTGCACAATATAATTGGAAATCCCTTTTTCTCCCTCTTTTTGTCTACAACTTTTCTAGTAAATCACCATCTCCTTCTGCATAGTCTCTGAACTTCAGAAATCATCAACAATCTGTTAACATGGCAGTTAGTGTAAGACCCAAATCAGTGGGTGATAAACAACTGCTACTTGAAGGTGGAATTGTCCTGTAGCTTTTATTTCTAACAAAATCTTCTACAAACTTCTAATGCATCTCCACATGGGGGATTGCACTGTCATTTCAGAAAGCTGATTTGGAACATTAGGGGCCAGGTCTATGACCCATGATAACATCCCATCATGAGCAGACCAGAAGAGAATTAATGATGTTACTGTCCACACCAATGTCAAAACTGAACATTAGAGATGGAGTTCAGTTTTGTGCTTGATTTTTTCTTTCCTATTGAAGGCTTGAGGTATGAAATGCTCATACTTTCAATTTTTCTGCTTGATTTTAGCTTCTATATGTTCATAGACAAAAACTCTAAGGGCCTGACACTTTTATTTATGCAGTTACTTCAAAATTGTTTAATGATGCTTAGTGGAACTACTGGCAATAAGGACAGCTTGTTTATTTATTCATAACAGAATTATTATCAGGCTTTGAAATTGGGTATATTGCACTTTTCTGTGATAGTTTACTGTTTAACAAATTTCTGGTTTTTTCTTCTATTTTGAAAATGTACTACAACGTTTTCTGAAATTAACATCTCATTAGAACCTTGGCAGGTAAAAAAGTTAAATGTCACTACCATTCTGTTCTAATAGCATAATGCAAAGTATTGCAATAGGTCAGAAAAAAATCGGTCAGCTTAATCCACCAGTATGTGACAGATTTTGAAATGTTCTAATTATTTAGCCCATATGTTTAAATGTTTCTTGGCTTTAAGCCGGAACAAAATATATTGCAGCTGAAGTGCTGCTAGATAGAATGAACTAAATAATCATAGAAAACCTGAGCCACCAATAGTGAAAATTTAAATTCCACCTTTGTCAACTGATAACCCATCAAAATTACTTAAGAGTAGAGTCTGTCTATGACTATGTGGAACTCAAACATATATAGAAAAAAACAAACAAACAAACAAGTAAATTAAAAGGACTGAGTGTTCCTTACCATTTGAGAAATCAATATTAAGACTGGGTAGATCTGCTGCTCCTAGTATGAGGAATTCTCTTATAATAGTACAAGTACATACATTTCACAATAGCTACAGGTTCGTTCAAACAAATAAAAAAATGCAGGCAAGTACCTATTTGATTTTTGTTATATAACGGAAGAAAACATGCTGTGTTCTCACTATGTAGAATCATAAAACTGTATAAATTAACATATTCAAGAACATTTTAGAAGGACAATGTTGTTTAACCAAATATATATAAAAAGAATTACTACTCAGTTATGAAGTATAATGTTCTATAAGAAACCTTTTTTGCAACTATTTCTTTCATTTTTTTGTTTTGTTATTACAATGTTAATCAATTTTATTGAAATGCAAATAAGATTTTCTTAGGAAACAACATGAAATAAAGTTTAAGTCAAAAGCAGTGTTATTTCTTTTGTTTGAAATGGTACTAACTAGACCGCATGAGGATTGGAATTTTTTAGATTGTGTTACTTGTGCATTTTTTCCTCCAGCAATGCCTATTACTGCAAGAATGAGATTTTTTAATTCAGCAAACAGTGTGTAAAAATCAAACAGCATAGTGCTGCTTTGACCTTTTCAGTGTTCTTTGTTTTAATGGCTGCTCATATACTCTGCTACTACGGCTATTGTAACTCTGAGATGGCCAACCAATCAAAAAACATTACATCTAAAAGTTAGAGTGCATATGAAGGTTTTATGAAGCATTCATCTTCTAGATGTTCATTGTAAAGAAAATGGAAAATTGAACAAACGCTCACTAAAAAGCTTTTCAGGTTTTTGCTGGTTTCTTGCAAATAATTTGAAAATTAAAACATACTTTATTACCATAAATGTTTTATCTATAATGAAAATACTAACATGCATTTGTTTGAAGGAGAATGGAAAACATAAAATGACAAAGTGAATCTCAAGTGTTTGATGTCATGGTTGAAAATGAACCTTTTAAACATGGTCTTTCTGTCAGCTTGAAACACTATTAAATTGCCTTATATTTATGACACTATTCTGTTACTGAAACATGAGGAAGAACAATTTTTTTTACTATGTATTGCATCTTTAAGGTCCTTGTTTGGTTGGGTTTTTTGTTTGTTGTTTGTTTGTTTGTTTGTTTTTTAATTAACTGAGTAGAAATAGAACAAGCATGGTTTTTGAGAATGAGTTTCATTTCATCCTGAGGCAGATACTCAAAATAAATCAGCTTTAATATATTTTGAAAATGCCTAGTTTTAATCGTTGACTGGAAAAATATTTCAGGTTGTTAACTTAGATACAGTTGCCAACATCTCAGACAAGGCACCTGAAACACCAGATAGGATGAACCTTATGCCAAAATTAAGATAATTATAGTTCATCAAGCCTACGTGCATTGTCGTTCACCTTACTATTAAAAAAAAAAAGAAAAAAAAAAAAAGTTAGTTTTCCCTATATCTTTGCTTAGAGTTGTATCTCAGAACCTTACTTCTCTAATGGATATAAGACTTTCTTCTCCTGTCCTGCCTATATTTTTTTTTTCTTGACCAATTTTTCTCAATAAATTCTTGTGTCAGTATGTCTTTTCTTTCATAAAAAAAATATCAACACATGAAAAGTCTTTGTTCAAGTCAGCAGAAGTTTTCTGCTTCTAACAATTAAACATACTCTGAAGAGTCTTTACATTGTATTTTAGGTGCAATTCAACAAA
>VXAU01001990.1:231690-243138 GCA_013399695.1 Formicarius rufipectus
TTGTTTAGAAAAAAGCAAAACCAATCTTTTGATTCTTCTGTTTAGGTTCTTGCTAGCTGCAACTTTCCTGTTCATCTCAGAAATCTTAGCTGAGGCACATAATTCAGGATTAGGCTACACTGAAATGCAGTTGTACTCAGAGAAGGAGCATGCCCTTTATCCTTCCTTCCAGAAGATTGCCTCTGCTTGGTAATGCAGTTGCAAAGACAAGGTAAACAGTCACGTTTTTAAACAGAAGATCAGTCACATAGAAAACACATGGTAAACTGTGAACAAGTTGGTAAGTCTCCTGTCACACATTTCTACAAGCTATGGGAGTTAGAGCACAACAAAAATCATAACAACAGCTTCAGCTTGTCAGGGAAGGATGCACTGTGCCTTAAATACACTCTATTGATGGAGAAGAAATGCATAGAGATATAAACGAGCTCCTTGCTGCCTAGAATTGATTATAAATAGAGCTGCTTAATTTCTTGGAGTGGTTATATCTTACTCAATCTGGTTTTGTGTTTTAGGATGCATCTCTGTGCTGTAATAATATAGCAGTAGGCCTATAAGTGCCCATATATGGACTCTATTATTAAAAGCATTAATTAGTTCAGTCGTCATGCAATTTCTTGTAAAGTATGCACTTTATAAGCAGAAGTTATTTCTCATAGCATTTTTTTCTTTTTTGGTGGTCTGCTAAAGCATTCATGTTGTCCTAATTATGCATGTAACATTGACACCTTACAGTTTGCCCTGACATATTCTCATCCTCACTTTCCTTATTTAACTTCATTGAAGACAATGCAATGGTTGCTATAAGGAACCAAAACTCTTTAAAAACTTTCAAGTAAAAAAGAGAAGCAATTGACGGTCAAACAACAAAAGCAAAATAGATGGTTCAATAAAAACAGAAAAGACAAAGCACAACTTTAATACTTTATGGGAACAAATTATATTTTCTACAGTTTCTGACACCTTTCAGAACTTTTGAAGTCTTACAAGATGTTTAACTCCGTGAAAATCATTAAGTTTCTGTGTAAATAGTACATGGCACTATTTTTTTTCCAAAGCTATAGTTAGGAGGACATTTTTATTTTGTCATAAGCAGATGTATAGATTATTAAACCTAGTGAGGTTTAACTCAGAATGCAAAGTTTTTCCCTTCACATTATAACCATGCATCCATCTATGACAGTATTGTAATTGCTAATAGCTTGTGGGTCATAAGCTTTTTGGAATCTGCAACACTTAAAAATCAAGCTGCCTTCTTCACCTTTCTGCAGTTTTGCTTTACTCAGCTTTCCTCAGATGTGACATTTTTATAATTCACCACATATCTAAGGGTAATTTGTTTTGCTTTTTTATTTTTTTAAATCATTGTGTAATACAGTCATTGTTTTATACAGATAGCTGTAAGAAGCAGGTAGTCTATCAAAAAGGCCATGTTTGTGACTCTAAAATAATGAGAAAGTGTGGAGAAATACAAAAGCAAAGGCTTTGAGAACAGACACAGAATCAGGTGCAGAGGAGAATATACACGGGATGAGAAAGGGCATAGGGTCAGCAGTGAAGACCCCACAGCAATAAACACTTCAAAGGTCAGTTAAAGCAATGCAGACCTGGATATAGACAAAACTGGTGTTAAGGGTAACAAAAATAATTAATAAATTATAGATAAAGACATTTGGAGATAACATGGAGCTGCAAACCAAGGAAGAAAGAACAAAGTAAAAAAGCGAGTTATGAAAAATATAAAAATATTCCCAATTAGACCCTGTAATGAGGAAGAAAAAACATATTCATCCAGGAGAAGTATTCCCAAGATCTGACAACTCACCCTACAACTCCAGGCCAGAACCATCAGTATCAAAGTGAGACCACTAAACATTCAGAACAACACACAAATTAGAGCATAACAGACACAAAAAAATAGAGAAACCAAGGTGCATGTGTGTTATAATTTTAACTGCACAACTTTTCTTTCTTTTTCTCTAATGATATTTAAGCTAACAATAATTTCTTTTATTCACTTATATATGACATCTGCTTCCTCTTTTCCTGTGAACTTTATTTGCAATACTTTGAAAGCAAAATTTTCAAGTATGTATTGCAGTTAAGATTCTCCAAAGAAGGGTACTATGTGTATACTATCTGTAAAGTTGCAAAAGGCCTGATATAAATACAGAATCAATGTAAAAGTCACCAACATCTGATGCCACTTAAAAGTTGTTATTACTGGCTGGGTCAGCCATGTACGAGTTGAATAAGTAATGCTGTAAATCAGAGTGGACATAAAGATTCCCAGATATTTGCCTGGATGTCTACTAAAGGGCTTGCTGAGATACCATGGATGTTAAAACTCATGCCCTCAGATGCCAAGCTTATTGAAACAAGAATATCTCTTCCAGGAAAGAAACAATCAAGAATTATGAAAGAATTTATTTTTGAGTGAAAAATGAGATTTCTTGGGGTTTTTTGTTGTGTTTTTGTTTGTTTGTTTTGATTTTTGTTTTGTTTTGTTTGTTTGTTTTTGTTTTGTCTTTTTGTTGTTGTTGATGTTTGTTTTGTTTGTTTTGTTTTGTTTTGTTTTATTTTCCTGCAAATGAGAAATCAACAAAAGCTCATTTAAAAATAAAAAGGAGGTAGAAAATACAGGCTGAACTCACAGATCAGACATAAGCCTCGGGGTTTCTAGTCCTGTGGCTCAGCAATATGGAGGCAAATGAGAAACAAACTGAAAGCCCAGAAGTCTGACGCTTGGGATCCAAGGCTCCAGTGGAGGCTAGCAGGAACCACACCTGCCTCTATCTTATCAGAAGTTCAGCATGAATGATGAACTTTCACTCTTGTCTCGTATCTCTAAAATCATAGCTTTCTGAATGCTATCTATGACACTCAAAAGCTTCCAGCCAACTCTATTATATTGAAAACTGAAATGGTACTTAAGTAGTACCATGCCTGCCTTATAGTACTGTGGTGGGTTGAACCTGACCAGACACCAGGTGCCTACCAAAGCCACTCTGTAACTCCACCATCCCAAGTGGACAGGGCAGGGGAAATATTATGTGGGTCAAGATAAAGACAGGGAGAGATCACTCACTGTTGCCATCATGGGAAACACAGACACGACTTGGGAAATTAATTTAATTTATTATCAACCAAATTAACTTATTATCAACCATATTAATTTGTTATCAACAAATCAGGGTAGGATAATGAGAAAGAAATACAGATCTTAAAACACCTTCTCTCCTCCTCCCTTTGCTTCCTGAACTTCATTTCAGTCTCTACCTCCTCTCCATCCTCAAACTCTTCTCCTGCTCTGGTATGAGGTCTCTCCCAAGGATGCAGTTCTCCATGAACTTCTGCAACATGAATCCTTTCCACAGGTCACAGTTCTTCACAAACTGCTCCAGTGTGGGTGTCTTCTATGGGATGCAGTCCTTCAGGAACAGGCTACTCCAGCATGGATCCCCCGTAGAGTCTCAAGTCATACCAGCAAACCTGTTTCATTGTGGGTTCCTCTCTCCACAGGTCCTACCAGAAGGCTGCCTCAGCACAGGCTTCCCACAGTTTTACAGCCTCCTTCAGGCAACCACCTGCTATAGACTGGGGTCCTCCAGGGTCTGTAGGTGATTATCTGCTCCACTGTGGACCTCTCAGGCTGCAGAGGAACAGCTGCCTCACCACTGTCTTCACCATGGGCTGTGGGGTATCTTTGCTCCAGCACCTTGAGCACCTCCTCCACCTCCTTCCTCACAGACCTTGATGTCTGCAGAGCTGTTTCTCTCAGTCTCTCACATAGTCTCACTCATCTCTTCTCTGGCTTCTGTGCAATAGCTTTTTGCCTTCTTTAATATGTTAACCCCGAGGTTCTACCACTATTGCTGATGGGCTTAGGCTTAGGCAGCAGTGGGTCCATCATGAAGCTGGTCGGCATAAACCCCACCAGGAGGCTTCCAGCAGTTTCTCACAGAAACCACCCCTGTACACCCTGCTATGAAAATCTTGTCATACAAGCCCAAAACTCTGTTGTTTTTCATAAATGGAAACCTTCCCCTGGCTGTTAAGGAAGTTTTACTGCTGTCAAATAATCTATTACAAGATTTATATAATATCACTTTGCTGTTATCAGAAAAATAACACTGAATTAGTAATTTCCAGTTGAGCTTGAAGGTGTATATATGGTGTATGCATATGCTAAAACTTAGTATCAAAGTTTAACATCTCTGTTCTCTAGGCAAATCTTTTTACTTGTGATAGAGAGTATTTGTTAAAGCCTGATCTAAAGAAAAATTGTGACTGGTTTTGAAGGATGATAGAGGCTTTGATGTACTATAGGGTCAAAGGGAATAATAACAAGGAAATAACCTTGTTTTGTGGATGGTGTGTTCCACTAATAATAACACATTAATAGCAGTCTTCTGTGCTTTGCCTTCAATTAAGTATTTTAGCTATTATATATCTACATTTTTTCTTCACATTTTACAGTATACCTCTCAGGGGTTATGAACAGAATAACTCTGGGAGAAGACTGAGCTATACAAGTTACATGTCATATTAGATTGTCTGAACTACTTTAAAAAATCAAGTCCATAGAATAGTTGAGGCAGGACATTACACAAGAGAGAACATTAGCAACATGTCTTTTAGAATAAGAGTTTTTATGGTCCAGATGGAGACAGCTTAGGAATGGTCAACATATAACACAGGCAAATAGGAAGATTTTGTGACTAGCAATTCATTTCTATCTTTAACATGAAGGACACAACTTTAAATTGAAAGTAGGAAAAGGAGAGAGAAAATAATTTATTTGGTAATCACACAATGGAATTTGGGATTACACCTTGAGCGTCAACTGAGCCAGAACTAGAAAATTCTAAACAGAAACATAGACATTTTCACTAGCTACCACATGCCTCTGAAATTTCCCAGAAATTCTGTGCAGTAGTTAACACCACAAGAAGTAATATGTTCCTTTTTCTGTCACACTGGATCCCCCCAAAAGGGGAAAGATACCTTCTCTTGTTGTGCAGTCAGGACCCGCATCCTGACTTCCTCCCAGATCCCAAAGGTCATGTGCAGGGAGCAGACCAAGGACCCAGCAGGATATAGGTCAGCCCTGATGCCCTGACTTCCCTGAGATCCAAATGGTGATTCCACTTGTGGCTTGTCTGCTCCCTAGGGGAGACACAGGGCCAGCAGCAACCAAGCATGAATCTGACAAGGCAAGTGGAACAGAAACAGTAGTTCTTAATAGGCAGACAAAAAAAGCGAATAAATTACATAACAGCAGAGTTGGAAAGGTATTTGTCTCAAAGTGGAGTGTAGGGACAGTGGCAACAAAACACACACACACACACACACACACACACACACACACACACGTGACAGGGTGGTAAAGCAAGTGTTATCATGGCTGAACTGCATCAGAGTGTGAGACCTGAATGAGGTCCATATCTCTTTCCTGGGAGCTCAGCCCTGTGCCACTGTGTGAAAAGCTCAGTGAGGGACACTGCAGCAGGACCAATTCTGCCTTCCTGGCCAGTCTGCTGAGCTGGATTCTGGATGTAACATTTCATACTTGTTTCATCATTATACGCTCAATATAAGGCGATAAAAATATTGCATAGGCAGGGAATATTTGCATACAACAAATAAGCAAACAACAGCTGCCTCACAGGCTAGGCTTGCCTGACACCATGACAGATGCCAGCAGATTGAAAATTCAAAGATTAGAGGAAGGGCTAAGTGTTCCCCTGTAAAATTGATGTGAGTAAGGGTTGATATATTAACACATCATTCAACTGAAGCCTTTAAAAAAAAACTAGACTGTTGCTGGATTTCCAGCAACCAACAACTACCTCACAACAGACTATATTTCAAAAAAGCCCTTTGAAATAATGTGACTGAAATAGACTACGAAATACTATCTTTCCTTCATACCAATATCTTTGCAATGTATGTATATATGTAAAATTATCTATTACTTTAACTGGCTTCTCATTATGTTAAAGATAGTTGTGGTGAGGAGAATAAATGGTCCTGTGGATTTTTTCCCTCTAATATCCACTTATTTTCAAATTAATTTTAACCAACTGGACAATGTAACAGACTTACTAACGTGGAAATCCAATTCTAAATTGCTGTTTCCAGCTAAAATAAGATATATTTCTCAATTATGTTATAGATGTTATATTTTGGGAAATGTACAGAATGATTCCTCCCAGAGGTATTTGACAAATAAAGATTCAATGTCCAAAAACTTTAATCAAATTTTGCATACTTCTTATGACTTTTACTATAATAATAAATAATGTAATAGTTATATATTGATTATAATAATGACATATGTTGTCACACTGCAGAGGAAGAATATCTCCCTATGTTAATTCCATGATCATCTTCAAACAAATAATCTGGTTCTATCTGAAGTGTTTAAACCTCTGCTATACAGACCCTGAAGCAACTGCAAAGTTTTTGCCTGACATTATCGTACTTCTTAAAAACAATGTTCCAATGAGATAATAACATAACATAATTTCGACTGTGATCTACATTTAGAGGGTATAAACAACATGCTGTTTGAGAAAAAGTAAATTACAATAGTAGTTAATGGACAAAGATTCATACTGAGTGCATTATGGGGCACTAGAAGTGAAAGACTTGACCTGGGATGCCCTGGTTGTTTTAATAAAACAAGATCTCCAGTCTTTGCAGAGTTTATTATTGTGTTATTGGGGTTTGTTTTCTTTTCTTTACAGTAGACAATTGGGGATGTAATTTCTGATGTTCTGCTAACAGTTGTTTTTATCTTGGATTATTGTAAATAAATTGTCTTGATTTTATAGACTCTCCCATAGCTGTCTTTTTTTTTTCAATTGAAAACTCAGTGGGACTTTGATCAAAATGAAAAAGAACCAGAAGTAAATTTTATTTGGTAAAGCTGTTTATACTTTCCGTGATGATTCTTAGCGTAATTCTTTCATACTTGAAGGTAAAGATAAATTTGTTAAACAGTGTAATTGACAAGCTAAAAAATGACGTAATACACTCTGTTTCACTAATTTATGATACATTAATGTTTCCACTGCAGCAATATATTTATATCACATATTTCTTTATGTTTGTGTTGCATTCTAATTGATTTTATCTGAGCTTTCTTCTTCAGTGTTAAAACAAGGGTTTTTCTTTGATTTTGTTTGGTTTTGTTTGAGTTTGGGGTTTTTTGGGGTTTTTTTTGGTATCACTAGCTATAAAGCAAATACATAATCCAAGACAAAAATGTATTCATATTTCTCTCTTAAGAGTTGTTATACTTGTTGTATTCTTTATCCTAAAAGTTACAATACTTTTTATCTCACAGGGAAAAATTAGATTTAGTAATGTGTGTACATGTGATGAGGACCACCGCATAAAATCCCACAAAAATCAGTAAATCGTAATGGTAGTGCCTCTAAACTGATTTAATAAGTTGTTTCTCCAGTTATGACAAAATTGAAAGAATGATCTGTGAATATGACAAAGAAAGTCAATCTGACTTCATAAAAACCCAGGCATGACTAATTTGCATTCCTTGACACGCTTAAGTTACATGATGGGTATTTTATGTAAGGACAAAAATTCATTCTCCTTAATAGATACCCACTTCATATAGTTTGTTGTTTGTATTTTGTTGTTTGTATTTTGTTGTTGTTGTTTTGGTGGTTGGTTTTTTGTTTGTTTGTTTGGTTTTTTGTTTGTTTTGTTTTTTTTTCTTTTACTGTGCCACACCTCACTTGTAATCACAAATATCCAATTTGGCATTTTACTTAGAGTAATTTTTGTTGTCACATTAATTATAACACTTACTTCATCTTGACATGCTAAGTAAGAATATTTTGAGTTATATGCTAGTTAGTTGTTTCAGCACCTGATGTTCTAGGAAAACAACCAAAACATTTAAATATATTACTGTACTTAATGCTAGCATCACTGCTTTCCCTCAGGTCAATTATTCTTCTAGTATGATTTAATCAAATTGTAAGGAAAAACTGTAGAATCCAGGGATTATTTTTGTTGAATGAACATGTTCAGATACAGTTCTGAAACCAATGAACTGGAAAGATGTCAGCTCATGCTGGGAACACAACTTAGCTGTATGGTAATAAACACACCAGGAAGGTGTCATGCAAACAAAACCATAGCCTGAAGCAGCAAATGACACTTCTATCAATTAGTATCCTTGTCCTTGAGCTTAAATTTGGATATGCTTCAAATCTTTCTGATAAAATGTTCAATACTGTACTGTGAAGTTAGCAGATTAATGCCTCTCTGGTTTTGCTGGATAAAATTATAAGAAATGCTATGACACAAAAGTTGGAGAGAAAAAAGTTCACTCTATTCATTTTTTTTTTTCACTTTGGAAACAAAAATGTTGCCAAAGTTATGGTATTCCATAGAAATGTCAGTACTGCAATCTGTCTGCAGAAGTCTGCATAATTGGGAGGACCTTCACTAAACACAATATAGATGCAGAACCAAGTAAAAGGTCATGTGTTGTTATTCACTGTGTAGTGCAAGAGAGAAGAGCAATTAAATAAGCCAGAGGGAAAGACAAAGGCATCAGCAGTACTTCTCAAGCTCTTAGCTAAATTTTGAAAATGGTGGCATGGGAGGATACCATATGCATCGGTTCCCATGGCCAGCATGTCTAATTTCCGGATGTGATGAATCAAGGTAAAATCAAGAGCCACAATCTAAGCTATCATCAGAAGAAACAATAAATTAATTGGGGGAAAAAGTACTATCAAATAAAAATAGACTAGGAGAATAATGATAATGAGATACAATAAATCATTCAGCACCCCTCCCAATGTACCATCAACACCATATACAAGCCCTGTTGCATTACTATTAGGGATAGGAGAAAGCTTTTTTCACCAAATGGGAATGCATCTGGCCAGATTCACCAGTATTTATGTGTTTCGTTGATTCCTGGATTAGAGCTATTTTCAGTTTTTAAATGTAATTTAAGAAGCTGGGGTATGCAGATTACTGGATTTTGTTTATCCCTATACTCACTTTTGCTTCATTCACAGTAGTTAATTTTTCATTCTGGGTTAGAGTAATCCATTGCTAAAACCTGTTGTGAACAGTCATGTGATTGACTGTGCAAACTTATTTTCTTTTCTTTCTGTTATTGTTTTTTAGCCAGTGGGACAAAGATGGAAACACCTGAAAGGCAGTTTTTTATGGTTGTTAAGACACAAAGTGATCAGCTTAATATAACTTAGAAGGCATAATCATTGGAAAGATTGGTTCAGTTTTCTAAAGTTCACTTAGTCTGGAGCTTCAATGATGTGCTGTAATTATTTCAAAAGTGAAGGGTTGTTACATGTAAAATCTTGTTGTGGCCCAAAGAAAGAAACATATAAGTAAAGCCAATCATGTATGGCTGGTATAACAGAAATCTTAACAATCTAAACAATCAATTCTTTTTAGCCCAGATCTAATTATTACAGAGTTTAAAAAAAAAAATTCCTACTATTACAGAAGGTTTGGTGTTAATAAAACAGCTAGAATAGACATACATCCACATTCTAGAATACACTTCTGTTTTTAGGAGCTGTTCCACAACCCTTTTCTGTCCTTGGGTTGACAGTTCCAGTTTGGTTATGTTTGTGCAGCAACTGAAGCCTTCTACAGGGAGGAGTGCGATGCTGGTAATTTCTTCTTTCTTATCCTAGGGCTCATTTTGGGTCACTGTTGTATTATTACTAATGGACTTCTGCAGGTCTGTGTTACATCTGTATTTACTGAACAGGGTAAATGTTACCTATCTTACATACTTGTGTTTTCTTACCCTAAGACTGGTTAGTCTCAGCTTTATGTCTTCTTTTCTTTACTTGACATTTGTTGGATTTTTATATCCTGGGATCTCCAAGACCTGTCTTTGCTCTCCTCTAGTTAAATCCTGTGCCTTTAAATCCTATGTCTTTTTACATGTCATGCTCTGTTCCAACTTTCAAGGCCTTCACTATCATATCAGGGCTGTATTCCTCCACACTATACCACTATATTAGAGTTATATATATTTCATTCTGCACAGAAAAAATAATTTGGAATACTATTTGTATCAAAGCATTCTTATATTATTAGAATATAAGCAAAAATGAAACAAATCATAAACAAAATCAGAAGCAGCTACCTTGTCATTAGGGGGAAAAAAAGCCTTAGAGCTAAGCAAAGTAAAAATAAAGCTTCAGAATCATAAACTCAAGACAAAATAAGTAGGACAAGCCTCAGTTTTGCAAACTCAGTACAAAAGCTGTGGGCTGTTACTAACAAAGTTAATATTATATGTATCAGTTAACTTTACACTTCAAATATCCTAAGTGGTTCATAGGGAGTGCATAACATCAATGATGTGAGCTCATCATGTGTACCTTCTGTTTTAGAGTGAATTCTCTAGCAAGAGAAGAGATTTTAAAATAGACGATGCATGGTTTTTAAGCTGGCCATGCAAGGATGAAAAGTTTTTATGCTCTTCTAGTCTGCCAGATTGGTCAGGGACCATGCAAATATTATGACCAGATGCAGCATATAAAATCACCAGTTTTCAATTCTAAAGAAAGAAATTAAAGGACAAGTGTATCTCAGCAGGTTTAAACTTCTAATGTATACATATAAATATATAGAATAATATATGCAAGAATTTATTGGGCTGTAGTCTAAAAATATAATTTAAGACTATATATCTTTAATGGAAAAATTTCACAGTACATGGATTACTTTTTCATTAGCTTGAATGTTATCCCAGTAGCTGCAATTAGAGTATATTTGCTATAATTGTTCAGAAATATATATGTTATGCTGCAGTTAAATTATGCAAATAGAAATAATGAATTTTTACAAAATCATTATAGATCCTTACCTTCGACTAATACTTAAAATATAAAAAAAAAGGCAAAACAAAACAAACAAACAAACAAAAATACCCCAAACAAACAAAAACCCAACCAAACAGAAATAATTTCCTTTTCATTAATATTATATGGATAGGAAAATATTTCAAGTTACTATGTCAAGTTAGTGGGGTTTTTTTGTTGATTAGGGTTTTTGTTTGTTTGTTTCTTTGGGGGTTTTGTGGAGTTTATTCCTTGTTTGGTTTTTGTTTGGCTTTTTTTTTTAACTATGCTAAAATATTCTGTTAAAATATTTAATTGGATAATAATCTTCAAATCAACTTTTTGAGTGAGTATATGGTCACAATACAGCATATAGTGTTCTTTTTCTCCTTTAGCTTAATGAAATACTGTTACAAAAAATAATAAATTCCAAATTAATTAAAATTAACAAGGAAGTTTAGTTTCTTCCAGTGACATATCAAGACATACATGAAATGCAAGAGTACATTTTGTGTCATTTTCAGTAAATTGGGTTGCATTGATTAATATTCCTTACTACTCCTTGTAGCAA
>VXAU01001991.1:0-59861 GCA_013399695.1 Formicarius rufipectus
CCCCTTTATTTCATAGTCTGAAAGCCATCTCATGAGTTTGAGAGAACTTTTGTGGAGATCATAGGTTGAAGGTAAACGTATATTTTTAAAGTAGATACATTGTTATATACTCTTTGTTATACTCATTGTTATATACTCTTTTAGATACATTGTTCCTGGAATATGTAAGAAGATTGATGATAACACCCTGTGGTTGCCAGTGGAAAGATGGGAATATTCTAAATGGAACAAAATGCTTCCCATAATCAAATGTCAAATAAGGAATTACCATAGCCAACATTATCTTTTGTACTATGGCAGCTTGCATATAACAAGAAATGCTTCAGACTGGCAGATAAGAAAAGTACTGGAGTCCTGATTTGACAAGAAAGAAATGGTCATAATGATTTCAAAGGAAATCTCTTGACGTTAAGCTATCTTTAAGGCCTTAAAGATAACTGTGGTATTCTAGCACACATTTAAAGTTAATTATGTGGTTATGCATCCTTTCTGAACTGCAACCAACAGGGCTGAGCATGGAAGTATATTTCTATGCTTTTACTGGTCATTTCACCCAAAGGTGATGTCTTTCAAAGTTGAAAGAAATTCAACATTAAGATGATGGGGGAAGCCAGCTTCTTCTCACTACCTGCTGCCAGTCCAGGGAGAAATGAGACAAGCTGTCAGAGCTCAAAGAGAGTGTGAGAAGAGACATGTTACTTCATACTTGCAGTTCCCTGTGCACCTTCTCCCTTGAGCCTCGAGAGGACATTTTGATGGTGCAATAATCAGGAAGATGAATTCTCTGGTTCTCTGAAGACACTACCAAAAGGCAAAGCCTGCCATTTGCTGACAAAAGCTTATGTGAGTGGCATTCATGAAATGACAAATCTTACATACCTTGGTGTGTGCAGAAGGAAACCAGCCCCCTAAGATGTTTCTCACTGGTGATGAGTAATCTCCTATCCCAAGTAGGGTCTGAGTGCAGTACAGGGTCTTCCTTGACAATATCGCTTTAATTAATAATTAATTACTTGCCACAAAGGCCATCAACTTTTGCTCACCCAGATCCCAAGGCTGCAATTTATATTGTCCTTGTTGTTCTGGAGACTCCCTCCTTATCTCAGAAGACAGGTTCCCTACTCCTCAAGGCAAGTGTCCTTGATTGCTTAACATCCCTTGCTCATCAGCAAAGAGTTTCAGTGATAAAGTAAAATTTAGAGAATCAGAAATACAGAATAGTTTGAGTTGGAAGGGACCTTAAAGCTCACCTAGGTCCAACCTTCCTGCCATTGACAGGTACACCTCTAGTAGTTGAAGCATTAAGGTTAAATCTGATAATTTGTAAATGCACTAAAGGAGTGCTTCAGAGTTAGGTGCACTTCACTCCCAAAGAAGCAAGGCAGCATGTGTTTATACTTCAAAGTCAAGGGAAATAAGGAGAGAAAGTTAAAATGAAAAACAAGATAGAAAGGCTAGAAGGAATGTGTTTTGTTGTTGGGTTTTTTTTCCCAAGAAATCATAACTTGAAAATTCCACAGACAACTCAACCACTTGAATAATGAATAAAGTAGACTGGTTTAATGCAGTGAAATAGCCCTCTGCTCAGCTTTCTTTTAATCTTTTGTGGCCTTACAAGGAACCTTAGAAGAGGTGGCCTTGTGACATGATAATACATCCTCCTCTAGCAGCTGAGCTTAATCAGTCAGTAAGACCTGAAACCACTGTGTTAGAATGTCAAATTCCTTTTCTGATGGCTAAACACTTGTTGATTTTACATCTGTATTACCAACAAAACCAACACTAACCACAAACAACTTAAATTACTAAATCCACATTGCTAATAGTTCCTTAAGTGCTAACCTGAGGGTCCATAACAGTCCTGAATGTCACTCAAGTTATTTTAAGAATGCATGTTGATTTTGAAATTGTAATGGTGCTGAATTAGCCAAATGGATGGGGCAGAATGGTTTTCTGTGTCAGGGGGCCCTACATAATGAATTATAAGGTTTTCCATCCGCGTAACTCCCGGTATCACAAAATATTGACCAAAAATTAATTCCCCATCATGCAGAACCCCCTGGGAAGTAATCAGATGTTTGTGTTCCACAGAAGCTAAACCACAGCATTAACACAAACTGGATGGCTTGTATCCTGCCACCAGGTCCACTGCAGCATTAGGTTCAGAAAAGCTGATTTCAATAGAAACTGACAGAAACTCATTTTTCCATAGATCTGTGCTTTGTAATTGATTGCTGGTGTGACTAGAAAAGCGTAGACTCCAGCTGAAGTTAGAGGTTCAGCTGTCTCTGAGATTCCACTCATCTCTTCAGCAAATTCCTGAGCCCCCTTGGCTTAGGTTGCGCAGAGGGTCATGTTAACTGCAGGACCCAAACCAGCTTTGGGACTGTTATTTGACTGAGATGTGGTAACAGGGGTACTGATAAAAAGAGAAACAGAATCATACAGTCAATTAGGTTGGAAAAGATTCCTAAGATCATTGAATCCATCTGTTAAACCAATACTGCAAGTCCACCAGTAAACCATGTCCCTGAGTGCCACATCACTCATATAAAAACAGTGGGATCACATGAAGTTCATTTTTGATGCAAGAAACCTAAACCCAAATTTTTGATTTTCATTTGTGCATTTCATAAATATTGGTATTTTCCAGTTTTCTATTTACTCCTGGAGCAACCAGATAGACTGTAAGACTAGAGTGTGGTTCTTGGCAATGGACTCTAGTGACTGGGAAAGTCTGTAGCTGGTTAGACTTCCTCGCAACAACAGGGATTTAATATACTTCTCCCCTGCAGTACGGAGCTTTCAAAAGAGCTGAAAAAAGCTTTAAACACTTTTGCTTTTTTTCCTAATCAAATGGTACTAAAGAAATCAGGACAAAGTGTGCACAGTCAGAAACTGATTTTCCTTTAATGAATAAAAAAATAAGCAAATTGAGAATGCACCTTCAAGGTACCAACTTGACATTATTTAAAACTATCTTGCAGAGAGTAGAACCAAATTCTGGCATTAGTTTGTTTATCTATAGATTGAACATTTGATCATCTTCTTCTTCATGCCACTCCACTGGCACAAGTCCAACCACGCACTAGAAATGCATGTAAGCAGCCATGTTATTATTTAACCATGTATTTTTAGAGAATATTGTCCCACTGTCGAGGTGTACTTTTGGTTGGTCTGATATAGATGAATAAACAGATTTCCATATGTGAAGGGTTGACCTGAAACTCATCAGAATTAGATTATATAGATTATTAGGAAAAATTTTTTCATCGAAATGGTTGTCAAATATTGGATCAGGTGAGCCAGAAAAGAGGTAGAGTCACCTTCCCTGTAGATACTTAAAAGATGTGTGTATGAGACACTTTAGGACATGGTGTAGTGGTGGGCTTGGCAGTGCTGGATTATGGTTGGACTTTTACAGCCTAAATGATTGTATGATTCTAAGACATTTACAGGGTTGAAAGTCTCCCCCGGAGAAGCCAACAGCTGATGAATATATTAGCTCAACTCAACTCCATTTCCCTCCTGACTAGGCAGAGAGGAGCTACACCAGCATGCCCAAGGTAGGAATCAATTACTCCTCCTTTTCATGCTGCTAAATATTCAGAACCCATTGGTGTATCTGCTCCTGTTTGGCTCCAGTTCTCTTTCAGGTTAGCAAGGAAATCAGACGCAAATCACATAGGTGATTCCTCTGCAGGAGGACAGAGCTGTGGCTGCCAGGGAGGAGGCAGGCTGCTTTTGTGTTTTTCAGAGTCACATAGCACTTAGCCACATGCTTCCCATTGACTTTCAAATGGGAAATATGTAGATGCAAGTCAGAGTTATGGAAATGTAGCCTTTCACTGTATCATTAGTTTTTTGTTTCCACATGACAGAAACTCATGATTTATTTTGAATATTTAAACTGTGTCGGTGCAATTTTTTTTNGCAACCTCCCCAGTTTTGGCATGGCAGCATAAAAAAGGTAACACTGCTGAAGAACATTGTAAAGGCGTTTATTTTGCATATCATCCAATCTAATTGCAACATATATAGCATCCTTGTAATTATAGTACAGGAATACGGAGGTGGCCACCTGGATTGTATTCCTCTCTGCTGGACAAATATATTAGTCTGTATGCTTCATCTTTCAAGTACCTTAATCACATGGAAACCTTAAGCCTTTTTCAAGGTTTGAGTAGTGCTCAGATATTTTTGGATTCAGTACAACATACTACCTAGGCCGTATACAAATATCAGCAAGCTTGAAACTGTTATAGTTCTTTCACTCACACCATCCCACTTAAACATCTTTTATTGGTATCTTGGCTGCCACTTATGTCTATGGTTTAAGACTGGGCTACATGGGACAGAGTCAGCAAGATTTTCTGTCATCTTGTTAACACTAAAGAAAACTAGAAATTAACTTCGCCAAATGCAAGGATACATCCAATTTCAAACAAAGCTGCAGCAATATATTCCTTTTTTATTATTCTTTTTTTCTTTTCTTTTAATCTCTGCAAAATCATATGCAACCCTGAACATTTAGATTTAGCAGAATCTCTCACCTGATGGTTTGATTTATCTTGCTCCAGCCAGCAAAGCAGTTCAGCTGCATAGGAATTCTGCTGAAATCACTGCTGAAAAGCACAGGCTGGTGTCTCTGAATCAAGTCCTTACCACAAGAACTTCAGGGGCCACCAGATGATCCAACAGATGATCTAGGAGGGATCATTTCTCTTAACTAAGCTTTTCTCAGAGGGAAATGGATATTTGCATATTTTACCCTTAGTACCACGCTTCTATTAGTTATAAGGAATCATAATGGCATCTGTCTGTGTATTATCTTCTCACAGGTACCTATCTATACCTTATTTTATCATTCAGGATGCTTCATTGGAGTCTTTCCCTTTGTGCAGAACTAGAAATTACCGGCCTCATCCTTTTCTCATTTAAGTGACATAAATAATGAACAGTTTCAGTGAAACGGGTGAAATTCCAATGATGTAAAATGGATAGAGAAAGAGAGGAGGGTCCTTAATTCTTATAGCTCTCTCTAATATACTCAGTCCAAGTACCTTCAAGATACAGCCTCTCTCTGCTAAAAACTGCATTCCAACAGGAGTCTACACAGAGTATTTGTAAAGAAAGGGCCTAAACTGTTTTGTGGTTAGGGTTTCTTTGTTTCTTTGTCTGTTTTCCCTTTATGGAGCAGAGCTAAATACTAATATATTGCAACAGGCTGCTCAGGGATGTTCCAACGTATGAGTATTTATCTCTGCTCCATTAAAAAGAAAATAAAAAAGGCAACAATTTGTGGTGACATTGACCTGCCTTTCTGGGGGGATCTTGTATTATTCCACAGGTTCCCAGATGCTTTTGCTGTGGCATTAATACTTGTAATGACTGAGTCTCTTTCCCTAATCAGATATAATGGATGTGAAAAATAATTTCTATGGCTGCTGCAAGAAACAAGCACTGCATTCAGATCCTGAAAATTCAGCAGCCTATTATCCTCCTGTTACTGAAAACGTGCATGTGAGAGGCTGAATAGGTGGAGAGGAAGAGGGCCTGGGAGAAATAAATGCACAGCCCTTGTTCCCACACATGCCTGAGCCTCAAGGTGTTTATTGCCCTCGCTATCAATAAAAGGCTTTGCAAGACTTTTTTTCCAGAACATGTCTTCACCAATTTCTTTCACTTCTCTCTCTTAGTTTTTTTGCAGTCTCTGCCAAACTTCTCTCCTATGGATACATGAGAAAGTCCTTCACAGGTCAAAAAGTAAAATATAGGCAAGTTGGCAACAATTTTGGTCACCTAGAGCCAAAGGTGTTGAAAGAACAGGAAGGAAGGGGAAGAACCAGTTTTCAGGCTAGAAAATACTAGAAACTTAATCAAAGGGTTTGCAGGCACCTAACTGTACTCCACATCTGTATATGTGTTTTGTTAGCCCAAACTGGTGAGGAAGATGAAACCAGTGTTCACAATCTGGTCTTGCAGGTGCAGCCCAAAGGTTTCATGCCTGTGATCTCCAACTGCTTTTCATCCTTTCTTTCAGTCTTTATTCTCCCTTTCCCTGGTGATGACAAACAGGGGCATAAAGAACTAGGGAAGAGCAGAGTTAAGTGCTTCTCTCCAGTAGCCACTTGAATTTCAAGCAGAATAATGAAAGAATCAGTACAAAGGAACAGAGGTTGGCTTTTTTCCTCCGCTTGCTCCTTGCTAAGCTTCATAGCTCAACAAGTCTTGTATTTTGAAAAAGAAAAAGCAACAAAAACATCCACTTACTTCTCCAACTTGTTAATTAACCTTTTCTTCTTTCCCTGTCCACACTTCTCTTCAGTGCTCTGTTTCCTAATACTGTCTTTTGTGAGACGAGATGATGGAAGATGAGACAAAAAGGCAGAGGGATGAACTACCACTAATTTGGAATCTTTTCAAGCAAAGCTTGCTCAGAGCATATGCAAAGGTGCTGTCTCTCTACTTAGATCATTCCCTTGGCAGTAGGATGTGATAGGCAAAACCAAACCGATATTCAAAGATTTTCAGCTGCAGATCTCAAGAATTGCCAAGTTCTTTATCACTGATTTCCAAATGGGAAATCAAAGGGACAGGGAATTTGAGAACATATGGTGATAGAAAAATAAATGGATAAACAGACTTTTTCCAGGCTGTGTCCTTCATTGAACTCAAAAAGCAAGAAACAATGCTAAATTCAATATTTTAGTAATAGATATCAACCATGATTTCATGACCAGAAAGTAGTCACTTCAAGCATCTTCAGACTCCTTCTCTGAGAGCTGACTCACAAAAGTAAAGTTCAGAAAACATAAATCAAAACTCAGCACTGAGTTTTGTCATTTTGCTGCCCAGTGTGTTCCCACTGATTCCTGTTGAGCTAAGCTTCTGGAGATCAAACAAATCATGGAAAAGACAGGTCAAAACTCAGTTTTACTACCAAAAACATCTCTTATCTGCAGATGTCCCTTTCACTAAGGAGCTGCAATTCTAAAAACGCATCTGTAAAGATAACAGATACAGGAATCTTTTTATTTACTGAGATACTCTTCTGACCCTGAGGCCATTATCACAATCACATTAATCTAAACTTTTGAAATCTATTGCATGTTTAATTTAGCTAAGAACAAAATAATGAGCAGTACCCCACAGGTTACCGCCTCATCTGTATACTATGAGAGGACATATGGAACTTCTGTTGCTGAAAAGATACTTTCCTTTATTACACTGGTTGCCAGCACCCCTGAAGTCAAAAACAAATAAAAATTGGAAAAAATAATTTAACCATGCTAAATGTAATTACTTTCCTGCCTGCTTCGACAGTGTTTTGGTGGGGAGAAATCATAGTACTTTAAATCCCATGTCTGCTTAGGAACAGCAACCCCCAAGCATTCTGTGGAGTAGAAAGCTGTAATTCTCTCTTCTCAACTGGACAGCCTCCTGCTTTCATCAAGAAACTTGACATTTTCCATAGCAAGTTCCACTTGAAACTCTTTTCACAAGATACCATTTGAGATCCAGGATGTGAAGAGGAAAATACAAATGAATATATTTATATTATCAACATGTTGAGAATGTTGTGAATTGGATGCTGCTTGTTGAAGGATGCTGAGAATATTTAAACTTAGTGGGTAAACATTCAGAAATAAACAAGACTGTTGGAAGACAGAGATTGTTCAAGCTTAGCAGTTACTGTAACTAGTCCAAGGCTGGCTATTTTAGAAGTACAAAGGCCTGGAAACATCATCACCATCATCTTCATTATAATCATCATCATCATCATCATAATTATGATAATGATAACAAAACCCAGGAGAAAATACCTGAAAAACAATGGAAGAAAAGGAAAAAATGCAAAAGGGAAGAAAAATAGTGGCAAGGGAAATCAGAGAAAATTAATGTAAAAAGCTAATAAGGTAAATAGCAGCAAATATGTAGCATAGAACAAATGTCTACTATATCATTTTGGGGACTATTTTCTTAAAAATTAGAAAAAAAAAATCAAAACGCAAAACAAAATGAAAAAAATCCAAACAGATTTGAAGCCAGGAAAAAAAAAAAGTACTTTCCCCCTATTATTTGGCTATCATCCAGCCACATCTGGAATGCTACATCCAGCTGGGCCCCCAACAAAAGAAGGCTGTTGACAAACTTCAGGGAGTCCAACACAGGCCACCAAGGTGATCAGGAGGTTGGAGCACATGATGTACAAGGAAAAGCTGAGAGAGCTGGGTTTGTTCAGCCTATATACTCAGCACAGACTTCATAGCTGCTTCACAGCACTTCTGAGCAAGTTATTAAGAAGACAGAGGCAAGTTGTGGTGCATGACAGCAAAGGATACATCTGGATAAAAGGGGAAAAAAAATCCAGTATGAGATATTTAAGCCTAACTAAATTGTGGGACTTCCATCATTTGAGATTTTGAAAGCCTAACTGGAGAAACCCCTAAATATTCTGTTCTCAATTTAATGTTGACACAGCTGTAAGCCAGATCTTGGGCTGGAAACCTCCTAAGGTCCCTTCCAACCTACATGACCCTCTAATTCTAGCAAAGCTTCAGCAGAAACATCTTAGATATGTCAATTCAGGAGACCCAAGGGCTAAAAGGCAGAGAGAAAAGCTGCAGCTACTGAAATACAGGATAATCTAGACAGGCACCAAAGTGTTTCTGTATTTAAGATGAATCTTTGAAAAAGAAACAAGATGAAACAAAGAAACAAATTATGGAGAAGGAAATCAGACTAATCAGAATTATAATCTGTGAATCTGTTCTTTCTAGGTCAAAGAATAAAATGCTAGGTGAAAAGTGGGCTAGGTCAGACTCATGTTTTCCCTTTGCTTCTACCTTTTGAATAACCATGGAAGGAAAGATTCTCCAGAATGTACTTCAGTGCTTTTCTTTCTACCCTACAGAAATAATTTTGGTTTATATTTGGTCTTGAAACAAGTTATGATACTTCACATAACAATTTCAATGGGAATAGCTTACACAGATGAAATCTTTTTGTGGTCATCCTTTGTTGCCATGCTTCTGTCTTCAGGAGCATATATACTAAGCTGATGCACACTGGCTCTTTTGTCTAAAGGTCTGCTGTTAGTCTTCATTCTATGTGAAGTGGGTGATAAGAGAAGCTACAAGATGTACAAGAATAAGAAGCTGAAATGTTTGGATGAGTTGAAACCAAAGTTTGGATAGTACTTGTTTAGCAGAGGCCAGAGTTAATCGAGGTGTTAATGATGTGAACTTTTGTTTGGTAACAGGCAAAAGCTGTTGTCCACTTTGCACTGGGGCCACATTCTAATTGTTTATTCAATGTTTGCACTTGACTCCTCATCAAGTTTTGCTGCTTCTTGGGAAACATTTGTAGATCAAGGTTCTGGATACGTAAGATCCTGGCATTCCTGAGGGCAAAGAGAGCTTTAGTCTCATTCTCTGTTGAGGCCAGGATTTTAACAAATTGCAGTGTGTTTGACATTTAGGGACAAAATAAAGCTCAGACACATCACCAAAGGGTAGCAACTCTTCAAAATAACATTGCTATGGTACGTAATTTTGTATTGCCGGTTATGCATGTTCAGTGGTTTAGCAGTGTCCTGGAGTTTCATTACTTGGAATGGAAATTCCATCACTAAATTTGATGCCAAGGCTGTTTTGCAAGACTTTTCATTACATTTGCTTTGCTACACAACAAAGAAATGGAATGGGGAACAAAAGCTTGTACTTCCCACTCTTTGCTGGCACCTCCTCAGACCACACCATGAATTCTGCTCTGCGTTAGCCCTTCTTTTATTTACTGTTTGCTAGTTACAGTGAATGTTTTAGAAAGACTGCTCTCACAGAGAAAGCTTGTAAACTTTTAATGGAACATATCAACAGGCTTGAATAAAACATCCATAAGTTCACATGTCTCAGTTCTATGCAGTGGATTTGATCTTTCCAAGACCCACAATGCCTTGAAGATGATTTTGAGGCCTGTTCTTGGATGGAAAGTCACAGTATCAGACTTCCCGTGATACACAATGACAAACTGTAATTAAAATAATGAAGAATTTATCATCTTCCCAAATAATTCTAAATTTTGTGGAATCTTCTATGAGCTCAAGTATTTTTACCAAGAAAATAAGGGCACCTCTTATACATCCTAAATAAATTCCTACACAATCACTAACAAGCTCTCAATAAGGTATTAATTATGAGCAAATAGGACCACAGGGAACTATAGTGGGGCATTCACATCCCTACCACCAGTCTGTAAGACTTTACCTATTTTGCTTTGCAGGATGGTGAGATGAAGATTCTAGTCTAAGGTATTTGCTTTTCCATTGAATTTAAGGCCATACTCCCAAGCAATTGTAGACAGAAGATGGTAGAAGATGCCACTGTATACTCAGGGACAAGTGATCAGAGGCTGGAGGTATCAGGTGACATTTTTCCAACAATCAAGTAACTCTCATACTACTTAGACAGAAATACTTGCCACACTAAGGCTTATATCCACCATAGTTTTGATATCCTGTATTTCAAGATCTCTCCCCAAGACAGGACCTTGAGACCATGTCCATTTTTGGGGACCCCTCCATGCTAGTCATTTCTAGGCATGGAAGTAACCTGGAAAGGAACACAGAGTCTTCAATACAGGGGAGAAAACCTTATCTTGGGGTTCCCTCCCCTTACACTTTATTGCAGCTAGTTATTCTAGAATTTTAGTTATTCTACAAGTTTCAGATTTTGCTCAAATGTTGATAGTGCTGACAGTTTTCCGAAAGCCAGATAGTGACAGAAAAAGCAGGATAGAGTATTCTCTGCTTCTAAGATATACAGGGGTGATTTGCTGGAGACACTGAATTTCAGTACCCCATTTGACAGCCACCTTCATCTTACACTTGTGAAGTTGAATAAAGTGGAAATGTTGCCTCCTGGGGTACATAGTCTACATGATTTGCTCAAACACCATTGAAAGCTCCAGAGGCCAAAATTTCTTGTGATGGGCTGGACAGTGCATGCAGCAACTACTGTTCTTCTGATCCACACCTGACATGAGGAAACATTTACTGACACAGAATCAAAAGCAGCCACAGTTAAAGATTCTGAGAAAATCAAAAGAAAAATACCACAAAAAAGGGAGACAGGAAATTAAAATTAACTCAGATGTTTCATTTAGTATGTGATATTCCAAGGGATCAAGAGGAATTATATGAGAAAAATACACTGAAGACATACTGTGCGTTACTGTTCACTATCAAATTAGCATATTTTATATCATGTTTCAATCTTTTTTCAGACTTTACCTTGTAATACATGTGATTAGAAGACAATGAAGAATAGCAATTTTTAGTGAATACTTGAAAACAACAACAAAAGAGGAACGGAACTTTTACAATATTTTTGAGAGTAGCAGAGAGAGGTACACTGAAGACACAAGACTCCATGCCCATGAAAACACAATACACAATTTCCAGGCCTCCACCTTTAATTGCACCCAAAAGTCACTGTTCTCCAAACAAAAGAAGCCATGGGGCTTTTGTGTTTCATTGTGTCTTTATAAACTTTCATCACTCAATTTGAAAGAGGCACCAATGATTTAGTGCCAAAGATCTGCTATTTTTCTTGTTGGACTAGCTACTAAGGTATTAATTTTCTCAACTGATTTTGACCATTCATGATTATTCCCCTGCCTCAAAATACGACAAGTTCATATGGTACATGTTCCCTGGTGACCCCAAATTCTTTAAGTAAACATTTTATTTTACATCACTGTCCTGCAGAGAAGGTGCTCTGCAGAAGACAAAGTCGGACTAATGGGTTTCTCGAAGTCTGAAGCCAGTGGTTCATCCAGTAAACTTTTATTTTTATATTTTATTATTAATTTTTATTATTTTGTTGTTGATTTTTATTATTACCTTATTATTATTTTATTGTTTTTTAAAGAGTGGAGGGCATGACTGTGTGCATTCTGCCCTCTGTTGTGCAAAAGCACAAGATAAGTGCATGGTACAACATTTGAAAAAACTATTCTCCTCCCTAAAAAAGGGCATTCTGAGTTGCTTTTTTGTTTTCAGACAAAAAGCCTTATAGACCATACACTTGCTAATGAGGGAAAGCAACACTTATAGTCTTATTGTTTGAAAAGTATTGGGGACTACATCAAATAATTTTTCTTCCCATATATGAGAAAACAGGAGGATCCAGACAGAGAAATAATGTGTCTAAATGAATCACACATCATCTATGTGTGATTTGGTTTTCACCATGGCTCTAATTGTTGTAATATATTCACTCTCCTCTTCTTTTCAAGTTCTTCCCTCAGCTCTCATTTTTTTAACATGCAAAGATATAGAAAGAAAATAAATAGATTATTGATGTCCTCCCCACACATATGTAGATACAGAGCTTGGAGAGAAAGATGAGAAAAAGAGTTACAGTGAGACAACCATAGGTAAGCCTCTCTGAGTTTAGCAGAACTCAGTGATGAAGGGAAGCATTAGGACTTATGATAAACATGAATTGCACACAAAACAGACACAGTTAAATCCCATCTGTCCCCTACAGACATGCAGATGATACATTTTTCTTTCAAGTAGACTTGTGACACTGACAAGTATTCCCCCCTGCTCCAGCACCTCCCCCTGGGCTTTCAGCATCATTCCCCATGGGTAATCCATGAAGAGAGCTAATCAGGAGCAACAGACAGGGACTTCAGATATTCTGTGGGCAGCTTGTACTTTCCTTCCTTTGTTTCACAGAAATGAGACATTTTAACTGTTAATAAGTAAGCCCATTGATAGACTCACCTTTTATGCTTTGGGTTCCTCTATTTGCTTTCTGATTAAAAACCAGAAGCAACATTTATTTACAGAGCACAGATACATAACACTATTTGTACTATCCCTTGACTTATAAGTTCAATCAGAAAACAAGCAAACAAATCAACAGGGTGTCTGGACAGGCAAATTGGAACTTCAAAACACCTAATTGTCACAATGCCTATTTCACACTGTTAGCCAAGGCTGTTTTGCAGATTCCATCATTATCAGTAAGGCCTCTGTTCTGAAAACTGCTTTTGGCCCCTGAGAAAACCTGCATGTGCTCCAACACCTAATTAAGACTGCGTTTGCATACTGATTTCAAGGTTGAGTACCTCTGTCCAGTCACTCAATATGGACCACAAGTAAACAAGAGCAGGATATTATTCACAATGAAAAAGCATGTTCACCTCCTTCTTACTCTTGCTGTACTCCTTCTTCTTCCTAAATGTTTTATGTTCAGAAACTATTAAAATGGAGACAATAATTTTCAATTGCTCTTTTTCAACGAGAAGAGAACATACATTTGCTCTAACTTGGAAAATAAAGATTCATAAAGATGGTTTTGTACTCAATTATTCCCTGCTTAGTAATACTCTTTCTGTCTTTTAGATAAGCATCTCTTCTCTCCATGATCTTCAGAAATAAACTGAAGGTGGTTTTGATTTGATTCTTCTTACTTTTTATGGCTTCTCATCTCTTGAACTAGCATTCTCCTCCCCAGTTCTCTTGTTTTAAGGAGCTGGAAAAACTTTGAGAAATATCTTGTTTTGAAAAAAATTCTCCTCTCTCCATTAATGTGTATATTCACAGGTATACACACAGAATACCATTTTTAACACTGTTTTCAATATGTGCAAATAGAAAAAGAAAGTAGACACAGAACTATCTTTATTATATGTGCAAATGCAAAACAGATGATTGCTATCATGAGCACAGCATACATATAACTCAAATAAAGCTGCACCTTGAAAAAACATTTAAAAATAAAACAAATTAACAAAAAGGCATTGCATTTTGAAAGGGAAAAGAGGCAATAATACACCAGCTTCCTTAAAAGTGCAGTCTTCAGTCCCTTCCCACTGATTTTGAATCCCTATCCTTCTCCTCATCTGTCACCATCCCTGTGTGCTGAGTGTTTTCCTCACTGCCTCCAGGAATCTGTCTCCTCCTCTTTCCATCTTTTTACTTCTTCTCCCCCAGATTCTGTTGCTAATAAAGAAAATATTCCCATCCTGGAGTTCGTCTAATTTGCCCCCTATTTATGGAAGCATCTCTCATACCTTCTTTTCTTTGCTTCTGTTGCCTATTTTTCTCCTATCTGCTCTTTCTTTTTCTCAATAGTCCCATATTAATTACTCCCTCTTCTCCCTACCTATATTTCAAAAACCTTTCAGCCCTTCCAGAATTCATGCTGAGAATTTGATAGGTAATTATTTATTGCCAAGCCTGCAGACAAAGGCAAAGCTCCCTGAATGAACAGACATTGGGGAAGTCCTGACGGCAAATCATGAGACAACTGCACGACTCATTTAGGAGAATCAGGAGATTTCTAACGAGAGGACATCTCCAACTGGTATAAAAATATATAATTTCTTTCAGAAGATAGTGAAAGGATCTGCCACTCCGGGATCTGTCCCTGAGATAGAAATGCAAAATATAACTAAAAAGACAACATCATCCCACGTATTTTCGAAATGCCTTGGTTTGCGTTTTACAGCCTTAATTTAGATGTAGAGAGGACTAAATTCTGGATAACTTAGTACCAGGAATTAAACAGTCAGTTTGGACTTGTATCTGGTTTTGTTTTGTTTTTCTTTATTCTTTGTCTTTTTACAGTTATTGTCCCCAGATTATATGCAGCACTTGAACCTTTTTGTGAGATAATCAAACTTTTTGGTATTATTATTATTTATGTTTAACTCTTATCTGAAATTAGGCAGCAAACAGGAGCTGCTCTGCTGACTCAGCAAACTGAGGGGCTGCTGCATAGATTGGTTTGTACTCAAGGGACTTGAGGCGGATCTCCTTCCCACACAAGCTATTTGGGTAGAAAAATCACAACTGCTGTAATGAGTAGTATCTTTATCTCCGTGTGTCAGCTCAGAGGGTGCTCTTCTGGGAGAAAATTAAATGTGACCTTCTTCTGTTGATGTGACTCAAACACACATATATTGCACAATCTGCATCAATGGCTCTTGCTTGCAGTTCTCTGATGTGCAATGCTCTTTAAGAAGGGAACAAGTCCCAGCACTTTTCTTTGCGGATTCAACATTGTATCTGAGCAATTTTGGAAGTGAGCTGATTATGACAAATATTCTTGGATGTATTCTGCTCAGCACAAACTGGGTGAAATGCTGCAAATTTCAGTATCAGTCCTGGACTTAACATATTTTAATAACACAATTAAGTTCCTATTTCTAAGGTGATAAGGTGGTTTAGTAACTTTACAACGTCACAGGCTGCAGGACCGTTCTGCTCTATTCCTTGAACTACTAAATATCTACCAGACATCTAAACAAACACACTGTTCAATATAGCAATAGTATTTTTAGCTGGACTTAAATCAGATAACTTTTCTATAGTCAATGAAGTTTTCAGAAGCATGGAAGACATCATGATTCAAACCACTTGAGGTTCAAGATTCTAGACAGCCTCCACCAGCTGTCTTCTCTCCACCATTCCCTTCTCTGCTGATTTTATCTCTGGGTTTGCTTAGTGGTTTTGGCTAGGATAGAGTCAATTTCCTTCATAGTAGTTAGTTTCAAATTTGTGATAAAAACAATGTCAGTACACTCTTGATAAACAGGGTTTGGTTATTGCTGAGCAGTGCTTACGGAAAGTAAAGGACTTTTCTGCTCTTCACCCCACCCCACCAGTGAGGCAACTGAGAGTGCACAAGTAGTTGGGAGAGGACACAGGGCAGCTGGCCCCAAGTGACCTAAGTCGTATTCAAGACCATATGATGTTGCATTTCAAAATAAAAGTTGGGAGAAGAAGAAAGGGGGGACATTTGGAGTGATGGTATTTGTTTTCCCAAGTCACCACTACACATGATGGAGATGTGCTGTACTGGAGGTGGCTGAACACCAGCCTGCCTATGGGAAGGGGTGGATGAATTTCTTGACTTTGATTGTGTGCACAACTTTTTCTTTCCCTACTAAACTGTCTTTATCTCAACCCATGCATTTTCTCACTTTTACCCTTCCAGTTGTCTTCCCCATCCCACCACAGGGGAGTGAGTGAGCAGCTGAGTGGGGCTTAGTTGCTGTCTGGAGTCAACACACAACAGCTTGATAGATAAAATTATTTTTCCTGTTGAAGTATGTCCTACAGACCTACCACATAGACCAAGCATTTCTTACCTTACATTTTTTGGTCATTCTAGTATAAATATTGAGCTAATCAAAGGACTTCCTTTAGCCAAACATAAATGCCAGGTTCACTAAATGGTCTTCTGTCTCCCCAAAGCAGAGGAACTTTGCAGAGAAATTGTGACACACTTTTGTTTCTCACAAATCTGCCAACAAACAGGGGTCAGAGACTGCAGAGAGCTGTGATGGTCAGAGACTTGATAATGTGCTCGATGAAAGCCTCTTTTCAATCACCTTGGAGAAATGAGAAGAGCACATATAATCTGAAGCCTGTTTCTCATTTGCTATAGCAGACTCATAAATAACTGTGTGAGACACTATATTGCATTGTTTAACATGAATGAGTCTGTGGATCAAAACTAATTTTCCAGGGTATAAGGATCCACCACTCAATAATTCCATTGAAAGTCAACGTGATGTCAGTGGAGTCACACTTGCCTTTAACTGGACTAATGGGAATGAAAACCCATCTCAGGGGTAAAGATAAAAACATATATTGCATTAAATATAAAGTCAGAATAACTATCTCAACCTTGGGTAATATGTTGTGTAATAGCCTTTACTATTAGTTTTACTCATGGGAAATTTACAAATGGAGGATAGGCTAAATTTCATGTGGAAGAATCAATTCTTGGGACAATGGAAAATGACAATGATAAAAGCAATGAAAAATATAGCTAAAGGTATCACAGAGAAAAAATTGCTCTTCAGATTAACCATTCCCATTTTAAAGTGCCAGTGGCACTGTGCTATAAAAAGTAACGTGCTTCTCAAATCAATATATGAAGCATTTCAGGTCCCAACTTGTGCAAGTCCCTTGGAAAGGGAGTAAACTTTTGTATCATTTACTTACATGAGAGTTGGAGAGGGACTTGATGACAAGGGGCATGGAGTGATAGGACAAGAGGGAATGGCTTCAAACAAAGAGAGTAGGCTTAGTTTAGCTATTAGGAAGAAATTCTTCACTGTGAGGGTAGTGAGGCACTTGCACAGGTTGCCCAGAGCAGGTGTGGATGTCCCATCCCTGGAAGTGCCCACGACCAGGTTGGATGAGGCTTTGAACAACCTAGTCTAGTCAAAGGTGTCACTTCCCAAGGTAGGGGGTTGGAACTAGATGATCTTTAAGGTCCCTTCCAATCCAAGCCATTCTGTGATTTTTTTTTTTCCATCCAGAGGCCATGTTAATCAGGTTTGCATGTGTTTTAAAACATCCAAGTTAGTAAAACTCTTTAGCAGATCAAATTACTTTGGTTTGAAGTTGTCTTATTTTCATTGCAGTTTAAGGGAATGTATAAATGAGTAATGTCAATCAAGGCACAATAGTTTTAGGAAGCCAGTACCCACCTCTGACTCCAGATCTGTACCCATGTTTGTTTACAGCAATTCCTGAGTGCTTACATCTCAACTTCAGTGTAAGTCATAAAGTTCAACTATAAAGTATATAATAGACCATACAGACTGATGCTAGGAGCAAAACAGAGTTTCAGTTGCCATTTCATTAACACTGAAGAAAGGAGAGAACCTAGTTTCCCTTTTTTCTTACTTTTTCTTTGCTTGATAATAAGATCAATGGATATGTTATTGTGTTCGTCTTAGAACAAAACACAACTCTGTATGATGGGAAGGCAGTGGTGTAGCTGGGCTAAACTGGAAAACTAAGAAGGAACTTGAGAATGCACAAAACCAAACCTGCTGTATAAGGAGATCCAACTGCTTGTACTGAGATCTCCCTGGATGAGCAACAGATAACAAATCTGAGATTAAAAGAATACTTCATATTCAATATTCATATCCATGCTTTCTCCACTCCAAACCCCTCAAAATCAGAAAAGAACCATTTTGTGTTTCCAGAGTTGGCCATTTTTAGAAGATTCATTTCACTTCTACATTATTTATAAATTCCAGTTCAATCAAGACATGGTATCAGACACTTGAATCCCTGCTCCTTCACATTCTCTATCTCTTGTCGCATATGGGGTACATGGGCATGTAAACTGCGATCAAATTATAAGTGATTTGCATTCTTTTTGTACATATGCAGATTAGTGCAAAACATGAAGAACAGCAATCAGTCCAGATGATTATAAGAAAATCTCCTTTCTTACACATTCAATTTCCCTTTATTCAGATTTAGGACATGCAAGTACCTCTGAGCAAGCTCTTGACAAGCCAAAAAATAGAAACTTGCAAAAAACTCTGAATGATTTTGGAAATCAAAGCTCTGCTCAGAAAGTGTAGTTGTCACTATTTCTAAAACATGCATAGGGCAAAGATCACCTCTATCCACACGTCAGATTGCAAGAATGAGATGCTGAATATCAAAACAGATGCATATTCTGTATTGAGAAGTTATACTGACAAGAGGGACCACTAGGAAGATCCTTCATGTGACACAGAGTGCAGGGTGTAGGTAATTCCAGTTTGAACAAAAGCATTTACTAAAATGTACAAGAAAGCAAAATGTATTACTCATCTAGAGAATTGTTATACTCTTCCTCAGATTGTTCCCTTCATAGCAAAAAATACCCATTTTGCTTCAGGTCTCTTTGCCTAGAGTCAGCTTCCTGACATTTCTTACTGATGCCTCTTTGCTGATATATTCAGCAGACCCCTACTCCGCTGAATTTCTGTTGCCTCTCTAAGTAATCAGAATGATCCCATCAGTCCTTAACTTGCACTTTTACTTTTCTTTGATGTAAGACTTTATGTTTCCTTACATTAAAAACAAGATCATTTGTCTGTACATAACTTACCAAGATGCATAAATCTCTGTCAGAGTCTCCTACTCTTTCATTACTAACTCCCGCAACTTTTAGATCACCTGCAAACTATTGCCAATGGCCATATATTTTATCCCAGGTCACTGACAAATATGAGCAGCAACATAAATCTAGGAAATGGTGTCTCATAATCTTGTAAAAAGTTAATTGGAAAAACACATAAGAAAGTAAAAATATCAATAATAACTTATGGAGAGAGACTCATCCTGTACCTGAACAATTTCCCTTATGAATAAAACTCTAGACAGAAATAGCTCTTCTTACACAGATAGGGATTAGCTAATCTGTGTTGCTGTATCAAATATACTTTATGAAGGATAAAAACCATTTTGAATTAATGTGTTTGGGTTATTAAAGAGTCAGCTGACACCTGCAGATAACTATAGACAAGTAACAGGAATACTGAAACCATTATACACTTAGTCATCTCACAGAGAGGCCTTTAACCTCCCAGCTCTCTTCTTACATAGTTTGATTACTAAAGCAGCTTTCCTGTCATCGTAAGTCCTTGGCAATGCTGGATACTGTGGTGATTCTAAAAACGACACCCTTTACTGTAAAACATTTTTGTGGACTTTTTTCTTTTTTGAAATATACTCAATATCCTCCTGCAATATGTAATTTGGCAGTGTCCCTGTCTTTATCTTTGACTTTCAGTCACTGTTTCTCAAGTGGGAAATAATATGTCTTGGAGTTATTAATAATCATATGGAACGTTTTCAAGTATTAGTTGGGGTTTGAAGAACATATACCAAGGACATCTGTGTCATTCTGGTACATTCCTACCTGGATGTTAGCTGTTCTATCAGCCATAAAGTGTTTCTAATTAGGACCATCTAGATAGAGAGACAATAACAAGAAATAACAGGGAGCTGATGGTATTCCATTGCTCCAAAGAAACACTGAAAAAACCCTAAAATTTGAGGAACCTATAACTCAGCCTAATTTTTAAATTACAAAAAGGCCCCTACAACACATGGTCCCATATGCCTGTCCTACATTAAAGTCAAGAATATAAACTGACCTGATTTGTTGGTAAGAATCTAATTAACATGGCTACAGGGTAAGCAGTACCTCCAACATAATAATTTATTAGCTAGAATTCCCTGAGCTTTGGCCAGTGCAGATTCCTGCCAAGGAGATCTGAAGAAGAAAGGGACCTAACTAACAAGATTTTCTGACTCTTAGCACAATGGGTTTTGGCAAGGAACTTTTCCTCACCATCTTCACCCTATGTTAATAGGAGAGGAGAAAACAGATTTGATATCAATTGGACTGAGGTGGTTACTTTAATTTCTATTAGTAAGCAGCTCTTTGGAGACTACAAGGTAAGTCACTATCTAGAGCTCCTGCACTGTCTTTTATCAAAGAGGAAAGCAGCATCTGCTTTGGATAGGATGTTTTAACTGGACAGATACCGAAAAAAAATTGGCATCTCTGCCTCAGGGAGTTTTGTTATCTGTCGTCATCATATCTTCCACTGTAGCTTGTAAGAAAAGATGGAGTTTGCTTGCATTAACCTTCCTAAAAAATATTTTCCTATTCTTTTATCTTCTATGGATGATTCCACAAAATGATGAATAAACTAACAGTAATTGTTATGAAAAATGTTTGAAAATATTAGGCTCTATCAGCTTGTTTTGGGATCCTCCTTTCCCCACGTTTCTATCTGTTGCAGTTTGAAGATCTGATTGTTTCTTATGAATGATTCTGGGACATCCTTCATGGCCCTTTTATGTTATCCAATTTTTGTGGCTTTAGCACATCTATTGTTCTAACAATTGGAAGTTAAAGAAAACTTGTAGACTCAGGGAGACTTTCTCCACCTCTCAGTCACATACTTCTCCCGATGCCTTCATTCAGAAAGGCAGAAAGCAGCCTGGACAGAAGTGGTACTTGACGAAACAGTTCATATAACTGTACATTTTGACAGTCCTTCACATTTTTTGTTTTGTTTTGGTTTTTTGTTTGTTTGTTTTGTTTGTGTTGTTTGTTTTGTTTTGTTTTTTGTTTTTTTTTTTTTTTGTTTTTAAACCAGTGAAGAGAAGTTAAAGCAACAAAGGAAACTTGTTTTCGCTCAGAAACGTAGATCTTTTTGTATTCCAGCTAGTCTACTTCCTTTGGCATTTTCTATCTCCATCCCAGTTTTCATGGGTAGAAATCATTGAGTCATTGTTGATAAAACAAGCAAGAAAGTTAACTATATCGTTACCACCTACCACCTTCCTATATGAGGAGACTACATCAAAACTGATTTAATGGGGTTGTCAGCTAACACTCGTCTAATGCTGGATCTGAGACAGTTTTGAAACATTATTCCTCTTTTAAGACTATACTCCAGATTAGAAAGTAGAAAATCCAATCACCAAGGGCCCATCTAGACCAACTCCCTTGCAATGAGAGGGACATCTTCAACTAGAACAGGTTGTTCAGAGTCCTGTTCAGCCTGACCTTGAATGTTTCCAGGGATAGGGAATCCACCACCTCTCTGGACAACCTGTATCAGTGTTTGCCCACCTTTATAGTAAAAAATTTCTTACTTATATCTAGTCTAAACCTACTCTCTTTTAGTTTAGAAGATTACCCCTTGTCCTGTTGCTACAGACCCTATTAAAAAGTCTGTCCCCATCTTTCTTACAAGCTCCCTTTAAATATTGAAAGACTGCAATGAGGTCTCCGCAGAGCCTGGTCTTCTCCAGGCTGAAAAACACCATCTTTCAGCCTGTCTTCATAGAAGAGGAACAGCAGCCCTCTGATAATCTTCGTGGCACTCATTTGGACCTGCTCTAAGAGGTTCATGTCTTTGTTATGCTGAAGACTCCGTAAAGGAATTCAAGACTCCAGGTGGAGTAAGGACAAGACACTCTCCAACCAAGAAAAGGTCTGTCTGCAGTCTATTGGAGCACATCTCGAGTCCATGCTCTCAAATTATCCATCTCTGATGAATATAGGATTTGCAGAAAGGAAATACATTCTTATTGCCAGAGTGACCCAGGATTCAGCTCTTATGGTGTAACTCAGAATTCAGCTTACTTATAAATCTGGTATTTGGGACAGAGTAGTTTTGGGAATGCACCTATTCTGAATACAGCCAGTTAAGGACAGCGCTGAATCCTGTGAGCTCTTGACATCT
This sequence comes from Formicarius rufipectus, assembly GCA_013399695.1. Classification (NCBI taxonomy): domain Eukaryota; kingdom Metazoa; phylum Chordata; class Aves; order Passeriformes; family Formicariidae; genus Formicarius; species Formicarius rufipectus. Next base: position 22,096 of record VXAU01001991.1, read on the forward strand.
AAAAGGCTAATCTTTTCAAAGTGGAAGTAACAATTCTGCCTCACACAGAACACTGGAATTGTAATTGAGAAGATATGACAAATTTAGAAAGGATTTTGTGCATGGTGTTTGAAGAAACTGACATTTTTACAATCTGGTGTGGAATTGTCTTCTAGGATAGCATTGAAGGGCTCAAACACATGTAGGAACCTAATAAAATCAAATGTCCCAAAAGATAGGTCAACTAGCTTCCTACTTCACAGTTTGACTGCAAATGTGATTCTTGTTCAATAATTTTGTGTGAAGAATGAGGGACTGAATTTCTGTATCCTAAAATGAGTCCTGCCAGGACACCACAGTGATATTTCAAAGGAAGGAAGATTCAGAGACAGAGTTGCCAGGACACCAAAATGACTTCATAAAGAGGAAATAACTAGGAGGTTATTAGAAAACTTTTTCTATTGGCAGATAAATTGAGACAAAAATACAAGTGGGTTATCCTGGCTTACAAAAGAGATCTGCAAATCAGTCAGAAGTCCCCATGTCCCCTCCTTTAAACTACTTACTATAGTCAGAGTGTCTCTGAAATATCTAGTCAGTGTAACTACATCAGGACTTTTGAAATTGTTTCATACTTATGTTTCAAATTTAAGGTTCACCGAGGAACTTGGAAAGGAGGGCTGGTAAGCATGTCTTTTAATTAATAGCTCTACAATGACCAAGAAATTATAACAGAAAAGAGAATCATCTAACTTGCCCTGTGGGACATGATCCACAAGACTGGGGGTTGTTCAGGTTCCACCCATGCTGTCTGGCATACAGGCTGCAAAAACACGTGTCAGCTAATGGAACATGCCCTCATGCTTAAGGAGAGAGCAAAGTGCATTATGCTGCATGTCCCTATAGAATTGAGCTCTGGACAGCTAGAGAATGACTGCCATGGAAAGGCTGTACCAAAAATGTCTGTCAGGTGTTAACTATCAATATCAATCTGCCATTTCCCCTTGTTTTTCCTTAAAGGCGATTCATCAGGTCTAGAGTTGTCATTCCAAAATGATACTTTCTTGGGTATTCTCACTTCTTAGAGAAAAGGGCAATGTCTGTCCTCATTTTGAGTAGGATCGTGGCTGCATCAATGTTGAACACAATCAATATTTTTTGGTCTATATTACAGGCAAAAAAACATGGATGGAATAAGTCAGACTGAAAACAGAATTTTTAAAATTACTTTCTCCAAGAATTAAGCCTGAAATATTCACCACAGGTATAGGGTTAAAATCAGAGATGAATGACATTAAACTTCCCTTGTTCATTGTCCCAGCTGCAAGAACCTTGCAGTGATTTACCTGGTGAGACAGGGAGTTACTGGAGCTGGTCCAACTTGACCATGCATAGAAGCCTAAGAAGCAAAAACATTGTGGCAATTTTTCTGGAGTTCCAGAATGACTCTCATGGAACCTCAAAGGTGGAACAATCAAGCAGGAATGGCCAATTCGTATGAAAATGAAACTCCCCACATTTCACACTAAGTGAGGTTAAAAAAAAGGACTCAAAACACCTTGCCTCCTTCTGCTCTGACAGAAAGTGGTTAGTTGCTATATTTGGTGAAAAAAAAGTCTTTAAAAACATAAAATTGGAGGTTTAATTACATGTGGTATGTGTTACTGGCAGAGCTACATAAAATGATCAACAATTGTCTTTCTCATCCATCAAGAGCTAAAGGATCACACAAGGACAGGGAGTAGGAATATGAAGTGTACTGTGCCAAAAACATAAAAATGTGTTATTTCTCTTGTAGCTTTTTTCATTCGTCACCACCTTTTTCCATGCACATCATTCAAATTACAGTGTTGGGTTTTTTTCAGCATAGCTACTTTCCCACTTATCTGAAAGCAATCAACCTCACAAAACCTTTTGAACTCACTACAGGACTCACTAAAGTTTCATTTCAAACCAAGAACAAATTAACGCATTCCAATTTAACTCCAGCACTTGATTAACCCAAAATGAATCAAAAAAATGTTGCTCATTGACATGCAAACCCATCTTTATTATATTGCTACTCATAAAACTTCATATGCAATGACACAACTCTGCCAAAACATTCAGACAACAAAAACCAGCTTAATTTTGGAGATTTACACATGTTCCTGAAAGACTGAGATATTTCATGCTTACAACCAAGTTTTAATTAGCGCTAAAATTACAATACAATACATTCCATCAAAGTAAGCATGCTATTTAACTCTTGGGTCACCAGGTGCTCGATACACTGGTATCACTAACATCCTATTTAGCTAAGAAATTCATTGCTCAGTGCTTATAACACAGCTGGAAGGGAATGCACAATATGCCATACTGCAAATGCCACTGGAAAGACACACAGCTCATGAACAGTGATTTTATGCATACAACTTGCATGCTTATTTATTTGTTTTCTGATTACTTCTCTTTGAGGTACTCAGCCTATTAGTGAAGGACAAACAGTAGAAAGTCTGATGACGTGGATGCACTTAATGGGAAAATCCATTACACAAGGAAGGACTGAGATTTCTGTGGGACTCTACACAAGACTAAGCTTTTGGCACTTATCTAAAAGGCTCAGCAGAGCAGTTATTTGTTGTTTAGTATGGGGGGATATTTGGAGTGGTAGCTTGAGGTCTGAGAGTGCTCTAAATTCATCATGTAACATGCACAATTTAAGTTAACCACAGGGAATCACAGCTTGAACACCAGCATTTGGTATTCCTGCCTATCTGCCATAGCTGAAGCACAGATCTTCCTGCTATCACTATCCAAAATCGGACATCAAAGATGTGGGGCAACATAACAGAAATATTCCCTACCACAACACAGTGCACAGTCTCACCAAGCACAGAGGGAGAGTCAGGGCTTGCCAGCCACTTGGGAATTCAGTTTTGTCCAGGTTTTGTTGAAGAGTCTTCTCAGGCAGAGAGAGCAGGTGACAGGGTAAAGGAGTAAGGAGCTCCTTTATCTTCTGTGCTTGAAGTTTGTTTGCCTCCAATTATCATCTGTCAAACTAATTTAGTCAGGTGTTTGCATTTATCTGGGATGAAGAAGCACGCAAAGACATGTCAAAGGATGTTTCACTCAGTGTAGAGGTGACACAGACCCTTTTTCCACCACATCATGAGGGATCTATAGTAGATATTTTGACCTGAAGGTTCCGTGGAGCCAACTTCCACTAGCAATGTCAGATATGCTATTAGCACTGTTATGGCTTGAGGATCTCAAGTTTATGCCAGTTAGTACTGGTCAGATAAAAATGACGGGATGCTTTGAAAACAAATATATATGTTCTATTTCTAATGACAGAATAATCCAATGGCAATTCCACGAAGTAAAAATTAGGTACTCTAACTGCCCCAAAGAGCTATTTTCAAAGATTGTATGCATTGTTAATACAAAGTTGGAATTACAGCAAGGAAAAAAAAACAACTTGTGAAATATCCACTAACTCAGATGAAAAAACAAATATCAGGTTATAGACAACAGAGGCATGAACCATGATCCTAGCCTATAGGTTTCCTCTAAAGACTCAATGTCTACTTGCAGATATCCACTAAAAGCCCACACATTAATTATAAAGGGAAAAAGATAAGAGTTCAATTCATTTAGTTCTTTTGTTCCAGGCATTTCATGGCTGTCAGTCTGAAATTTTGAAAGAGGCCCACACTGAAGATAACCCTATAAACAGGGTAATTTGGGACCTAAANAAGACAGACATACTTTCCCCACATATGGTTCTAACAGATGTGGTTTTAAATTACCATTGGGACATAATAATGTTTTTTGAATAGACTGAATGTTAAATAGTTGGCTCTTCCTATGTGACAGACATTAGCACTCAGTGGTTTAAGCAGAAAACTCCCTGTTTGTGTCTTTAGCTGGCATGTACTTCATTTTCAGCCCACGCTGGTCAGTATGATTTAATATCTTGGCCTGATGTCCCTCTCACCAGCAAGACAAAGGATAAAATAGGATTAAAGGCATGAAACAAAACAAAACCAGCAGCCAATGCCAGGCTCCTGCATTGTTCCTTACACAAATCCTGTGGGCCTGCAATGGGAGCTCACTGGAGATGACAGCTGAGGAAGAAAAACCTTAAATAATTCAAAGCCACTAACATCAAGTCTGATGTAGGTATAAAAATAGTTGCAAAACACCACTCTGCATGTTTTCATTATAGGAACTTTGACTTACTTGGAAACAACCAGAAAACCTCAAACCTATCCCACTCCCAGCCTCACACGCTCAATTAGTCCAGAAGTAGAAATTACATCCATTTCCAAGCAGCCTTCCATTTTCATAGCCATTTTGTGTTTCTGCACTGGGGGAGCCAGCACTGTTCCATGGCAGGAGTGAAAAAGCCTGATCCAGAGCCCATTAAAACCAACAGGAGCCTTTAAATTAACAGTAATGATCCCTGGATTTGGCCCTGGTTTAGCTTAAAGAGCTGTGGTGCTTTGGGGATTCAAACAAGATTGTCTGGCTTTTGTTATCTCCAAAAAATCTTTGTCACTGGGAATGTCCACCTCCAAGCACTCAGTTGGCCAAAGCAGTGCACATTTTAATAAAAAGCCTTAAAATGAAATACTCAGGAAAACATGATGCAAGGTGAGCTATCTGTAGTCTGTGTAAAATTAACTACAGGTGTTTTCATTTGAACAAAGGGAAGGAGAGAGAAACAAACAGGAATTCTTCACACATGAAGAATATATGTCCCTCTCCACATACACACCCTTTTGATTGGGTAGCTTTTCTGGGGCTGGGCATCCTGATTTTATTGATTTATATATTTCATGTACAGTAGAGATGTTTCAGAATTTTTAGCCTTCCATGTTTTGAAAGGGAGGAGGGAAAGAAAAGAAAAGAAAAGAAAAGAAAAGAAAAGAAAAGAAAAGAAAAGAAAAGAAAAGAAAAGAGAAAAGAAAAAAGAAAAGAAAAGGAAAGAATCAGTCTTCAGTGCACAGAGCACAACAGAGCACTGGCTGCAGGAATCCAGCTCTAGCAAAGAAATTGCTGGTAAGAGGTTCTTCTGTTCTTGGTATTCTCTAATTTTTTCACTCCCTGAAAGACCCACTTTTCTTCCCTAGTATCAGCTTCTGATATCCACTTCTTCCCTGTTACCATCTTCTCAACTAGGCACTTGCTGTCTGATAATCTCTGGAGAAGACATCAGCCAAAATAAATAAACACATAAAATTCAACAAAACATTAAATATGCAAAAGGCATAAAATAATACAAAATGAAGTGATGCAGGTGTACAATAGCATTGCTCCCCAGAGCCCACGATCAGCAGTGTTTGGCAAAGAAAGCCACAAACAGATGACATTTTAAAGCATACATGGGGTATGTAGGGCTTTAAGCAATGGTTTGTAGCTTCTATAGGAGTCATTTGTGCATTTCTACAATCTCAAATGATATTAGGAACAGCACTAGCAATTATAAGCCATAAAAACAAAGCCCTAAAGAAAGCAGTGTTCAGGTAGACCCAAATGCTCATCAACAGACAGGCCTCTAAGTCATAGGCTTGTGGCTGTATCTGCTCACACTTTCTTGTGAGACAAAACCAAAAACAAGTATTGAAGTTTCCAAATCTCAACTGTCTTTGCAGGGCATCATGAACACAACAGAGATTTTAGGATAGAAAGGAGATGAAGATATAGGGGAAACATGTCAGGCTGTGAGAAGGTGATCATTAAGTTCTCCTTTGGTTCAGGACTCTGCTTCTTCAGCTTGGATGAAGGGCATAATTTGCTGTTTGGGGGAAGAACAAACACTTGCTAGAAGGAAGTATGAGAAAAAAGGCTCTGTTAGATGCTGTTGATGAGAAGTAAAAACATTTGAACCACAGACAACTTCACAGTCAGAAGTCACAAGACAGGCAGGCTCGTTGATCTTACTTCATATTAAGAGTATTTTGGTGGTTATATTTTTGTTCATATTATCCCCAAGACAAGAATAAAAGTCAAAATGAGAGCCTGTTTCATTGCTGAGCTTTCTGATTCTTTCACGAAGCCTCCAACGGGTACACTACAACCTACTCTCATAGCACTGAGTAAAAAGCTGGGTAATAAAAACATCAGATGAAATTCAGTATCAATAAAAGCAAAGTAATGCATAAAGGGAAAAACAATTCTAACAATGCATACACAATATGGACTCTAAGTTAACTGTTGCCACACAGGAAGATGGCTGAGGAATCTCCATGGGATGCCCTCTACAAATACAGGCTCTCTGCTCATGCCAGTGTAGGGAAAATCTTGGGATATGTTAGGGGAAAAAATAGACAACAAAAGGAGAAAAAATAATAAAGACCTGAAAGATCATTGAGTCTAATCATTAATCCAATACCGCCAGGTCCGTTACTAAACAATGTCCCTAAGCAACACAACCACCACTCTTAGAACACTTTCAGGCATGGTGATTCCACCACCTTCTTGGAAGTCTGCTCCAATGTCTGATCACTCAGTGAAGAAATTTTTTCCTAATAGCCAATCTAAACTTCCCCTGGTGCCACTTGAGGTAATTTCCTCCTGTCTTGTCACTTGTAACGTGGTAGAGACAAACTCCCAGCAGGCTACAATCTCCTTTAAGGTAGTTGTAGAGAGAGACAAGGTCCCCCCAAGCCTCTTTTTCTCTAGACTAAATATCAGTATAATATGGGATGGTGTCGTATAAGATGATGATATATTTTTATCTTAATACTGCATAGATTTTGAGTCTACCCATCTCTAAAATATAGACTAGAATTAACAAAGAGATCAACAGAGAAAAAGACTGAAAAGATTATGGGGAAATATGCAAACACTTTTGCAGAATAGATGAACCAGGGTGGGACTTACAGCTTGGAATAGAAAAACAAAGACTAAGAGGAACAGACCTCTAATTGATCTTGCTGTATAACCCACAAAGCAGGAATCATTTAATGAAATTATCAAATCGAGAGTTTAAGTAGAAAAACAGGAAGGCTTATTCACTTATTGCATAATTTCAGATGTTGAAAATTTTTATTGTGGCTATCCCAACTGTGCACTCAGTTCAAAAAGAATCCAGTAAATTGTTAGAGGACAACTGCTTCAGTGTCTACTGAGTAGGATGGTTCAAAAGACTGTCCTGAAGATAGAAACTGTAATGAAAAAGTGCACTCTGTATTTTAATAGTAATAAAATAATGCTTTATATCAGTACAATAAAAGCCCTGTAAACAGTTGGCTATCCAGGAAAAAAACCTCCTGAGTCACAGGACTGGCCTAAAAACTCATCATCTCCAAAAAACTCTGTGCCCCTTTTTTTCTCCCATCTTCTTGGCATATGCTTCTACCACGTTGACCCAATGTAAGTCACTAACTCATCAGAAGAAAACAAAACAAAACAAAACAAAAAACCAAACCAAAACTCCAAGCAAAAGATGGAACTTGTTTCTCCCTGGGTTGATGAATTAATTTATAGAATCATAGAATGATAGAATGGGTTGTGTTGGAAGGGACCTTAAATATCATCTAGCCCCAACCCCCACTGCCATGAGCCAGTACACTTTTCACTACACCAGGTCCCTCAAAGTCCGGTCCAACCTGGCCTTGAACACTTCCAGGGATGGACGTCCACATTCTCTCTGGGCAGCTTGTGACAGTGACTCACCACCCTCTCAGTAAAGCATTTCTTCCTAGTATCTAATCTCAACCTACCCTCTTTTAGCTTAAGCTCATTACCTACCCTTGTCAAAAGGGCATAAGTCATCAGGCATACTCTGAAGGAATGAGAGGAGGGGAGCTGGGGAGTAGAGGACACTGGGATGGGAGGAGAGGGGTAGAGCAGGGGCCCTCTGCTTTCATGCCAATGGGTTCTGAGGTTGGGTCTGATGTGAAACTACAGACTGAGAGATCACCTGTGATGATGTTAAAAAAAGAAAAGAAGCTGATTACACCCAAATGAAATTATATGTTCTTTTAGTTTTATGGGTTTCCATTTGTATTTTTTCCCTTGTTTTTTTGGTTGTCATTTATGGTAACACTTACGATAGAATGTTGTTATACTAAATCAGAATTCTTCTGTCAGCAGGACCATGAATCCAAACATGGGATATATGGGAATTTGTGTGATTGTTCTGTCAGTGCAAGGTCTCCTGAGATTTCTTCGAGTTTAATATCATTCTACAAATCCTGCATTGTTGTATTACTTTGATGTGACTTTGTGGGATTCTCATTACTTGTATTCATTCTGGTTCCCAGGAAGCTTGAGATTTCATCATCTGTTAACATATGCTGAAATGCATGTGTCAGTTTTATAATAAAGTTCCAATGTATAAAAATATCTATAAACCACACAAATACGAAATTAGTTTGTAACACAATCTCCAGTTCTCTGTTTATTAGAGAAAGGCAAAGTTGGTAGTGCTGTCAATTATGGGAAGAGTGAGGCAGCTTTAATAATAAAATGGCATTCACAGTTTCTCATAACTATACTAAGCAAATTGTTTGGCCTGAAAATTTCCATGCCAGCTGTCTGCCTCAGGCTGAATTTTTTTTGGAAAATTTCAGTCAAAACAGTTCAGCAGATTCTGAGAACAAGGCTAAGGAAAAATATGTTGTTTTACTCACGTTATTTAAAAAAAAAAAGCCTTTCACCTTCTCTCTAAAACCTCCTCTGGGATTTTTAGGACATTAGAGGAAGGACATGAAACTTGCCTTGGAGACAACTGTTTTACTTCTAATGAATTTTGTGTGCATCTGTGCGAATTAAGCCAAGTTTAGACTTTGATGAAAACATTGATGCTGTATGCTCCTCGGTGCATTTGTACATATTTGCCACCTTCCATCACTTACATTTCTATCTGTGTGTGACTGAACAACATGATTTGTGCTGTGGGATGTGCCAGGTCTGCATCATCCAAGCATCAGAACTTCAGTCAGAGACACTGTGGTGCTCTGCATGACCCCAGACTGGGAGGAGCTGAATGAGGTTGGGTTGGGAGACCTGGAGAGCAGGAGCTAGAGGGATGAAAATGGAATTGCAGAATAAAGCTGGAAGAGGCTGGAGATGAAGAAAGAAGGAGACTGAGCAGGATGGACTGAGGGATCTGTTTGGAGGAGCAGAGTACTCTGTCAAATCAAGAGATGATCTGTTAATTTTAGCCATAGACACATAAAGATACCAAAATGAGACAATGTCACAAAGTTACTAGCTCTTGCAAGACATAAAAAAAAATAAAAAATCATCAAAGACTAGAGACCAAGAATAATATTTAAATGTATATATTGAGGATCCAGAATTTGAGTAAAAAATACAATGAAAGTTGCCTTAATCAAGTGTCCTGAATAAAAAAGCAGTCATTATTCACAAGACAATTTTATCCAAGCCAGCCTGGAGATGAAGCAGTGAGAATGAGGAGCAGAAGGTGAAGTTTACAATCCCTGTCTCACCCACTGCAGAACTAGAAGGTTTGTAGTGACTAAGCACAGAGCAGAGGGCTGAGCAATGAGTACAAATGTGTTTCAGATTATAGCAGGCAAACGATGCCCCAAAACTGTGGGCAATGCTGGGCAAGTATCTTCAATATTTTGTAACTGTGTCAGAGGGTGTTGCAATGTCTGGATGAACATCTTGGCAGCTCGGAGTCTGATGTGTCAAACATCCGCAAAAGCAATTAAAGGCCGTGTGAACTTTGTATTGTTTTAGCGAGGCAAGTAAGCTTCATAAGCAACCCCCAATCATGGCTCTGTCTGAAGCAATGTATCAGCAGCTTGGCTCCTGAGATTGGTCTCTGCTTTCTAGCACAAAATTCTGTGCCAATGCCAAAAAGCTGATCACACCTTAACCCACCTGCACAAAGGGTAATTTTCTAGAAATAGCAGCATTTGCTTGTTTCTGACTGATGGGATCTGTGCTGCCCACAGCCTAACCATCTACTGCTGTTTGTATCAACCAGCAGAAATCAAATTCCAGTGTCTCTCATGCTCCATCAGTTTTGCCAATCACTTCTGGCAGTTACTTCGAAAGGCTTTTTTGACTAAACAAACTCTCTTTTCCTGTTCTTCTTTGTGTTACAGAGGTGTGGATGAAAAGGTTTTCAGCATTCAAAGGCAGAGAGGCAGTTCAAAAGGAATTAGAAGAATATTGAAAACTTTCCATTATAATATTTGGGAGTTCTGTTCATTTATAAGATTGGAACATGTAAGTCCAGGTGACACATTGGAAGAGATGATTTATGAATTACTGACCTCCACGACTTTGCTTTCATGTGGACAGATAGTATTTGAAGACATTTCTGCCCAAGAATTGAATCCTGGCTTCTCTTATCCTCCATACAGCATGGTATCTTAGAAGCATTGAATATCCTGAGCCAAAAGGGACCCACAAGGTTTGTTGGGTCCAACTCCTGATACAGAAGACTGAGATTGATTTTAAAAATGGATCCCGTATTCCCTAGAAGGAACAGGCCTAGGCTGGATTTTTTAAGCAATTCCAAGATTTTCATGACACTGGAGTCTGAGGGAGAGACAAAAAAGCTGGTGAGCCCTTATTGCATACGTAATACAGGGTTGGATTAAAACAGTAAAATAGGATTTAATCTTCTGTTTCCCGACTTTTGACTGTTTAAATAATCAATCTCCAGAACACTTTGAACACTCAGTGTGCGCAACACATGTGCAGGCAAGTGTTACAACTTCTACTCAGTGTTTGAAGAGAAAACTGCACTGAATAAACACCTAAAATCTAAATCAATAGGCAACGAGACATCTCCTGTTTTCACATTTGCTGTTGCTGCCTGGGTAGCACATCTGCCACTGGTGCTTTAGCAGTGATTATAGTAGTGAAGCAGCATTCTGGACTGCAGTGGTTATCCTAGACTGTAGCAAATACTACTTCACCAAAGCGTGCAGAGATATCTGTGAAATCTAATTGAATCATGCCCATTTAAATGGACTGATAAATGCAATTCAGTGAGCTCTTCCACTTAAATTGACCATCAGCAACTCCTCTCTTCTTCTTCCCTTCTCGCAGCATTTAAAAAAAGAACAAGGATGTGTCAAATCCTAGAAAGCAACTCTGACTTGGAATAGGAAACTTATCTGCCAGCCCTTCCATTTCATAGTGCTTTTTCCTTCTTCTGGCTGCCAACACACTGGGAGAACAGAGAATTCTGTGTCTGCTTTCACGGACATCTTCGCATTCAAAAGATCACCTCTGCTGATACCCAGCAGGATGGCATGTGATGAAGTTTGAATCCCCCTACAGCACAAACAGCTTCATTCTCAGCAATTTGGTATAAAGGCAAAAGGATGTTTGTGAGTAGGGTTCAAACTTTCCAAGAAATTTGAACTTTCCATAAAAATTGTTACTGCACACAGCCAAGGAAATGTGCCATCCTATTCATATTTCAACTTTGCCTTTAAAGATGCTCCAGGGAGACTGATGTAGAACAGTTGGCAAAATATGTATATATATTTTCTAAGAAAATTATTTGAGTATCAGTGCAGTCATGGTGAAACAACACAGGAATGCAAATAATATATTTATTCCTGACTAAAAATATAAGTCCTATAGCCACTCCTCACGTTATGCTGATATAAAGATATAAATTAAGATATAAATTTCTCCCTGATTCTTCTTCCTTTTAACCTATAGCAAAGAGGTAATGCATACATATACTTTAAAAAATTATTACATTGCAAGACTTTTCTTCTCTGAAACGTATTGGTCAAGTATCCAGGAATACCCAATTCACTGGCAAGTCATACAAGTTACTCTGTCAAAGTGCCCAGCAATGCCAATCTGTCAGTTCAAAGCAGAAAGAGAGTATTTTGGCTTAGTTACAGTAAGCTACTCTGATAGACCTTATAACAGGCCAGGTAACAGGCAGTCTTTAAATCTGAATTGACATTGATTTACAGTTTAATTTCTCTGAATTAAATCAGAAAGAGAGCAAGTTTTAAGCTACTTCACTTCTTGAAATTACCACTACACGTTTCTTAAACACAGAAGGGTTTTTCTTTTTAAAAAAAAAATGAAAAAATAAAGCCTCAACTGCATGAAGAGGTAAGATAAAAGGGAAAAGTGATGTTAAAGAAGATATCAAAATAATAAGTTTTTGTTTATTCATAGTTTTAATTCTACTTTTCCCCTCCATAAATTTTTTAAACCTCCTTGATTTGAAATCCTAATAATAAATATGTCACACAACATTCCTCCTGTCAAATTTCCATCATTGTGGAATTACTGCAATATTTGTAACTTTTGAACTGGAAACATAAAGTTATGTAAGATCATAGTTCTGCTCCTTGCAAAGATGTGATTCTGTCAGCTACTTTAAAGTGCAAGAACTCAAAAATTTATTCTCCTGAGCAGAGAAATGGTAAATGACCAGGTTAAAAATAATGAGAGTAGGCTCTTAATTGAAATAGTGTACATGTTTGAGAGAATGAAATAACATATAGTTATTATGCACACTCCAGGAAACCAATCAAATAAAGTAAAAGCAAAAAAAATTCTCACTTTGTAAAACAAAAGAGAACATTTTCCCTTGCCTTACCTTGTACTATGCTCACCAAAATGACAGGAAAACGTATAATTTAAATGAGTCAAGGAAAATAATTAAGCTACAAGGACTTAAATATGCAGCCTCTTCTCAGCCCAAATCTCACTCCTTCCTCCCACTCACTGAAATCAGAGAGATGTCTCTCTTTTTCCATCCATGCAGTAAAATAAATTGGAAGGGCAGGAAGGGCGGGGAGGGGGGGGGTGTGTAGAGAAGAGAGGAAAGGAGCTATCTCCCCTCCCTTCCAACCAAAACCAGATGAACAGCTCTACTCTCATCTCTCCATAATTTTTCCCTATTCTTTAAACCTGAAAAGGCAAATTCTCCCAACAAAAACCCTTTCTAAACTATGACTCCTTGCTAATAAGAAAAGGAAACTACTAAGTTAACTTAGGCATCTCCTTTTTTCTTCTCCCCCTTTTCCTGCCAAAGGACACCCTGAGAACATCTCTCCACACTAATGACCATCTTTCTCCACCAAAACATGACATTTCTTCTCCAGATCACACACATAAATGACAGATACACTGAAAATCTCCACTTAAGAAGATATGTACAAATGTACACACACATGGATGGGAGAGGAGGGTGAGGCACGGAGGCAGTCGCTGCAGAGATATAGTGCTTCTCAGTGCAGAGGCAGTAATTCCCACTTTTGGTGATTTTTTCTTTTTGAGAGATAAAAAAGGGTTAAAATCTGAAACAGGTTGCCTGCAAAGGCACCTCCCCTTCTCCATTGCCCCAGTTGTTTGTGCAGGACCCCTTCCCAGGGTGGTGCAGAGCAGTGGTCCCGCTCCCCAGGGAAGAACAACACAGGTTACGTTTTCACGTGCCTGGGACAAGCCCGACCACACACCACAACCTCACAGTTCCCTCCCTAGCCTGAGACCTACTGCAACCCAGCACAGCCCGTCATTTTCCTTGCCCATGCACTGGCTTGGGGGTCACACTCTCAACAACTCATGGTAGCAGAGAATCCTCCTGGCCACAAACCAGCCCAGTCCATCAAGGAGTGATCCAGCAGCGTGGCAGAGTCTGTAAGCTGGGAATTTCCCAGGGCAGGGCAGGGCAGAAGCTCGTGATGGCCACAAACCAGCAAATTCCTACAGCCTTATAACACAGGCAGAGCCAAGCAAGCTACTGTGAAGTCTTGTCTCGCTGCAAAACAGTGCAAGAGATGTATCTTCCTCCCTTTTTGCCCACGCCCCACACACTAAATATATATATACACACATACACACACATACTCCTTGTTTTTTCCTCCCAAGGCTATAAAAGTGCTACAGGCTGAGGCACTAAGTGGGAGGCGCCTGGCTCTGAAGAGGCCAATGAAATAAATTAAATACAAATCAGTGGCTCAGCCCCAGCCTCCCCCAGCTATCAGGGGAGAGCTGGGCTTCCTGATGGCCGACCCCGGTCTCCTGCCAGCCCCAGACTGCGGGTGGCATGTGCAGGCTGCTGGCATAGGATAGGTGTACATGGTAAGCCTTGGGTGTTGCAGGCACATATGGTGCACATGTTGGGAACAGAGCACTTTCCATAGGAGGGGAGGGGCTACTCTACTAGTAGTCAATTTTATTACGGTCAGCGAAGCAGAAAGAAATGGGAGTGGGATAGGCTGGAAGGTGCCAAGTTTCCCTGCCCAGCTCTGGTGTCCCAGAGCAGCAAGCAGCACACTACAACTTGCCAGGCTACAGCAGGAGTCTACCTATATAAAGCGCATAGACAACTTCCAGCTTCAATGCTTTGCTCTCATTTTCTCATTTTATGGTCCTCCCTTCACATGGGACTTTTCTCAGACAAAAACCCCAAACACTTATAAATTCAAGGTGAGATTTCAGTGCAAAAAGTTAAGGAGGAAGATGGGGTGGAGAGGGAGAGATTAATTTTTAGGTACATTTAGGGCTTTGTTGTTTTGCGCCTTTTTTAATTATGATTTTTAAATAAAAAAGAAATTAACTCTCCTGAAAAAGCCATGAGAAAACACATTCAACATGCAGAAAGGTCTTGTCTAGCTATTCAATAAGCATTTATTCATCTCTGCTTTGGCTGTATGAAAAAATGCATTTCAGACTGTGTATCCCATAAAACAAGACTGTGGCATAAATATGGGGTTTTTTTGGTTTTGTTCAGGGGTTTTTTTTGGGGGGGGGAGTTTATTTTGTGTTTTTTCCAAATCATGTGTCTATATGGTTGTAACCACTGTGAATTTCTAAGCGTGGTCATGGTAAGAAAGTAAATACATACTGCCTTGTGAATACTTCAAGAGTTTGGGGGCTTTAATTATTATTTTTTAAAGATTTGGCATTCCTTAACTACTACTTATTTCAAAGTAGAATATCTCAGATATTGTATGGTAAGAAAATATCTATATTTTTAATCAACATAACTCCCAAGAAATAAATGCTCTTTGGTAGCATGCTGGTTTTAAGTTCAATAGCTAAAATTTGTATTTGAGAATGCAAATTGCTGAGAATACGAGCAGGAGTCTGAACCACTGCATTTCTCCCAGGCACTCTAGCATCTTTTCTCCAACACCACAGTATTTGGGGGAGCTTTTAATCCTAGCAGGGCATGGCTGGAAGCAGGTCTTTAACATTTAATGCCTAAGAAACAGACTTGTCACTCAATTCACAGAGAAGCGTATTTCTTTTTTTTCTGCTTTTTGTTGGAGGCAAACCCACCTTTCCTTGGAAAATGGGAGACCCCATCCCCGACTCTAGCACAGATCCAAATGTAAACATACACTCACACTCCCACCACGCACCACCCTGCAGCAGGACATGGGGATGGGGGGTTCAGACAGAGCCAAAGGAGCCTTCTGAGCTGAGAAATATCGAGGCACTTATTTTTTATTCTATTTTTTTACTCCCCACTCTCCTCCCTGCTTTTACTATTACATAAATAACACCGATTGATCTTAAAGCTGCATCCTTGCTCCAGTGCCTCCCTATCTGCACTGCTGCCTTTCCCCCAGCACAGCCGCACTGCTCGGGGTGCAGAGGGAAGGGTCGAGGAGGGGGAAGATTGAATGGGAGAATCCACTCCAAACATACCCTGAAGCAAGGTATTGGCAGTCAGGAGGTGCCTGACTCCCCCTCCTCTGGCCCCATCCCGGAGCCTCCCGCAGCATCTTTGCCTCCCCGAATTGCTGCAAACTGCGCGAGGGGAAGGCAGGGAGCTGGGCAGGAGGCATGGATGGATGCTGGGGAGGGAAAACCAGGGATTCGGGGAGCTTCTACCCAGCCCCAGCCCGTGTGCCCGGCTGTTTGTGGGAAGAGGAAAGGGGGAAGGGAAAACTGGAGGGAGTCGATGGCATAAATACACTTTTCAGAGGAAAAAGCGAAGCTTACCATGTCTGCAGCTTCCCCCCCACCGAAATGCCACTTCTGCGTCCAGCGATCCCAAAGTGGAAACTACAGGCAGGCACCGGAGCTCATCTCCGCAGGCAGCTCGGAGATACTCCTCTGCCACCCCCAAAAATCAAAATCAAAATAAATTAAAAACAAAGCAAAAGAAAAAAAAAACAAACCCAAACGAAACAACGACTGGTCCAGCTTCTTTCCTGGCAGGAATCGTCCTGGTAGGACTGCCCAAAATAAGCAGCTGCAATCCAAAGGCTTTATTTAAAGCTTCCCCCCCCTCCTCCTCCTCCTCTCCGTGCCTCGCTCGCTCTCTCCCTCTCGCTGTTACACACAGAGAGAAAGAGAGACACACACAGGTTACATGAATGGGAGGCAGGAGCCGGCGCTCCCGGCTGGAATGACAGGCGCACATGCGGCAGGCGGCTGCCCACCCCGGTGGCGTGGGAACAGCTCGGACACGGCGTGTGGATGCGTGGAGAGGGGCACTGGATGGGAACGGGCATGGGGTGACATGGGCATGCAGAGGAGGTGGGCATGGGCATGGGCATAGCATAGGCATGGGGAGGACATAGACAGTGGCATGGCATGGTCATGGCATGAACATATCAAGGGCATGTCATAGACAAGGGGCAGAGGAAAATATTGACACAGACATGATCTGACCATGAAATAGGCATAGGCCAGGGATGTACACAGACAGAGATATGACATGGGCATCAGGAAGATGTATGCATGGGTTTGAAATGGGAATGGGCTCTGACATGGGCATGACACAGTCCTGGCATAGGCATGGATTAGAGGAAGACACAGACATGAGCACGGCATGGACACTGGGAGAAGTGTATGGGCAAGGGCATGGTATGGACATGGGAAGGAATAGGGCATAGATATAGCATGGGCATGAGACAGGGGAGGACATAGGCCTGGCATGGGCATGAAGGGAAGTTGGGCATGCAGTACATGTGGATATAACATGGCACGGGGAAAGTATGAGCATGGCCTAGACATGGCGATGGAGTGAACATAGGCACGGCATGGAGAAGTGATGGAAAGTGGTATGAGAGGGGAAAGGGTATGACATGGGCACAGACAGATGTATGGGCATGGTGATGAGATGGACTTAGGAATTAGAAGGTAATAGAGAGAGGAAAGGGTGTTTTTGGACATGAATTGGGTATGGGCATAGAATAGGCATGGGTGGGGACAAGAATAGGAAGGAGAGTTGACTCAGATGGTGCTTTCATGTCTTGAATCTGGTGAAATTCCCTCTCTTCTTGGGGTTAGGTGGACTCCAGCTTTAGCATATGTGATGAGGAGGGGGAAACCTCTGTTTCTCCTTTGCCCCTTGCCCCTAGTTTGGCAGCTTGCATAATATCTTGCTTTTGGAGTCAGGGAGCATCACCCACAGTGGTGTCAGGAGATGTCATCATTATCATTATCAGTTAGTATTACTATTACTACTACACTTTATGTCTATTTTTTTTACATAATTGTGTTTTCTGAGAATTAAAATCAAATTCTCAGGAAGGAGTCCTGCAAGATTTCAATTGTGTAATTTAAGGTTAATTATTCTTTAGGGAGAAGATCAATGCTACTAGTTTCTGCCTTTTAAATATTTGTGAGGGGTTTGATCTGGTTTTGTTTTGTTTTTAAACAGTAGTGACAGAAAATTAGGGATCTTTAATGCTGCTGTTCAACCTGGTCTGAAGCAAGAAAGGGTTACAATGTTGCTAAGTGTCAGGCCCTGCTACTGCTTCACTGCCTGACCTTGGACAAGTCCCCAATAACTTGTCTCTGTCAGGGTACATCACCTATTGCAATTTACACTGAGCCTATGATTTTCTCATTCACCAAATAATCACATTTTTCTCTCTCAAATCCCTCCTCAAAATTTATCCTTACAAAACTTTTCAGCAACAGTCTCTACATGACATGTGTTGACATCACAAATCTTGGAGTGATCCTGGATTCATCCCTAAAACTGCATTGTAAGAGGAGTGCTGAACATAATGGACTGCAGTACTTCATGCAGTGCTTTGAGCTACATGAGAATCATCCTCTTCATGGTATACCTTTAAATCAGCCAGGTGCAAGTCTGCTGTGTTCTGCCTTTTTCTCCTGTCCTAAAATTCCTAGCCTTTGTGGAAAGCAAGAGGTAAGATATATGTTATATTCCAAACCCAGAAATCAGAGTAAAAAGGTACACAGCAAATCAGAACATCATCTTAAAACAGCAGAGTTCTCAACATAAAGGTCTGCTTTGCAAAAGAGCTACTGCTCACTGTTTTTTCAGTCATACATATTAAAAATGAAATATATTTGCATTGGCCCTATTACCTCTGGAATATATTCCACATCAGGAATCTAGACTCTAGACAAAGGTAATTTAGGTCTCTGGAAGGAAAAAGTTTAACTGAGAAAAATACGTATATTGTTAGGAATAGACCTCATCCGAATTCAATGGTAATTGTATAAGCCTTTCAAAAATCATACAGTATGCAAGCTTCCAAAATTCTGGAACAAGCAACATTTCCATTTAAATGCCAAGAAGCAATTTTTCCTCTCTTGTTCAATACTAAATCGGTCACATGAGCAGTTTGCATTTGATTTTAGAAAGGAAATGGAACATCTTCTCTTCCAATTACGCAGAACTTTTTCTTGTTCTTAGTGCTCTTACTGTTTGCATTACTTTCCTGCAGTTTTGAAACACTTTGGTTCAATCCGCCCATTCTCTCCTGCCATTTATTTCTTTATTTTTTTAAAACTCCAATGACATTATTAAAAGAAAAACAGTAAACCTAAGTGGGGAGTAGAATGCTGTTTGTTTGAATTCTGGCTGGTAAATTCAAGTTTAACAGGTCAGCCCTGTTTGTGTAATTGGCCTTTCTCTGTTAACTGAACTAGACTATGACGCTCCTGGAAAGAAAAGAACAGTAGTAATTTAATGGGAAAAAGTGACTTTGCTTAGGAAAATCCCCCTCCTGCTTCAATTCACAGTGAACTACTGTTGCCACAGAAGTGTGCTGCATACCAATTTGGAGCATATTTTATGAAGATGTACATTCAAAAAGTCAGTGGTCAGCAGCCTGCCATGTTGTGCCTGTGTCCTGCACCCCAGCAACTTTGCACTTTGCTCCTTATGGACAGTGACTATTAAGTCAAGGTCTCTCCCAAGCAGTGTTTTTGCAGAGTTTGTAAAGAAGCTACATCTGTGAAACAAGAAGGTGAATGACAAGACTAATGCATGAGCCTGTTAGACCTTGTGTTCCAGAAGAGCAAGGACAGCAAGTCCTGGAGCTGCCGCTCAAATTAGCACTTAATGGTCCTGATGCCAGGCTGTGTTTCCATGTTGACATTTGCTCCAACAAAACAATGAAAACACCTTTTGTAAAGTCCCTGTTCACCAAGCACAAAAAGTAGCAACATGATGTGGTCAAAGGTTTCTTGCTGGCCAAGTTTAGCAGCAGTTGGTTTGATGAGTTCTTTGCCAAGATGGGCTGCACTGCTTGACAGCCACTACTAAGGATTTTATTTTTTTTTTCTGCTTCCAGGGGAATAATCCAGAGGGGAAAACTCATATATTTTAATCAATGGAAGTGAAACCATTTGCCTTTCAGAGACTATAAAATAATACCCACCCCAGGGTTCAATGCTCTTTTCTACTCCTCCAGAACATTCTTAAGGGGAAATCGCTCTTTTCTTGATGAATGTGCAATTCAAATGTGGAAATATGCCATTCTTCATGCTTTCTCCATAGGGAGCAAAATGATTTCTGTAATTAAACCCTTTTTTGCCAACATTTCCTGATGAGAATATAATTTTTTTTTTTTTTATTTCAACGAGAAAAGCCATGTAGAAAAGGGTTTGCAAGACTAGGTCTGGAGTTGTTTGACCTTTAAACTTATATTTGAATGAGTCATTTTGGTTTAAAGGTGCATGAGGATGAGGACTCCGAGTAAGGGCTGCAGCTTAAATTTCCAGTCAGGCACTGCTGAAAAGAAATGGCTGCAGGAAACAGAAAGATATGGGTACCAGTGCTAATGTTAGTCTAGCTATTAGGGATGACATTAACACTGAAAACATGCAGCCCAGTGTTCAACACACTTTAGCAGTCCCAAGTGTATAACCAAGGTCCCTGTTGGGATCATGCTGAAATCTATGCTACAGCATCAGTGCTGCACTGGTTCCCATGGTAGCTAGATCGAAGAAATCCAGCTTCTCTGATACGTATCAAACTGTGAGGGGCAGTGTAGACAAAATCAGAGTCAATTAAGAAAAACATCTGTGTGAGGTTTTATAGGATTTAGACCTGAAGTCCAAGCCATGCGGCTTGTCACCACAGAATGGGCCATGTAATCCACAGAGATCAGGATACGGGACAGAGCTTTTAGCCTCTTACATAGTCGTGAGGTGGAACTCCACTTCTGTATGATAGATGGCAGGGCTGAAACAGAGCTGGATGCAGAGCTGAATCCTGAAGCTTCCACTCTGAGTTACGTCTCTCTGACAAAGCTCTTGAGCAGGGTGGTGGAGCAGAAATCACAATGCTCTTTATAAAGAGTGGGATTTCCCTCCTCTTACTCTTCACTCCATGGATGCCTGCAGATTAAATCTGTCTGCATTGACTCAGAGAGATGTCTCCACTATTGGTACCGTAAAATTAACTTCAGATTGGAGATGGAGAAGTGTTATCACATATTGAATCATAGAATCATTAAGGCTGTAAAAGAGCAACCATTAACCCAGCACTGCCAAGTCAACCACTAAACCATGTCCTCAAGTGCCACATCCATACTTTTAGAACACTTCCAAGGATGGTGATTCCACCACTGCACTTCCGTGAGCAGCCTGTTCCAATACCTGATCATTCTTTCAGCAAAGAAGTTTTTTCTAATACCTAATCTAAACCTCCCCTTGGACACCTTGAGGGTATTTTCTCTCATTCTGAAGGTTCTCTATTCTTGTAAGGGTCTTTCCTTTTATCATCTGATTCTTAGCAGGATGCTAAAGGCTGAAGATGGTCATTCTGTATGGACTGTACCTTGTGTAGCATCTCAGTGGATCTTAGATCCTTAAGGAGAACTGAACTGAGCATCTACTCACAGTACTGGGTTTTACACCCTTCCTTTCCTTGCTTGTCAAGCAACAATGTCTGTTGTCTCACCTTAGAATCCAGTCAAGGCATATGATGGAGCTAGGAGCCTGCTCCTACTGCTTACTCAGGAGAAGCTCCCATCAAGTGAATTGGACATTTGCCTGAGTGAGTGTTGCAGGATTCAGCCCATATGCTTCCCAGATCTTATATTTGCATAGTGCAGAATATGCTTACAGTACAGTGCCAATAAAACAAAACTATATACAGTTAAGCACAGAAGAATCAAGAGCACAGTTAATACCATTTACAAACAGCATCTGAACTCTGCAACTGACATTCAGGCTTAAAGCATCATCAGAGACCATGCTCTGTTGTGTGTAATATGCACAGGAAAATTATTTAAAGGCAATTAGGTGGAAGGCCCTCCTTTCCCTAACCCTATTTTTTCCCCTTTGTGCATTATTTATATTTTAGCTCTGTAAATGTCTCCCTGTTTTTCTTTTTTTTTTTTGTTTGTTTGTTTGTTTGTTTTTTGGTTTTTTTTTTGTTTGTTTGTTTGTTTGTTTTTTTTTTAACTAAGGAAAACATTTCAGGAGGCCACTTTCATGGAAGGCACTTGTTCTTCAAGTAAGTGCTCTGGCATCATGTAAACAGATTGCATATAAGGTATGTGCTTAACTTTAAACAAGATACTGGGTCATTCGTTCTAATGAAGTACAACAAGGAATCTTTGACTTCAGAAATCCCACTGATATCTTACAAAGGAGATCATCAAGAAGGTTCAGATTGTGTCAAGAAGAGTATAAATTGCTCAATTGCTCAGAGTTTCTCATAGACATATTTTCCTTTCTAAAAATTTAAAGCATTTTTTTTTTTTTAATCCATGGGATAGGACAGAATATTTCTCAATTCACAGCACATGATAAAACAGCTACGAACAACTGTAATATAATACATTTTCAATAGAATTGACCATAAGTATATTAGAAGAACCTCCAAAAAATAATTACCCTATTACTGCACTGTGACTTCACATCCAATTTTGTTCACCTCACTGTATAAAATGGATAGAATAGATGACTTTTATATTTTTAATAATAATGAAATGTTCAGGATTTGATATAGAAACCTGGCTACCAAGGTAATAGGTGCATATAAGAACCTATTTAGAATGGCTGTGTGAATAGGAATTGCCGTTAAATTGCAATGAAATACTGGAGCATATCAAACAATATTTGAAATAAAATAAAACTTGGAAGGCCAATCTGCACTCATTTTCAGGCCATAATCTCACCACAAAGATTTCCTGATGAAATCTGCTGGTTTAGACACATGTATGTTATTTCTTAATTCTCCAATAAAGCCACCTCTCTCGACTAACTTCGCAACTCACTCCAGATTTACCCTTGTGCAATAGCAAAGTTCATATGTATAGTCCTGTTCACATTCTAGATGCTCCTGGGAAATTAAAAGACTGTTATTTCACTCACAGGTAGTCCTGATCTTACTGAAATAACAGATCTGGATACATAGTCTTTCTCCTTTAAAGAACAACCTTTAAGCCAGTGGAATAAAGCTATCACTCCTCCAACACCTTCACTTCAGACATCTCCTTTCCATGTGTTGAACCAAGCATTGACTTCTGAGATGACAAAGTTACCACAGTATTTTATGATAGAGAGAAAAGGTGATTTTGTGACATTGACATGGCAGATCTGAGTACTGGCTCTAAGACACATTTTCAACACTTGTTAATCTTTTAGGATGCAACCCAGAGCCTGCCTCAATGAATCCTTACCAGAACAATAGGTAGCATCATCACTCCCTCTACCCCCTGCCTGGGCTGCCTTTATCAGCTGACATGCCACCACACATGAACAGGGAGTAATTGAGCTCTGTTCCCACTTTCTGCTCTGTCCTCCAGACAAATTGTGTTAGTTTACTGGCAAAATCCAGTTTGTATTATTGTTTGCACTTCATAGTCAATATGGATATGGAAGAATAAACTGAAATATATACCGTGTGCATCATTAATAACAGCGTGGCCTCTCTGTAGCTATGTGACAATTCCCTAACACTTTATTTACCAGTAAGTAATTTATCATGTCTGCTGTATCACAAGCAAGTAGTTTAGTATCCCCAGTTTACAAGAAGAACTAGTCTCTGTGCCTATTTGTACTGCTTATATCAAGACAGACCAACAGTCTGAGTGCTAGCTTTGAACTAGGAAAATCCAGATTCAGTTCCCTGATGTAGCAAAAAATGATCTAGGCTTCAGTTTCCTCGTATAATAGACAGAAAAAAATACTTCCTCCCTTTATCAGATGTTGTGAGGATAAATGCATTAAAGACTGCAAGTCCCACCAGCACTACAATAGCCATAATTATCTCAAAGAGATACACATAGTGCAAGTACAGTGATATTTAATACATACCCTATGTGTATAAACCATGAGTCAGGGCTGATACAAACAGAAGCTATGCTAAGGAGTTAAAAATGGTGCTTACCTGTATGTTCTTCCCCAGCTTATACTCCATGAAAGTTTGTATATGAGACCAGTTTTGCCTCTCAGTCGCGATGGAGTTGGGCTGATAAAGTCAGTGGATTTATTTCAGTCACACACTCCTGGAGGCAGAAGCCCATTGTCTGGGCTGAGACACTCAATCTGGAAGAGAAAGAATAAAAGAGCTCCAGTGTGTAAAGTAATTCATTACAATTTGGAATGAACAAGGAAATCAGTGGGATTGCTGGAGGTTAAGCAAGGGCAGAAGTTGGGTCTTTTGTCATTGAAATGCCATAGGAAAAAGAAAACCAAAAAATAACAGATCTAATCCTGCACATCTCTACTCACATCTCTTGCTTTTATTCATTGCAAAGGGTCACAAAGAAACAATGATGTACATTTACAGGACCAGATGTAAAATTCATTTATAACAGAATTTCATAAGTAAGCAACTTCTTTTTCCTTGGACAGGGCTCCAATGAAATTTTAATATGACCTTTATATACTTCCAGGCAAAATAAGATTATTTGGATTGCCATCCTACATAAGTACCTTTTCTACAGTAACTTTGAACTCAGAGGCATGAGAACATGCCTCAGAAGTCATCAAATATTTTTGAATATTGGACCTGGAACTTTTTTAAGAGGTGTTTTTGCAGTGAAAGAAGAGTTGATTACAAAGCTTTCAATACTGAAGTTGCATCATAACTGGAAGGAGGAGAGCGGAAGTTGTTCTGAAAAGCTCCAGCAACATCTGTGCTTATTTTATTGTATTGGATACCCTTGGTTATGACTTAATGAACAGCACAAGATTTTTTTCATAACTATCCTAAAAATTTAAATAAAATTGTGAGTAAGACAGTTTCTTTCCAAAATGCAGTGACTGACATCACTTTTCAAAAATTTTTACTCTCTCTGTTCCAGGATTGCCATAGACTGCAGTCCACAACCCAGCATCCAGTGCTCAGATAAACATAGCAGTGAGGATGACTCAAAACACACTTGCTGAGCAACAGTTCTTCAACCAGGAAATTGGATTCAACCAAAGGGTCCTACCCACTTTCCCAGAGGGAATCCAAAAACCACTGGAGCCAGATTTTGTTCTGATATCAACTCTGCACATAATAATCCTCCCAATTAAGGCATTTCACTTTTAGCTTCCTTTATGTTCCCCACCTCACATGGTAGCTTGCTGGGGGCCAGACTATAAATGAAGGATGCTACAAAAATTACCAACTGCATCTAAAGGGCTAAATAAAATAAGTGGTTGATCCTATAGATTGTTAGTCAATCATGAGTCTAACAGGGTCAAAACAGACCACAAACTGAACTGTTAGTGCACACAGCTACTATTGAACTCCAGAGAAGTGTTGCAGAGGTTGAAACTGGATTATCCTTAAGGTCCCTTCCAATCCAGGCTATTCTGTGATTCTATGAATTTTGAATTTTCTATGAAATATGATGCAGCATTTTGACATTTAGTGATGTTAAGTGGTGAGTTTTAGTATTCAGTAAACAGTACATTTAAAACTGGTCTTTCTTCTTATATGCAATGCCTGTTAAACTCAATCATGTCTGATCCAGCCACTTTGAGAGTGCAAGTGGGTCAAAGGATGGATTAAAGTCATTTGCAGGGTGAGGGACTACAATCTTAATATGCTTTTTAATTTATCTTATTGGGATGGGTAAAGAAAACTATCAGAAAAGCTTTCATGAGCCTATTGGTTTGGATTAAGAAAAGCCATGTGAACGCCTTTAAATGACAATACACAAAGGACTAATGGAGCTAGTGACAAATCTGCTTTCCCTTCCCCTTCCCTTTTGAATGAGTAGCTATGCCAGTCTGCTGTGAAACTACCTGACACAGAACAGGGCTTAAACTCATACCTTCAAAGCAAAAGAAGGTTTTTTACTTACTCTTCCTCTACATCTCTCTGCAGAAGTGTCTGACATATGACATCTATTAATGAGGGTTATAATGCCCCTCCCCAAACCCTATACTAGTAGTGCTTAGACACAACAGCCTATTTTCCTAAGGAAATAAGGCTTTTAGAGGAATGCTGTCTGTCCATCTGGCTCCCCATCTGTCAATCTTGCACCCAGTAATATATTCTGAACCTGGTGGCTAATTTCATCCTATTCTCTAGAGGTAAAAGCTTAAAATATATAAATATCCTACATGTATTATGAAAATCAGTGGAGTGGGAGACAAGGCAAAGCACAGCTCATCTGAGTAAAAGGCAGCAGTATAAGCTCGTTAGTTAATTGCTTGGCTCAGGCTGCCAGCTGGCCAGTTACTACATACAAACTGGCCAGCTCAGCTACCTGTTAGTGACTTCTTGGATCTTCACACAATTTACCTGGCCAGACAGCAGAAGAGAGGAGACCTTTGTAGAGGGAATATGTGTGCACAGGAATAGATAAAAAATGGAAAATCAGACATGTCAAGGGCTGAGGTCAAAGGGAAAACTTTGTTATTGAAGTGGAGAAGAAAAGGAAAGATGGAAGGTATTATCTTGTGGGAGAGAGATTTGTGATTTAAATTGCTAATGGAGTGACTGGATTGTTCCTCCCGTGTTGAAGGACAGGGTTGGACTTAGCTTCTCAAGTGAGGATTTTCCTCCTCTTATCTTCAGAGCTAAAGAACACCACTCTGTTATAAGTGAAGGTCCTTATAATCCTATACCTTGGTTCAGATGGCTACAGCTAAGGAAAGAGCAGAGAAGGAGGACATGAGCAGAAAACAACCTATGGAATGAGCCTTATTATTTGCTCTCCAGACCCAATAAACTGAGGCAGTAGAAGACAAGCTGGACTACATTTCAAAAGTTCAATTTAAAATACTCTTAGTAAAGGCATGCAAAAATTTGCCACAGTGTCAAAGCCAGAGCATCAAGTCTCCAAATCTCTGTTTCTGGAATTTCCCTGGTCTACATGGCAGCAGAGTTGCTCTGTTCACCTCTACTTTCAGCTGGCAGACACAATGTTCAGGCGTGAATTACCACCCTTGGTCTGTCAATGGAGAAAAAAACCTACTACTGTCTTGGTCCTACCATCAGTTAAACAGATCCCAGCGTCATTCCTCTTTCAAGTATGTT
Organism: Formicarius rufipectus; assembly: GCA_013399695.1. Lineage (NCBI taxonomy): Eukaryota > Metazoa > Chordata > Aves > Passeriformes > Formicariidae > Formicarius > Formicarius rufipectus. Next base: position 48,698 of record VXAU01001991.1, read on the forward strand.
TTGGTATTATTTAGTACCATTCTAGTACCAGAACACAGTAAATAGCCCATTCCCCTGCTCCCTCAGCCCCCTACATACCTTTCTGTGTTTGATGCACGTTCAACCATGTTTTATGCAAACATAAAGCACAAACATACAGGGCAGACAGACACCTTTAAAATCAGCTGAATTCAGGATTCGCAGTGTCAGATGATAAGGCGTCCAAGCTAACCTACCGATAAAGTATGTGGTAAGCAAACCCTGTGATCTGCACAGATAGCTTAAGCTTCTGCACTGCTAATTACTATTACAACCTTAAGCTAATATTTGAGCCTTTCTTTTGAGCAAGGATGTGTAACAATTAGATTACAGGATTTGGAGCATTACAAAGAGAGATAAAAGCAGCAGTTTCGTCATGGTATGTGGTATTTTGTTTACATAGAGATAATAGTAGAGAGGATAATAATAATTTAATAACAACTACTCTGTTCAGGTCCAAATTCTGATTTCAGGTGCATCCAACCACATTTGGAATAAACCTCTTGCCTGAAACAGAATTATGCTGCATTTATTTGGACTGAAGCATGTGGATCTCTAGTGTGGGACCATTTTGCAGTGACTTGTGCTGAAGAGCCCAGCATGGTATACGAGTTCTAGCTCAGTAAATAGTGAGGCAATATTTCTGAAGGGCCTGAGCTTGGATGTTTCTTTTTATTTCTGTCCTGAACATCACTGAGAGCTCTAATGGCATGTATTGCACCCTGGTCCTGATGACAACTCCAATAATTAAAAGAGATCTCTGTTGTTTTGGCTTTTGTTATTCTCTAGGATCCTTATGCTTTCCTCTCCTCCCCTCTCCAAATGTATGTGCATATGTAAAAACACAGTATGCTTGAATAGTGATAAGGTATAGAAAAAACCCAAACAACATTTCCCTCCAGCAGCATGCTAGATTTAATATATATTATGTTTTAATGTGCTTGGGACAACATGTTTAGAACTTTCTACAGCATCTTAAGGAGAAAAGAAATCTTCACATAATATTTGGGCATGTTTTCCTATGTCTCACTGGTTTCTTTTTTATTTCTGCTCCTAGGCACCCGAGGGGAAAAAAATTACCCCATGGCCATAACAACAGACAGGTCTTCTGATGAACCACAGAATTCCTTACCTCAGAGATAAATCAGCTCACACAAATGAGCATTTGGCCCCTGAAATTTTCTTGTTGCTCTTGAGACCATAGGAAATATATGACAAACACCAATATTGCCAAAAACTGAAATTAAGATTTTCCTCTACTTTAGAGAGTAAAATCAACCTTCCTAACCATGAGACTTTTACAACTATTTATCATCATTTCCTGGAAGACAGAATCAATTACACAAAGCAAAGCTAATGTGTGTATCCACTCAGGAATATTAAAAATTATATTGCAGCATTAAAAAATAAACATATCTGCCAGTAGTGGATTTAAAGAAACTCTCAGAAGCTGAAAATCTGGTTCCAGAGTTACAAACAGCAAACAAGCAAAGCAACTTAACAGAAAAAGACAAGTTTCTTTGTTTTAGCAAGCCCTCATTCCACTTTTAGTCTGTCATAAGTATGTAGGTAATCTAAAAGCAGGCATGGCAGCCAGACAGGATATTTTTTCTTACCCATAGTCACCAAGGTCCTTTCAGAGAACTGCATCTCACAGATAGTCCACACTAGGTTGAAAACTTGAAAAACAGGTTTTAAGCAAAAACTCTTCTGAGAATTAGATCCAGACTCAAGAGGCTAAAAGCATCACTTGAAACAGCCAGTTTAATTTATTCAAAGAAAAACCACATAGCTCAAGGACAGGTAAGTAGGTAAATAAGCCATCGTCAGCCCCTTCTTGGCAAAGAAAGGTACCGTGAAAAGCCTGCATTAAAGGAGCTCTCTGCGTGGGAAATGAAGGAGCTTCAGGTACAGACATTTGATTTATTTCTTTCTGAGTGTGGCACAGGGGAGCGTGCACTGGCTCAACCTGTTGTAATCTAACATGTGGGTTGCTAGTTGTTGCGATGATATTGCAGCAGCCTCTTCATTAAAGCAGCTGTGTCTTTAGCAGCAACAATTAATTTCCTACATATAAAATCAAGACACTAGCGCTGTTGCTATTCCTCTCTGTGCTCTTTTCTCCCACTTCACTACCTCCCCCCCCCCTGCTTCATGACCTTTTTTACCCTTCTTCCTTTCTTTCTTTCTTATACTGAGCAGGAAGGAATGCAGGGAAGGATGGATATCTACTGTATGTTTCTGATTTTCTCAGATGACAATCCTTTTGCTACTTCATTTCATTTTAATAGGATCTTCTTGTTACCCACCTACTGTATCTCAGCGTGGAAAATCCAGGCATCAAAAGGTTGAAAGCTGGAGGCAAAACTTGCCTCCCTGCAGCTCTAGATGAGGTGAGGATGAGACAAAGTCATCTAGTTGCTTTACAAACAGTATTAAGACAGTTCAAGAAAGTGTAGGCAAAAGGACATTATCTTCCCCATGAATTAATCTCCAGCTGGCTTCTGCTCTTTCCAAAGGCAGAGAAGATGAGGGAACAGTCAGATATATTTTAAAAGTATATAACTGTGAAGGAGAAGGGGTCACAGGATTTCTTCCATGTGCGATGTGAGTGCATTCTTGTTCAGCTTCTGTAGGGGTGTGTGTGTGTGTGTTTGCCTACAGCCAAAAGGGACCCTGTAACAGAGAGATGTGAGTGTGACAAGAAAAAGGAGAGGGGAAAAAACTCCACAGCTATGTGTCTGGGTAGCCTTCAGATGTGTGTTGGTGTGCAGGGATATGAGTGTGCATCTGCATGTGGATTCACTTTTAGGCAGTGCTCGGACCCTCTGTATGAGCCCAAGACATGTCCCTCTGCTATATCTGCTGAGGAGTTTCATAGAAAAGGCAGACCAGGTTTAAAGTAGCCTCTGGAATGTAATATTAAAACCTCATGGTCAAAACCAAAACTGTGCTTGGAGCCCTGGCTGCACCTATGTTTTCCAACACTTACTCTGGAATTTAAAATCCAATGTCTTATGTAAGTCTTATTTCAGAGGGGGGTGTATGTGAGAGTTGGATGGAAGATACCTCATTTCTCGGTCTGGGGGAAATTGAGGGTAAAATCAACGTGACAAGGAACCAAAGGGGAATTAAATTAGGGGTTTGTATTGGTGGGGGAGAAATTTCAGCTCTGCAAACACCAGAACTTAACATTTTTTGCCGGCTGCTCTGCACTGCAGTGTGGAGCACGCTGGGAAGCGTGTGTGTACCACTTCCCTCTGCTGGAGGCAGCTCAGACTGTTACCTGCCTCCCTCTATCCCACAGTATTTCTGTAGGTACTAAAAATGCTCCAACCCCTATCATCTGGCACAGCAGTGATAATGAAGTAGCCACAAATCATTTCAGTAGCTTTCCTTTATATAAAAATCTTGTTGCTGACTGGGAATTGGAACAGAGCAGCTCTTCCAGAACAGGTAAAAAAAACAGGATGAGAGGAAAGGGACGTGTGCTGCAGAGATTGTTTAAGCTGACACGTTTTGAGAAGAGCCAGAATACCACAGCCTGGACATGTAACACTTCTTAAAAGAAGAATCAACTTTCTGATTGCTCACAGCTTTGCACAGACATGCACAGCCTCTCCCACTCCAAAACTGCAGCACCATTCAAGGAGTGTTTTGGCGTTGTTTAATATACCGGTGGGCCATATAACCATGCACTGATCAAGTTTGTTTTGGAGTTTGTGCAAGATCATAGGTCAAGGGAATGTGAGGGACTGAATAAATTAGTGGAGAGAAGAAGAATCTGTCTGCAAGCCAACTTCCCTGCTCAGCTCTTGCATCATCTTCAGACATTAAAATACCTAGTATGATACTATGTGACTGATAGGTCTCCTCATCTAATCCCTTACTTAGAGATTGTAAACAAAAGTGGTTTTATACTAAGGTCAGGTTGTAAAAATGTATAGCACAGATGAAAATAGATTTTATATCTCGAGTATGTGGGATATTTCCTAATGTTGAATATATTTGCCCTTAGATATATACTGAGGACATTCACCATTAGCCTTATAGGACCAACCCCAACTGGACCTGTCCCAACAAGACCAGGTTGGATTTGCCTTTGAGAAACTTGGTCTAGTGGTAAATGTCCTGGTCCCTGGCAGGGGTTGGAACGAGAGGATCTTTAAGGGCACTTTCAACCCAAGCTGTTCTGTGACTCTGTGTTCTATGACAACCACTCCTGTAAGTCCACTGACTGCAGCAGGTTTTAAAAATACAGGTAGTAGAAAGTCCTGGTGATCCAGGCCTGAACAGCAACCTGGGTGTTTTGATACTTTGTCATTTTGCTGACAAAATGACAAAATTTCATCTCCCTCTCATGAGTGCTCTTGTGAGAGGAGTCATAATCTACTAACACTTTGCTATCAATACACTCAGCCCTATAAAGATGCTCTTAAGAATCAGGGTGCCATTGCAGGAAGACACAAGCATGTCACATAGCAGTAGGTACAGTTAAAAATGAAAGCACTACATTTATCGCAAAGATACTGTCCAGTGGACCATGAAAAAACCCTCAAGTTTATGTTTCCTGCAGAAGAATTTATTGTTTGACTACCATTTCCCTCAGATAACCTGAGTTTGTAAAGCATGTATATTACCCTTAACTTTCCTCTTACTTCAGTACGTAAGAGACTTACTTAAGTTTCTGCTTGCTGTCAGTGGATTTGCATCTTGGAGTTGCCTTGGAGCAAATTGGATCCATTTCAGTCAGAAGTGAAGGGGGAGACTGGTTTCAGAAGTTCACTTGACATGTTCCAGACACTAATAAACATTTACTCTATGTGATTAGAGTAGCTCTAGCTCAAAACTGCACCAAAAAAATTTACAATATGAATGTCACGTCTTCAGAATAAACTCTTTCAGTCTGTGAACCTGCTCTTGCCTGCTCTGCTGTACTGAGCTGCTCAGGTAGCTACAGATCAGAAGACCAGAATTCTTCACTCAAGTACAAGTATCAAGAAAGTTGTGCGATAAAAACCAAAATGACATCCGGACAGACATAGGAAAGGTGATCCAGCTGAGGTCAGATCAGGGCATTCTAGACTATATTCATACTAGCATTTCTACAGGGATTAAAGGTTAAGTGAGTAGGATAGGTCTTGTTATGATGATGGAAAAAGACTGCTGAGAAGGACTAAGCCCATATCAAGATATTCCAGGACATCAAGGCAGAATTCCTCCTAAAGGCCTAGGATAAGGGCAGGAATTGTTGTACAGATTTGTCAAATATAATTGGAAAAATTAGGGAAGAACATGATGATCTAAGTGCTACCCCTCCGGTTCAGTGCCTCACACCTGAATTTCGAGAAATTGCATAATGACAATTGTGAAAAATGCAAAATACAGGTTATTAACTCCCAGTGAAAAGTAATTACTAAATTTATCCCACATACAGAAGGCAAGAAATTACAGAATAGAGTTTAGTCTGTAGTGGCCACTTATACCTTTGAGATTTAAATCTCTTTGGAAGTGTGAAAAACTAGGTTTCTGCTTTTGTATCAAATCAATGACAACCTCCACAGGCAGTTCTTTATTCATATTATAAAAAAAAATAAAATTAAAGAACACAAAAAAAGAAAAAAGAAGATTAAAAAATGAAAAAGAGAGAGAGAGAAAAAAAAAGAGAGGGTATGGAAACAATAGGAAAATGAAAAAGGAAAACAAGGAAAAAAAATAGAGAGAAAAAGGAAACCAGAATGTTTTAAGGTATATATTAAAAGAACTAAGTAATTAAAATGACTAAGACATATCAGATTTTCTTCTCTTATCCTTCCATCTGATAAGGAAATTATGATTTTTTTTACTTCAAGCAAGGAAAGATAACTAAATGAATGAGCATACTGATCACACTACAGATGTTTTATTTCCAATAGCATTTTGATCTATGTCTAATATTCCTGATTATTTCCAACTGGATGCAGTAATCTGTCAATGAACATCCTTGCAGGTAGGTTATGGTACTGGATATTAACATTTAAATCTCTCTAACTGACTCTTATAATTGTCTCCATTCTATTTTTCAAGCATTCCCTGTCATTACTACTGTCCCTTAACCAGAAAAACATCAGACATATAAATAAAATTAGAATACACTTTGATGGTAATCTCCCGTGCAAAGGGACTTGAAAACAAAATACTATTCTCTCTCACTAGAGCAACTGCCTGTGGTAGGGTGAACCTGAGCAGGGACAGTGATGGAGGGAGAGACCTGAGGCAAAGCAAGATCTGGACCAAGAGCTTCCCAGGGATTGTCACATTTGGCTGAGGACAGAGTGGTTGGGAAGGCTACAACCAGTCCATCATAATGCTGGAGAAAGAAGGAGGGCAGAAGGTTGATGAGGGAGGAAATGAGGAAACACTGACCTCAATTTTGTTTCTGAAGAAGCTATTTTCCCCTAAGTTGAAAATAAAATGCAGTAAATAACAAACAAAATACCTGCAAAGCAAAACTAATAGAGCTCCCCAAACAAAACAACAACAAAACAACCAAAAAACCCCAACTCCAAAAAGATACAATATGTTTTTGTAGAAGTGGAATACAAAACAACATCACATAAGTTTACTGACAAGTGAAAACTATTCTCATCTGTATGTTAATGCAGTCAGAGTGGTGTGTCAACCTCCATGGCCTCTTTCTCCCCAAAATGCTCACAGGGGTCTGAACAGAGAGTGTCACTGTGAAGCTTCAGCCCTTAGACAAGGCACTGCTGAACCTCAGTTTTCCTGAAAAGCTAAATAACAAATTCTTTCTGAACCTTTCACAGTTCTAGGCTATCCTGTGCTAGAAAGAAGACTAATTCTGCTAAAATATTTAATGCAAAATGTTTTCCCAGCGTAAGTGTTGGCAGAAGAATGTCAGCATTCGACCATCAGCTTTATAAAGCTTTATCAGACCTCAAACTACAATAAATATTATGAAGTTAAATATGACTTCAGCATTCTTGTGGATTTTAACTTTACACAATAATAAATGTTAGGGTTTCTACACAAGTATCCCTGCTCAGGAGAGGGTTTTTCTTGCAGCTTTTTTCTATTCATCAGTGTCTTGTGCTTTGCTCTGTACGGATGTTTGCAATGATTTGTAGGCAGTCTATGCAAAGGTAGACCTAGATGAGAGTTATTATTACACTCAGACAGCTTTATGCATTGACAGAAGAAAAAATATACTCATGTCCTTAATACTATATATACACTTTCTCTATATATAGCATTAAAATATCCTTCCTGACATCCTAACCATAGGATCAGTAGCTTACACTTATATTTATACTTTATTTTTCTTTAGACCTACCACAGTAGTATTCAGACTGAATCAAGATAGCTTTGTTTAGTTTTGTTCCAGACTACATAGTTTCTAACATTGCAGCGATACAGTGGTTCAGAGTATAACTCTTCAGACCAGGAGTCTGGACAACTGCTATGGAGTACTCAAGTCTTCTTTGTAAACTGGGGAGCACAATGATCTGTAAAACTACCTTGAGATCTGTGTCAGGTAGATGTCAAGTGTGACTATAAGTATAATTTGGGCAACTAAAGGGGCTGGAGCCAAGCTCTTTCAGAAGGGCATTTTAAGCCAGGGATGGTGAAAATCTCAGGCTCCTCTATCTAAGCTGGAATGCTTTCAAAGATTGCCAGATCATCCACATTGAATTTAGTGAGAGAATTCCAGAAGGAAGGGAAGACTGTTAATAAGGCACGTGGCTTTGGCTAAGCTCTCTGACCAGTAAAATCAGGAATATACTTATTAAGTATTATATCAGATTTAAGATTATTAGAAGGCTATATTCTTCATCTAGCAGAGATCTAGAACTTTAAGAAGGATTTCGGGCCACTGGTAAAATTAAGGGTAAATACGTGTTCCTACACAGAACAGTCCAGCAATTTTTCTTTCAATCACCACTGATTTCTGGTAGAAAAGTCCAAAACGCATGGTAGCTGCAGCAGCCCTGCTAAGATTTCTAAAGGAATGTCACTGCAGCCCATTGTGAAATCTTTTCCCTCTTCTCAAGGTTCAATGACCACTGGGTGAGTGCTGTTAATATGAATTTCTATGCTGATGCAGCCATAGTGTTAAATGACAAGGATGACAGTCTTGTTATTTTATGCAGGCACCAAAAAGAGAACTAACCCATAATTTTGTTATGTTTTCAGGGCTTGGCTTTTTTCCTAAATGTTGACAGGGTGTGCAAATGCCACACAAGCCTGCCTTTGGACTTGGCTCAAGTTCCTATGCAGATACTTCTGAGAATGTCTTGTTTTCATGAACTTAAAACACTCAGCTTAAGTATACAAAAGTAAAACTAGTCATGAAAGATAATATAAAAATACTGTGTAAACTCCCGAGAACTTCTGTATATTCATGCATAGATATGCACACATATGTACACAAATGCACATACATTCTATGCATACAGGATTTCAAGATAAACTCATGGTCAATTTAACAGGGTCCAATTTTCAGTTTTCCTTCTTGAATTATATTTGTAGCTGATTTGCTGCTTTTCCCCATTTTCCTTTTAACTGAAATTTACTATGTTGAAAACTTCTTAGAATGATAGTACTGGAAGCTGTCTCTTCAAAAGAATAAGAACTGAGAGGGGAAGCTCCTCCAAACTACTTCAGTAGTTCACCTCAGCCTTTCTCTGCATGGAAATGCTTTTAGATGTGAAAGACCTGATGACACAAAAGTCCCTGTATAGATCCCTCCATGGCATGGCAGTGCTGAATTGCTTGGCAGGGCTGAATGGAAAAATCTGTGCAAAAAGCTGCCCTTGCACTTGCTTATGCAAATAGAGGGCTTGTGTAGATCTTTACTGAGTAATGATCTGGAAGGCAGAGCCTGTTCTTGACCAGGATATAGGGTATTTTATAGTTAGTGTTTTCCTGAACGTGTGGAAGATGTTGAAAGGTTTGAAGAAGAGAAATTCTTGATGGAAGATCTTTCCGAAGGGCTCTGGTGTTTTCATAATCTTCTCAGATAAACTTTCTTGATTGCAAGAGCCTGGAAGAATTTGAGTAAAAAGATACAAAGAGCTGAGAGATAATAGAAATAGAATTTTTCGAGCAAGTTCAGAGGAGCCCAGGAAGATGATCAGAGGGCTGGAGCACCTCTGCTATGGAGACAGGCTGAGAGAGTTGGGGCTGTTCAGCCTGGGCAGGTGAAGGCTCCAGAAAGACCTCAGAGCACCTTCCAGTACTTAAAGGGGCTGCAAGAGAGCTGGAAAGGGACTTTCGGGCAGGACAAGTAGTAATAAGACAAGGGGCAATGGCTTTAGACTGGCTGTAGCTTTAGATTGGGTATTAGGAAGAAATTCTTCCTTCTGAGGGTGGTGAGACACTGGAACAGTTTGTCCAGAGAGACTGTGAATGTCCCATCCCTGAAAGTGTTCAAGGCCAGGTTGGATGGGGCATAGAACAAACCTGGGCTAGAGGAGGGTGTCCCTGCCCATAGCAGAAAGATTGGAACTAGATGGTGTTGAAAGGTCCCTTCCACTCAAACAATTCTATGATACTAAAAAAGATTTAGGACAGAACTGCAGAAGCAACCCTTATTTTGGAACAGAACACTGTACAACTCTTGCAGGCTAAAGTCTAGTTTCTCATCCTTTCCATTATACCAAAACTTTGCTCATTGCCAGTGTCTCAAACATATTGAATCATTGAAGACATAAAAATGTTTCACCTGTTCCTGTTGAATTTGAATCATAAAACTTTTACCCCTTGTACAGGAAATAGACTAATTTTTTTTCATGTGTCAATTCTGCCCTATTACTTGACTCTTTTAATTGGAAAATATGTGGATGAGACAACTTACTTAATGGAAAACAAGGAGGTCTCCTGCTAGCAGGTTAATCTGCTAGTCTATCTCTTTGATAATCTAAAATAAATTACACCTACATCCACCTCTTTACAGAGGTAGTAAATTGGTTGATTTATTTCATTAAGGAAAACAAAAGTCCAACCAAACGAAAAGAAGATTACTAATACTAGAGGTGGCCTTTGTCCTAGAAATACCCATTTATGCACTGCAGGAGTGCAGTCAGTGATACGACATTAAGCCAAATAAAAACAAAGTATATATTTTAGAGAACATTTTCCTTACATTGCCAAAGTGAAATCAAGAATGAACAGACAGCATTTGTACCACTGTGACTCTCCCTTCTCTTCCTCTTTCTTAGAGATGTACAGAAGATAAATCTATCTTGGGCTTACACCCACAACTGAACACAGAACAGAGATGTGTGAACAAAGCATAGCAGACCCAGTATTTCATAGATGTTTGGATTATCAGGATTCTATTTAATCTGTGATATCTGATTATCATAGCATACTTCCTAGTAGCTCAGTTCTGGAGGTTCTGACTTGTTATTCCCTCTCTGCCAGATCTGGCACACATTAAGAATTCAGTTATACATTTTTGCAATAATGATTAAAAAGTATTAAACAGACAACATATACACAAAAATTCTTTTCCAGATGTGATCTTGGACATAAAGCACCATTTATGATCATGAAAACTAAACCTTGCCATGAAGTCACCACCACCCCCATCTAGCTTCATCTCTTGTACTATTCTACTTTCATACCAAACACTTCTTATATAGAGAACATGTAGACTTACTCGAAGACACCATCAGTGCTGGTCTTTTTTTTGTCACCATGCTGAGGCAGCTACAGGGTTATGAAGCTGCTGGCAAATACCTTTCCTTACTGACTGTACATTACTTGAGCATGTGATATGCATTGCAACATGCAGAATCTTTGACACCCCAAATCTTTCCTTGTCAAAGCAGAAGTACCTGATCTCAGGGCTACAATGGCTTCATTCCTTGAAAAATCTCTAACAGCTGTTGAGTTTTTCAGATTTCTTATAGAGCAGAGTTTTTAAGCTGTCTGTTGGATGTCAGTATTAAAGATGAAGCTGATTTTATTCCTTCTGAGTTAAATAGAGATTTTTGAAATGTCTTTCTGAGGTTTCCCTCATTAATGAGTGTTTTCAGAAATAAATGTTGGTTTTCACACAAAAAACGATTGTTTCACAATTCTGGTGGCTTTTGTTTTGTTTTGGTTTTTTTTTTTTTGTTTTGTTTTGTTTTGTGTGTTT
>VXAU01001991.1:59931-141282 GCA_013399695.1 Formicarius rufipectus
TTTTGTTTGTTTGTTTTTTGTTTTTTTTTTCCCCTGTCATTTGGTAAACTACTGAAATCTGAGATTTAAAATACTAAACAGATGTTCTAATAAAAATTAACAACTATTTCTGCAAGTTGGGAATTAATAGAGTCTGCAAACCTAGGAGCTCTGGCTATACTTTATCTATAGCCTCCCTCCATCACAGCAATCCCATTATTTTTCCTTTCTTTTCCTCTCTCTTTTTTTTTTTTTTTTTCCTCCTGTGATCTCAGCTCCCACTTCCAAAGCCTGCAGATATCCTGTAGATAATCATTTCCACTTCCTACCCTCCATGCCTTCTGGCAATTATCAGCTGGCAAAAGGCACCTCATGCTGTGACTGGTTCCAAAATATACGTGATTACTGGTGGTCACTACGTACAAGCTTATTGTGCAGGGTCAGACCATGCAGAAAAAAAGCCCCATCACAACTTTTTCAAGATGAGGGCTGCCCCCAGATTTGGAAAGTATGAATTTCAGTCTTTTCCTCCTACTTTCTCATTGATTTTCATTAAATTTACCAGTATCTCATTATATATTCTTGGAGATATCTAGCCCTTGTTCAGCATGACTAAATCAACCATGATTCCAGGTTTTAGTTAGGGACTGATAAACAGATGGACAGACAGAGCAACTGCATAAGGCTTCAGGAACCCAGAGGGAACACTAGACTGTCACCAAGCTTGTACCCTCAGGATCTCAAGAGAGTTGGTATCTTTCATGAATTCTTCTTCATGACATCACCTCATTAGAGAGATAAATTCTACTGTTCCTTAATTTATAAATGGGTCAACAGAGGTGTGAAGAAGTCAGGAGACTTCTCAAGATCCTAGACCAAGTCTGTTGTGGACCCAGGTATATTTTTTTGATGAGTCTGTACTGTGACCTCAAAACCTCTGTGTGCTCAACTGGGTCTTCAGTAAAGGTGTGGCTTTGCCATGAAGCAGGACTAGGAATGAAGGTGTAAACCATGGAGAACCTATTGAGATAGTTGTCATGTCCTGACTTACTGGATCCTTGACCCATCCCTCGTACAGGCAATAGATACTGTCAGCTGAGGCAGCATCCCTTCATGGGGAGATGGGCCAGAAAAGAAAGAGGGACACAGATGTCACTTTCAGGCTCATTAGACTTCTGAGAGTTAAAGTTTCTACTCCTGATGCCCATTTTGTGAGCCCTTGTATCTGCATATTTGCCTTATGTGCTCTCAGCTGCCCATCCTGAGATCCTGCAACATCCCGTGGTTCAGTTCCTTTCTTTTCTTGAGGCTCTTCCTACACTGATACTGGCTGTACTCAACTTTTTCCTGTAACTTGGTTTGCCCTCGCACCATCTCCTCAAGTTCAGATCCACCTTCCGGATCAACCTTATTCTGTTAGCCCCTTCCTTTCCTTGAAGCAGGTGAGTGCTCCCTGCTGCTGAATACCCCCAAGGGACATGAGACTTGAATGAAAAAGTAATAAACCTCAAGAGCCATAATATGAAATTCTGCCTCTCATTGAAGTCAAAGTTCAACAAAAAATTTATTCCGTGACTCCTTCCCTGCCTAGAGTTGCACAACTTATTCTGAAAACCTCTCAGCTGAGTTTCCCTGCATTTGTTGCATATTGTCTTCACAGCAGCATCTTAAAATTCCTTAAACTCCTAGCGCAGGACCCTGTCTCCCAGTCACTATCTCTTGATTTGATTTGGTGACCTTCTCTTTATGAGGTAAAGAGAGTTTAGAGATGTTTACAAGGGAAATCTCTGTCCTTCAGACTGAGCTTTGTTTTCCCAGACTGAATGGCTCTTAAAACCCCGGGAGTTGGTATGATTAAGGACTCAATGAACACCATGAAAGACTCAGTGATTTGCACAGTTATTGGTATTTTAAAACACTGTGCTTAGATCTTCCTACACCTCATGATAAGAAACATGTTTGCACTTTTGAGTCTAATTATTTTTAATCAAATTAAGTGGCTGCTACGTCTTCCCTATCATCATGTCCTGAGAAAATATAGCCTTAAGACCACCTCAGATCATTTTAATAAGTCTCAAATATTTTGTATGTGTCTTGTCTTCATTTCTCAAATATAGCTTTGCCAGTGGAAAAAGAGAACAGCAAAAAAATGTGGCATTATTTTTAAAGATGGAAAGAAGGGAAGGGATGGGAAAATGGTTATTTCATCTCTACTTTTCTATCTGTTTTTCTGCTCATCAATGAATCAGAAATGAAAAAAAAGTAATAATCTCATAAATTAGCTATAGAAACCTGAATTTGCTTTCTATCATTATGACAGTTTTCTGTGTGATCTTGGGCTAGTTGTTTCCTCACCTTAAAAAAGAGTATCAAAACATATTCTTGCATTTTTGGCTGAAGTAAATCATCAGTTCATGAGACGAGCCTTGCCTGTCACTATTGCCATGTATGCACATACGGTCCTGATCTCAACTGATGTCTCTAGGTGCTAATGCAATGCAAAGACTCTGCAATCAAAAGTTTGCAGTCAACTGTGCTAAGTCAATCATTTTTGTGAAAATAAAAGCTTAGAGATTCCCATGAAAAATAAATAAATATATAAAGAACTAGCAACCCCACCACAGTTCAGATCATGTGGTTTTGGACAGAAACAAGAATATTGCAATGGTGTGAATAGCAGCCTTCAGTTTTCCTTTCAAAAAATTCCCCCTGAAATTTTTGCTATCCTGCATTTTGCATTTTTTTTTCATGGGAGCACAACAATGTACTTATAATAAAACATATTTTCACCCAGTCATCTTGCCACTTGAGGATTCTAGACATTTATGGGATGTGATAATCTCAATCTACTTATCTCAATTAAAGAATAAGTGAGCATCTTCTGTGAGCAGGATTTAGCTCCAGAGCTGGCTGAGCTGAACCAGGGACCTGCCATATACAATCCCCTTCAGGTTTTTCTGGACCAGCAATTCTCAAGTGCCTCAGGGCAGCTAGAGTTGGCTATTGGGAGTCTTGTGTATGTTCATTGTGCTTTCAGACATTTCACATTATAGCACTTTAACAATCAAAACTATGGTGGCCATGGATTTGTATGGGATCTGCTGCTTAGCGCAACTGCTGGCCTGCAATTTTTAATGAAATCTCTTTTGTCTTTCATATTAAAAACACTAGTGGCTTGAAACTGGTGCCAGTAACAAAAAAAAAAACAACAAAAAACAAACAAACAAAACAAAACAAAAAAAAAACACCAAAAAAACCCCACAACCAACCAAACAAAATTCAACTCAGCCTAAATTTTTGTCAGGAAAAAGCTTTCTGGCTGCGGTTAATGTGGTTGTGAAGCAGAAAGTCACTCACCCTAAAAGACCTGGCTGCTTGATGACCAGCAAGATCTTCTTGCAGCTGTATAAATAATGAAACGTTCATTCATCCAGAAAAGAGACAAGCTCTTTAGTCCCATGGTTAAAATCTAATCTGGGATGTGAGAAATCTGCACACTGAAGTCCTTGGTCCAATACACATGCATTTATTCTCACAAAGAGCTTGGGCACCTGAACATGAGGAGAGAGACATACCTCAGGGAGACCCAGGAGGATCTTGATGTCCAAAGCAGCTTTTGGAACCATATAATTACTAAAGGCACAGCACATACATGTTCTTTCCCCACTCTTCTTTAGAGAGCTGATTTTGACTTCAGTTCAAACTTTATTTATTTTTTAAACAGAAGAGTTTTGTAGGGACAGGAAAACTATTTTCAAAGCCACCCAACTCTACCTGGCATCCATCACCACAGAAGCAGACACTCAAATACTAATGGTGCCTGTAAAGCAGAAATTGAACTTTACTAAGAAAAATTAAACCAATTAATCATAGACCAAAAACTTCAGAAGAAAAAAAACAAAAACCAACAGAAGCCTTATAGAGTGCAGTGAAAGCTGCCAACTTCTGGGATTTGCAGCAATCTCACAGGACCAGCATGTTACTCTGTTTCTGAAACAGCTATGTCCAAAACAGAGCTTTAAAAAAGGCCAATAGTGTTATTATTTAGAGGGTCACACCTGTCTCAGATATGTGCAATTAATTCGGACTCAAGATATTTTGCTTCTTGGAAGACTTTTAGTAAAACTGGGCTAGAAACGACCAGAGAATATATTGTTTTGCAGATTTCCAGGCCTTTCTGCTCCTGATCTTGTATTCAAGATAGATATATTCATAAACATCTACTACTTGCTCCCTCTCCTTTCCTTATGATAAGATACCATACACGCACACACAAATATACAACCATATGACAGCTATATACAAGAGGAAATTACCTTTTCAACTGCTATTGCCATTAAATGAGTCTCCCCTTCCTTTCAACAGTTCATAATTTTCCATTGACTTTAGTGAGAGCCTCAGTGGTTACTTTTGCAGGTGCAAATATTCTCCTTGAAAGAATTTTGGCTTTTTCAAATTGGACAACGGGATTGTGTAAGAACACGGAGAGGCAATGCCCTTTCAGCAATGCCATTTGCATAGGTGTTGGCAAGCCAGGTTGGCTTGAGGGATGTGGAATTCACACTGCTGCTCTTGTGATAGGTAGTGCTGCAGACACCTGCCTGTTAACATGCTGTGAATAGTTGCACATGTGCCTTCTGACAAAAAGGACTTCATGCCATAATGCCCTTGCCAGGTGAGTCCCGTACTGCCTAGCTCAATGACTGTGGATTTCAACCAAGCTTGGCTGTTGTGCGATGCAGGGGTATTCACCTTTATGATCACTCCCTCCCCCCTCCCAACATCCCCACCCTATACCACTACTTACAGATATAGGCAAACTTTATCATCAAAAAACAGATCAAGTAATTTGGCTCAAATCAACTGAACACAGCATGTTGTAAAAATAAATTAAAAAAAAAAAAAAAAAAGAGAAAAAAAATCTTCATTTTTGGCTTCTTGTCAGATTTGGGACCGCGCTTGCCAAGTATCTCATGAAGGATGGTTTGGACATTATTCAGGGATCCTCCTGAAAGGAGCATATACCAGAAAACACATTCTGCTTCTTAGGCAGTTTTGTAAACTCAGGATGTGTTAGATAAGCCTTTCCTCTCTGAGATAAATCCAACAAGCAATTATTCCAAGAGATATTTTATCCTGACAGAAACAGTGGTGGATTCAAGAATTTGAGGATTTAAGGGACTTGCATTTTAGTCCAGATTTCTTGAATCCAGTTTTAGTTGTTTGGTAGGGTACTCTCTTCTGTTCATAGCGACTAATACTTGTATCTCTTGTAAAGGCTTGGACATGAGCAAGCAAAAATACAGTGTAATATAGACTGCTGGTTTCCAGGGATGGAATATCTATCACCTCTCAGCAACCTGTGCCAAGGCTTCACCACACTCTGTAAAAAATTTCTGCCTTATAGCTAATCTAAGTCCACCTTCCCATAGATTAAAACCACTACCCCTTGTCCTATTGGTAAAGGCCCTGTGTCCTGGGTTACACAAAACTTCTGATATCCACTTTTTTTTCCTCCAAATACACCTTTTTTTTTTTTTTNTTTTTTTTTTTTTTTTTTTGTGTGTGTTTTGCATTCTTTAAAGAGGCTGAACTGCTAGTGATTAAAGACTTAATCATTTGACCACCTGCACTGACTGACCAGGTACTCTAAGAGACTGGAGTGTTGGTGCTCATGGCTCAATCACCTGTGTTCTATGCTAGCAATATGAAGAGTGGCTGCCCAGGCCAGCTGTTGAAGGTGTGCACATCCGACACCTCTCCCATGCCCAGAAAATCTATCAGGAACAGTTGGAGAGTCAGCACTGGCAGGAAACAGGATAGCTAGAATTCCATATGGGTAGATGCTTACATCGTGCTGGAGCAAAGCTGTAGGGCTGATACAGGCATTTGGAGCAAGGCTGCAGATCCCCAGGTGATTGGAAGGACCCCAAGACACCTCTTGATCCAGTGACAAGATTTGGGCATTGCTATTTCAGTGTTTGTCAGTTGAAGTAATGCCTGTAGTCCTGTCAAAGTGATGGTTGCAGTCTGAAACCATTGAGGTGGTGTTAGAAGCCCCAGAACTCAGAGTTATATATGCTCAGGTTCAGGTAGGAGTGCCTCCAGTGCCTCCCCGGTGGCGGGCATGATGGAACACTGTAAGTCATAGGATACATTGTGAGTCTTTGACACGTAACACCTTGCAGCTGTCTCTTGTGTCAGTGCAGCTGAGTCTATTTTAGCCACTTAAGTCTCACCAACAGGAGATGAAAACCACGTGGGGGGATGGCCATCTTGTCTCTGTCCTGTGGCAATGTATGTTTTTGTTTTTAATATGTCTGTTTATTTGTTTGTTTTCCTGATTGAGGGAGGTCAGCTGCCATCATTTGGCCTGGTGGGCAGGGTTTGGGAAGTTTGTCCTTGTTGGTTGGTTTGACCCAGTTTTATGAGTATTATTATTAGCATTCTTCTTGGTAAAGAGTTATCTT
The DNA here is from genome assembly GCA_013399695.1 of Formicarius rufipectus. NCBI lineage: Eukaryota > Metazoa > Chordata > Aves > Passeriformes > Formicariidae > Formicarius > Formicarius rufipectus. The sequence continues at coordinate 66,381 of VXAU01001991.1, forward strand.
CTTATATCTAAGTGTATTTGGTCTCTCTTACTCTATTGAGAAACCAGCGGTACTGAATCTGAGGGAAATGATTCCTGTCTGAGGTCTCTGCAAGCTGTCTCAAAATGAGGTACTCTATTTAAATGCTTGTCCCCATCCTTCTTAAGCCCACTCTAAGTCCTGTAAAGTGCTATTAGGTCTCTCCTGTGTCTTTTCTCTGGGCTGCACAAACTCAGCTCTCTCAGCTTGTCTCCATCACAGAGGTGCTCCAGCTCTCTGAGCATCTTTGTGGCTTCCTCTGGACTCACTCAGTCAGGTCCATGTCCTGGTATATTGGGGTTCCCAGAGCTGGGGGCAGTACTCCAGGTGGGGTATCTTCAGAGCATAGGAGGAAAATCATTTCTCTTGAGCTGCTGATCATGCTTCTTTTGATGCAGCCCAGGATACAGTTGGCTTTGTGGGCTGCAAACTCACATTGTCAGCTCATGTCCGTCTTTTCATCCACCAGCACCCTCAAGTCATTCTTGCAAGGGCTGCTCTCAATCCCTTCATTCCCCAGGCTCTATTGATACATGATATCCCCCTCAACCAGGCGCAGGACCTTGCACTTGACTTTGTTGAACCTCATGAGGTTCCATGGGCCCTCTTCTTGAACTTTTCTGGGTCCTTCTGCATGGCATCACATCCTTCAGGTCTGTCAAACATACAGCTTTGTGTTATCTGCACATATGCTGAGGGTGCAATTAATCCCACTGTTTGTGGGGTGTAACTTTTTTGTAATTCTTTTGAACTCCATATATTGGGTTGAAATTTTTCTAAATTCAGATGATGGAAATTATGGTGTGATAGAGCTCTGGAATGGAAGAGACTTTGAGCTTCCATCTAATTCATCCCATTTTTGAGCAAAACTTGTGCCATTTCCCGCAGACAGTTTATTGACATGTCCTTAGAAACATACCTTGCCTCTTTAGGGAAAATTTCCATTATTTATCTACACTTAGCTTTTGAAATTTTTATTAAACTAGACATTTTCATCTGGTTATCTGTTTTCTTGTGCTGCTTGTGGTGATCATGTACAGTACATATTCACATCTTCTTTGCATCAGCATTTTAATAAATGTGTTCCTCAATCCTCATCTATCTTTAACTTTCCTTCCATGGACACACTTTTTTGGTCTCTGTTCATTTTCATTTCCTTTTACTGGACTCTTTTGTTTCTCATAAAAGTGCGTGGTTTGCAAAAGTGGCCATGTTACATCTATCTGCTAAGGAGTTAGTCAGTAGTAATTCATGTGCCTGATATGCACATCTGTCTGGCTACCCATCTCAATATGATGTGTTTTTTCACTGTACTATAAGGTTAGGTACAAACTTGCTATGGTATTCAGACACAGATAGGCAGAAGTATCTTCAGCATACCTAATAAAATAATTTTTAATTCTACAATCACAGCACTCTTTCTACATGTTTGCAAGCTCTCTTTGTTTAATGTGATCTACAGTACTAAAAAATGCAGTTTATTCCACCCCCCCGCCCCCGTCCTCAGTGAAATATTGAACAGAATCAGACCAACAACTGACCACTGTCAACCTTCATGTAGAAACTCTTTTCATTAACAGGAAGTTCTTCTAGGTATCAGCAACTATTGTAGCTTCATATAAAGCCCAGATTTATTAAAAGACTGATGTCTCAGAGCCTTACTGAAGTTCAGGAAGAGAGTCGACACTGGGACTTTATTGTGGTCTCAGAATTATTAAAGATAACTCTGAAGAAAACACTTTATTTCTTAATTATATGAGGAACTACATCTGACTCTGCTGATTCAAAAATATCTAACTGGTCCAAACAATTTCTTACCACACCTTCCTTGATTTACTGTTGGTTTCTCACTCTTTAAACCCTAATATTAATTTTATTAGTCATCCAATTGCAGTTAATGCCTCCAGGACAGACTAAAGCAAAAAAGCATTTAATGCTTCAGCCCCATGATCAGTTGTGTTCTTTGTCCGTTGAGTACTGGTCCAGCACTCACATTTCTTTAAGTGACAGAACTGCTTTAGGCAGCTACCAGCCCCCTCCTTCTTTCCCTTTGCCATCTCTCTTTGCCTTGTATTATTGCTTATTTGTGCCAGTACAACAGTTTGCAGGACCGCATGGTGAGCAAATTAACTGATTCAAGTTAAAAATAAACATGTTTTGCTGGGTTATATCTTCATGCTCTTTCCTTCCTCTTCTTATTGCTACAGCACCTAGCCAATATGCTTTTGTATTGCTGTAAATCCTTTGCATAACATTTTTTTTTTCCTTTCTCTGTCTCTATGTGCTTCTACTTATATTATTTCCCATTGGCTTGACCTACCTTCCACTCACTGTTTCCTAAATTTCATAGAATGAAAGAAGGTCAGAGAATGGAGAGGTTCATGCATCAGAAAAACTTTTATTAACCTTCCTACATCTCCCACATGAGAATTTGAGCACAGAATTGACTCAGTCAACTTTTTTGGAACTATTTCTCCCCAGATTTGCTTCCTATGAGATCTCCTCTACCAATTAGTTGAATTTATCACTGTGCTTTTTCTTTAATCCATTTTACTTTTTATTTTCTGTTTCTCGCTCTGTTATCTTTAAAGGAATCAGCGTATTTGCTCTCTTCTCTGTGTCCTCCTATTTTATTTTCTCAACCACTTCATATCTATTAATCAGAAGAGTACCTACAAAGACTTTTTCTCACATTGACCATCCCAATTTTTGTGTATTAAAGGCAGCTGTCAGAGTAATGCAGGAATTTGCCATCCTTGCTGTGTTTCTGTCCTGACTGATGTTGGTGTCAACGTGCTCCACTGACAACAATCCCTGGGATGTAAAATATTCTGGTAGCTATTCAAGGCATTCATCTTGCCTATTTGATGATCATTTAGACTAGCCCATCCCACCACTCTGTTAGCTTCCTTTCTATTTCACCAAGATGGTTTCAACAATTCTGTCACACACTGAATTCTGTCTCTCAGAGCCAACGATGACCTTGATCTATAAACCGTGTTCTCTCTTTTCCATTGTCCTCTCTAACAAGACATACCTTTTTACATCAGTATTCCAGTCACATGAATTAGCCTAGCAAACCTCTGCTAAGCCAATTAAGACATAATTCTAATTATGTATTAAGATTCCCAGTTCCTCTAGCTTATTCCCCATGCAGCTAACATTAGTGTATAACCACTTAAAATGTTCAGAAGACTGACCCAGTGATTTCCTTTTCATCTCCCCTTTGTCCCTTTATGTGTACACTCCCCTGTTTCTGACAAAATTAAGTGCATCCATATCACACACATAACTGGTAATCAAAGTCTGGGCCCATACATTCTGATAATGAGGTAAATTATATCACTCAAATATTGCACTATTAAAATATTCTTAAGCACTTGAATTTTGAAAAGGATGATATTTTATGAAATATCAGCATTGTTACTGGGTGTGTTAATAACATTAAAATAAGAATGAGTGAAATAGGTATTATTGGAAAACAATAATCCACAAATAAAAATCAGACAGACTAAAAATTAGTCATATAGATGATTTCTCATTAATAGGGAATTTGTCCAAATCATGTTAGAACATCCCCACATCAGACTATCAAAAGACAAGGTAATACTTTATTTGGGAATAGTTTTGGGATTTTTTTAACTTGGAGAATATGTTTACAAATTGACTTGAATAGCCAAATTCCAAAGGACTTCAGGCAGCTGACAAAAGAGCCTCTCCTTTTATTTCTCACATTAAATATAAAAGGCTTCCATTGCATTCTTTCATGCAAATCAGTAGCTGTACTTATGCATGTACATACAGATTCGCAGAGAGCAGATCAGCTATAGTTTCCCCAGAGATGCAATGAGGCAAAAGAATAAAAAAAGACCATGACATTCAGCTATAGAAAATGGCCACAGTACACCACAGCTGTAATAACAAATGATAATATTTTACTTTGTATTTCCATAGCACTTTCCATCCATCATAGGCTTGTATTTTGGCAGTAGCTTTCTGTGCATCTACGGGTTTTCTTGCTGATATTTTCCCATGAAGGAAACCACTATTCCTTTAATTATAAACACTTTGAATGTCCTTTGGTCACCTGAAGCACGTGGTATTTGTCATCATTAAATAAGCTACTCTTGGCCTTACCGTTACCCTACAGAAATGCTGTTAATGTGAATCAGGCTATGATATCTGGAGTAGAACAAATATATAAGTAATGAAGGCTTCAGTTCCTCTGTGCTGCTGGCCTCTGCTGAATCAGGTATAACACCATTATACCTATTTTGCATATGCAGATCACAGAGGAAATTCCCCAAAAATATAGTCCCAGTGACCTGAGTTTGTGAGTATTCAATTGTTGGAACTTTGTCAGTGCTGACCCTTACATTTAATGAGAGAGACCTTGTAATCTTACACTCTGCAGTCACTGTTAACTGGAATTGCACCAAGCCAATTAGCCATAAGGAACAGACTAACTATGAGTGTAAAGGGTTTTTATTGTCAGTCAATATAGACAGGCAGCTCCAATGGGAGACTGAGATCTTATGCATCCATCAAGGGCAGAAGAGCCCTGAGACTATGAAATCAGACTGCTCAGTGAAATACCTGGATAATCAGGATGGATCAAGCTGCACCTGACTCATGCAGACATGGCAGCAAACCATGACTAGAAACAACCTCTCAGCTCCCTGCCCACCATTGTAATGATCATGATGTGTCTCTGTCAGAGCAAAGCCTGCATCAGGGACTCACACTGGGTACTTGCAACACCTCCAAACCACTGCCAAACCCAGATACCTGTTTTACTGTGCACCACCCCTACCAATGGGTGTCCTTCTCAGAGTCTTAATTGCAAACATCATTTAGAAATGGTTGCAAATATATAACAGAGAAATAAGCAGCCTCAGGGAGTGGGAGCCCTTGAACCATGGTCCATCATCTGAAAGTGAATGGCTTGTCTTCCATATGGATACTAAAGCACTGTGGAGCTAATCGAATAAGGCTGCTCACAGCAGACATGGACATATCTTTCAGCCCACTCTATGTGATAATAGATGTACTAACGTTTTGACTGCTGCCTTGTGTTTATTGTGGGTGTTAGCTGAGACATTTCCATGTAAATAAAACATTCATCAAGCTCACAAAAACGTCTGCAGAGCAATTATTGCACAAGAATGGTGAGCACTGGAGAAGCAGGCTCATTCATCCATTCTATTTACCTGCTTAGGCTTGTTGCAAAGGAAGATGCCATTTTCATGGATGTTGGAATTAGGTCAGGTCTCTTGTGTAGAAGCTGTGTGGGCAAAGGAATAAGGTTTGGCATCAGGAGACCTGGTTTCTATTTGCATAACTTCTGCTGAGTTACTCTATGGCCTTGAGCAACTCACTGTGCAGCTCCATGATGCTGTTTTCCACCCATCTGTAAAACGGGGTTAATGGTACTTACCAGCCTTCACAAAGTACTTTTGTGATGGAGAGATGAAAACTATGGTGACTGCTAATTGTTTTCACTCTCTCCATGGAGTGAAGCTTTTAAACCCGAGCACGTTTGCTGCTAGTTGTAGAGTTTACGTTTCCATTTGCATGGCTGGTGGAGGCCTTTCCTATAATTTTTCATGAATGTGATGCGCAACATCTGAGATTGAACCATCTCAAGGGCTGAGCAATATATAGCCTCATAGCAATGATGGGCAGCACAACTGAACCTAAACTATAGAGATGGCAAAGCAGGGTACTGGAAAACAAGTGCTATTTACAGGAACTGATTGCAACACGAGATTGAGTTGACTCACCAAGATCAGCATATGTTTAAGAAGCTGTGATGAAGCCCATGTCTCCTGGTCTCTGGGTTAGTGAATTAGCCACAAGAATGTCCTTTCTGGCTGCCACAATGTCATTCTGGTTTAAAAATAGGCTTGCCAGGAAACTTTTCTTTGTAGTTTAGTTTTCATTTTCAGAGTGTTTGTTTTTCCTACAAAATGATCACTGATAACATGCAGCAGTGGGGTATCTGAAATTTCTTCGTTACTGGAAAAGAAGAGCTTCAGAAACCTTCCCTTATTAGCACATTAATTGCAGCTGTCACAGACAGCAATTATTTGCTCAATTTTCCTCAAAATCATCATTTTCTTAAAAAACAAAACCAAATCCAAAACTGCACTAATGAATATTCAGAGTATCCTGGCACTTGAAACCCTGTTCTCATTTCATAATTGGCTGTGGTTTCCTCCTGTCTGAACACCTTGAACACCTTTCAAGCATGTATGATTGACAGCTGTCCTGCATGCATGGCAAAACAAAGCTTAGTCCCCTATATCACAGCAAATGTACTTTGACAGCCTCAGTGCTGAGCAGCACACCATGCCATTCACCCATACAGGTACTCTCTAGGGCAAACATCAACTTGTCTTAACTTCAGTGGATGGTCCAGGTTTATCTGCAACTACCTGGGTGTGCTGGTTTTGGCTGGGATGGAGTTCATGTTCTTCAAAGTAGCTGGTGGGGGAGGTGGGGCTGAGTTTTGGATTTGTGCTGTAAACAGTGTTGATATCATGGGGATGGTTTAGTTGTTGCTGAGCAGTGCTCACACAGAGCCAAGGCCTTTTCTGCTCCTCACCCACCACACCAGCAAGGAGGCCTGAGGTGCTCAGGGAGATGGGAGTGGACACAGTGGGGACAGCTGACCCCAACTGACCCAAAGGATATTTGAGACCATATGGCATCATGGTCAGTGTATGGAGCTGGGTGAAGACGGAAGAGGCAATATTTGGAGTGATGCTGTTTGTCATCCCAAGTCACCATTACATGTGATGAAATCCTACTGTTCTGGAGGTGGTTGAAGACCTACCTGCCCATGGGAAGTGGGGAATGAATTCCTTGGCTGGTTTTGCTTGTGTGTGCAGCTTTTGCTTTCCCTATTAAACTCTTGTTTTCTCAACCCACAAGTTTTCTCACTTTTACCCTTCTGATTCTCTCCCTCATCCAATGCAGGAGAGTGAGAGAATGTCTGGGTGGAGCTGAGCTGCTGACTGGGATTAAATGAGAATGAATACCATCTACAGTTATTGACTTTGCAGCAGTAGGAGGGGAAATTATTTCCAGTAGCTCCTATTATTCCTCTAGGTATAACAAGTAAAAAAGCTCAGGAAACCATGTTCCTCACCTATAGTCTTTCCCTCTCTAAGATATTTGCCCTCATACACTCTGTCAAGAGTGGAGAGCGCAGTCCAGAAGAATTACAGCATCTCCAGGAACCAAGTAATTCCCCCAGAGCAGAGGGACCTCAGTTCTGAAAAACCATGTTCAGGAGCCTAAACGTGCTCCTTAAAAAACTCCATAAGGCACCCTTGATGTATGTATGTATGTATATATGTATGTAGGGATGTATGTACATATATATATATATATATATATATATATGAACATTACAGCCTTTAAAATGAGAAACGATGAGTTCAGAAGATGATGGATTAGGCTATAAACAGTCTGCAGGGAGGGATGAATATATGCCTGTTGTGCTGCTGAGGAAGCCATGTACTTTGTCCTCTTGCATCAGACAATAAAAGTGCAGGCAATTTTAACTGAGTAACCCTGAGTTGGTACAGTGTATGCAACATCAATTTATTATGATGGATTATTTAGTATCATTATTTAGATTAGTGCATTTTATCACTAGAAAGTGCTTTTATGACCATCTAATGTAACCTACATATCACCTAGCAATTTCTGTAACTTCATGACTAATGGCTAAGCTACAGCATATCTTTTAGAGAGACACCACATCTTGATTTAGAACCTTCAAGTCATGGAAAATATAACACCTCCATTGTAAATTGTTCCCAAGGTTCATTACTTTTGCTAAAATTTGCACCTTATCTTTAGTTTGAATCAGTCTAGCTTTGACTTCCACTCAGTGGATCTCCTTATACCTTTGTCTGAGGCATGAAAGAGCCCTGTCCTATTCAAAACTGTCTTCCTGTGTAGGTACTTAGTGTCAGCAAGTCTCCTCTTAACCCTCTTTCCACAATCTAAATACACTCAGCATCAAATGTGTCCTTTTTGGGGTGGGAAGATTGATAGTACCAAACTCAAGGAAACTACTAGTAGCTGCTTGCCTGAGCATACCTCTTTAATCAGTGGAGGCTCCTCCATAAGACAGCTTAACTGACTTCAAATGTGATTATCCCCTGAAGGTGTCTGTCTCTCTCTGGTATCTATTTAACTATTCTAGGGCAAATATGACTCTCACTTGAATGCCTCATTTAAGCAATTGAAGTTTGGGGAGGTTTCCAGCCTTTAAGTAATTTTTATCTTTTGCTATATCCTTTCTATTTTCTCAACAACTTTTTGGAAGGATAGACATGAAGGTGTATGTAAGCCACCAATTCCCCCGGTATCCCAATACATGGTTAGCATTGCCTCCATTATCCTGTTCAACTTGTCAGCATTTGACCAAGAGCAAAATTAGCTTTGTCTCCTAGTCATCAGCTCCACATTCACAGTTCATATTCTGTACATTGTCTTCAATGACCTTTCAGTATTTTTTCAGAGCTTCTGCTTTCCCTGAATACAGTCCTGCAACCCCTTAGGCTCAGAGATACAGAATTTTCAATTTGGGGTTATATTAAAATAGATTTGTAGTGTACTTGGAGCTGCCAATCAGGATCAGGGCCTCACCATGCAAACACACAGTGAGAGACAGTCCCTGCCCTGAAGAATTTACACTCTAAATTAGACAAGACAGACAGTAGTAGTGTGTGTGGGTAGTTAAATGAAGACACTGAGAGACGAAGGCCACAGAGAGGTTTGAGGTTTCCCAGACCTTCTGAACCTCGCCATCTTACCAAAGAGAAGTATGAGATTTGTTTTGTTTATGCTCACTGCATGACTCCATCTCAGCATCCTTTTTGGTGCAACCCCACATGGTTGCAGATGCAAGGCTGCTATCACTTGACCAGTTCTGTCTGACCCATATCCCACAGGCGGCCAAATGTATTCTGTCAGAAGTATGCATTGAATGGGTGGGCTCTATGCTGCAGAAGGTCCCAAGGGTAGGATCATCACCAAGGTGAAACTTCCTGCCAAAGTTTCTTCCAGGCATATACACTGTTTATAGTTGTGGCCAAGACCAAACTAGGCCCCAGCCATTCCCAGAAACAATGCCTAACTCTCCAGTGGTTGGACCAAATTAGGATTCAACTATCCCTGGTAACAATGGCCTAACTCTCCAGTGGCGGAGTTTCTTCACTTTTAGTGTTCAACAGGGCCAATTTATCTCTGTGGAGCAAAGAAAATGTACAACTTGAAGTTCTGCCTGTCTTACTACCAGCACACCTTTCTACTCACATGCTTCAAGGTGACCACTCAGATTTTCTTAAGACTCTTTCACTCCAACTCTTTGCAACAGGAAGGATTTGAAATCTATTTTAGAGATCTAATTGAGCTTTAAAGGTTTTGGGGCACATTTAAATTGTATCTGTCAGCACAGATTTTGTAGCTGAGTAGTTTGAAGGCTTGTAGCCAGAGATGAAGATGCAAGAAAACTGCTGGGAGGATGACATGTGGAGGACTTGCTTTCATGAGTTTTTTGAGCCATCCCCTTGCTTTGGGCAGCTGTGGAGCTTGTGGGTATATGAGCAAGTTGGATTTTCATGGTACATTTTTCCATAGATCCATTCTTCTTCAGTTAAAGTCCATGTAACTTTTTTTGCCTTATTAGGAAAAGGAAGATTTGACCCTTGTTTTAATCTTATGTTTTCTCTCATTGTCCAGTTTCTGTTCTTCTGTAAGTTTTCAACATGACATGGAATAAATTGACTGTTTCCAAAATAAGTCTACACACATTCTGTTGTAATGATTATGGTTAGTTACTTCAGGCTAGAGTCAGAAACTGTGTTAGTCTTGACCCCATGACACCATCAAAGCTGTAAGGCTGAAATGCAAAATGGGAAAAAGCCAAACCAAACAAAGTGAAGCAGAAAGCTGAAATAGGAATCTGGTGGGGCTGGGATTAGTGAGAGGAAGAGCAAACAGGGACTGGCAAAAGTAGAGTTGGTGAATCCAAACCATATTATATGGCATTATGACTTGAAACACCAACCCTAGAAGGGAAAATGGGAGCTAACCCCTCTCCCTTACCTTTCAGAAATATATAAATATCAGTTAATTAACTTTTCTCAAGGACAACAGGAAAAATTAATGAACACTTAGAATATTGCTGAAATAATTTCTTTGCTTGTAGTCAAAAAGACATGAAAAGGTGAAAACATATATATATAGGTATAATGTTTTGTTATAATTATATACACATAATAAAAATTAAAATCATAAAGATAAAAGCATCTAAAGACTCTCCACCTGAGGTACTGCATGAAATAAGGAGTAAAAAAAAATCCCCTACAAACAAAACTTGTGTATTTAATCAATACTAAATAAAAGAGACAGTAAATGTTTCACAGGAAACCTTCATTTTGGATTTTCTATGTTTTCAGTGTTTGAGGGATTAATAACATTCATCCAGGATGGCTTGGGATGTATTTTGGGGTTTGGTAGCAATGTCATCTTGCTGTGTAAAGTGGCTCTTTGTCCTGTGCTACTGTTAGGGAGACAAAGAGAAAAGACAGATAAAACCAGATGTGCTGGGTACTAATCTGATTGCTTAATGTGGTTTTTTGGAAGATGCTCGGATACTGTGATGATTCAAGCTAAATGAGAACTTGCAGATAAGTGGAACTGAGCCCCAGGTTGTCAGTAATGAACTTCAACTAACTCACACTGGGCCTAAGCCCAGTAGCACTGGGCACTTTTACCTACCACAGAAGGCAATGATAAGACACAAGTATGCTGATCTCCCTGCGGATCCAAGATATTATACCACTTGCAGGCAAAATTACATTAGCTGCTCAGTGTGCTGCAAATTTTAATGGTTTATAAGCAACAAGAAATTGCCACATTGTAAATTTGGGATAGATGACACAAATCAGACAGACTTACAGGGGATGTTCCTTTCACTCTCAACCGAGTTATACTTTATTAATATGCTTCTTTCTCTTTGCTTACAGCACTGATCACTTTTATGAGTGGGTGAAGTGTGTTTTGCTCATTAGTTTTGGTTTAGCATAGGGAAACAGGAGGGAAAAAAAAAAAAAAGAAGGTAAAAGAGAATAATTCCTTGCATCTTTCCTCTTTTCTTTTCCCAGACTGCATAGCCACAGTAGAGGAAGTTATATTAGTGACAAGGTTAGTGTCACTAGACATACATTTTGCTAGAATGATCCTATCATTGTTTCCTTGATGATGTGCCTAAATGACATTGTGGTAAGCATAATTTTTTCCTCAACAGGAGCATCTACCCTTTGCCTTTTGCTTTGGATTTCATCTTGCTGCTGCCACCAGTTCTTCTATAGCAGGGGCAAGAGTGCACACAGGACCACAGACCATGTGGCTGATGGCACACACACATATCTGCCCTCGCTATGCAAGCATGCTCTTAGCCAAAAAATTCCCTGTTAGCAGAGCACTGCAGATCCTGCCCTCACTCCAGCCTCTCTCCATGGTGAATCTACCAGTGTGGCAGTGTAAGAGTGGACCTGTGCACAGTACAATTTGTGAATACTTTCCTGATGTCCTGCAGATGATGGAAAGGCACGGAATTCTCTGATATGAGCATTGTCTTATTGTGTGGTGTTCACCAGAGAGGTAAGTTGCCCATATAAAGTCTTGGGGAAAATGCTTCAGCTCCTTGGGTAAGTAAGCTGCATGTGTATAGTTAAACCCTGGGTACCATATTGACACTCAGCCTTTAGAATCATGGGATAGTTTGAATTGGAAGGGACCTTTAAAGATACTCTAGTCCAAGTCCTCTGCAATGAACATGGGCATCTTCAACTAGAACAGGTTGCCTCATCCAGCCTGACCTTGAATGTTTCCAGGGATGGGATATCTACCACTCCTCTGGGCAATTTCTGTCAGTGCTTTACATCCTATTCATAAAAAAAAATTTTCCTTATATCTAATTTAGATCTACTCCTTTTTAGAGTAAAAGAAACACCCCTTGTCCTATTGCAACAAGCCTTGCTAAAATGTTTGTGCCCATCTTTCTTATATGATCCATTTAGGTGCTAAAGGACTGTGGTAGGGTCTCCCCAGGGCCTTCTCTTCTCCAGACTGCACAACCCCTACTCTCTCAGCTTCTGAAAGTGCTCCAGCCCTCTGAGCACCTCTTTGAGCTTCTCTGGACTTGCTCTACTAAGTTCATATCCTTATATATTGGGGTCTTCAGAGCTGGATGCAGTACTCCAGGTGGTGTCTTACCAGAGCAGAAGGGGGAAAATCACCTCTCTTGTACTACTGATCACACTTCTTTTCATGCAGCCCAGGATACAGCTGGCTTTGTGGCCTGCAAGTGCACGTTTCCAGCTCATGTCCATCTTCTCATCCACCAGCACCCCCAAGTTGTTCTTGGAAGGGCTGCTCTTAATTCAGTCATCCCTCAGCCTCTATTGGTACAAGGGTTTGCCCTTACCCAGATGCAGGGTGTTGCCCTTGACTTTGTTCAACCTCATGAGGTTCCGTGGGCCCACTTCTTCAGTTTGCCCAGCTGTCTCTGGATGGTATCCTGTCCTTTTGGAATGTCAACCATACCACTCAGCTTGGTGTTGTCTGCAAACCTGCTCAAAGAGTACTGGATTCCACTGTCTATGTAATTCATGAAGCTATTAAACAGTATGGTCTTGGTACAGACCCCTGAGGGACGTCACTTGTCACTGATGTCCATCTGGACATTGAAACATTGACCAACATTTTCTGTATGTGATTGTTCAACCAATTCTTTAGCCACTGAACAATCCAACTACTGAGTCCCTCTCTCACCGATTTAGAGAGAAGGATGTTGTAGCAGACCATGTCAAAGGCTTTACAGAAGGCCGTATAGGTGACATCTGCAGCCCTTCCTCAGTTCTCTGATATAGTCTCTCCATTGTAGAAGGCCACTAGATAGGTCAAGCAGGACTTCCCCTTAGTGAAGCCACATTGATTGTCTTGAATCACCTCCCTATCCACCATGTGTCTTTAGCAGAGCTTGTAGGAAGGTCTCTTCAATGAGCTTCCCAGACACAGAGGTGAGGCTGACAGGTCAATAGCTCCCAGCATCCTCATTTCTATCCTTTCTTAAGATGGGTGCATGCTTTTAAAGTCAGGAGTATGCTTTTGCACAAGACTGTTTCTCAAATATATTTATCTCTAAATGAACGGGTTGAAAGTGTGATGAATTGCATCCAGGGTAATCCATTTTCCTCTGTCTTCCTGTTGAGCTCTATGCTCAGAGACATAGTAATATTACATGCAGAACTTAGGAGATGCTCACAGGAATATTACAGCTGCCACTTAGAAGAGTAGTGAGGGGGGAGTAACAAATGCTGCATTGTCAGTTTGCAACATAAAGAATCATTTTCATTCCTTGTGCACAAGAGCTCCAATTATAATCTAATTCAATTCAGATTAACTATGCTTTGATGGCATTTCCATTACATAAAAAATAAATTTATTAGCCAAGTATAATGTGTTTTGACTATAGTTCTAATACTAATAAGGAGGCTGTTTAACTGCTTTAATGCTGCATTTTAACCACAATTATAAGCTATTTTCTCAAAATTTATAATCAAGGTGTGCAAATATTACTCTGAAACTCACAGAAAGGAAAATTATCAGGATTTACAGGTGAGCTGTTAATAAAGGCTTATAATCCATTTAGTTTAAATCCCACCCATTAAGAATTTTCACAATGCTTTAATCAAAGATTCTTTCCAGGTGCTTTGTCCTTGGCTAATTGCACGGTCTAGTGAAAGGTGGAAAACGTGATGGGATCAAATTAACGCTGCTTTATCAAAGGATTGCTAATGACTCATTGCAGATATATCTAAACTACAGACACCTAATCTTATTACAGCACCAGAACTGAGTCTTTATGTTCTGTAAATGATCTTGATATCTTCTGTGCCACAAGCCTCTCCAACCATTCTCATCCTGTCCCTGAGTTCCTGATGGGTTTGTATTCTGCGATTTTGACTGCTGCTCTGGGCTCTTGAGGATAGGCTACTTATTTTTGCCCTCTTTGCCCAGTGCACAAATGGATGCAGGCTCATCACTAATTAGCCATTCTGACTATTGCAGCACATATTTATGTTTCCACCCAGGTCTGTAAGGCATGTGTTTGAGCTAACACAAATGAAAACCCAAAGCAATCCTCCCTCTTGCACAAAAGAATCACAAAATTGGATCAGCATCTACATCACTTTGCTTGGTCTTCAAGCAATCATTTGACTTTTGGCAGATTGTACACAAGATCCTGGCATGGAGTTTGGAGTCTGACAGTTCTGCTGTTTGCCAAAATATGAAGGTCTTTATAGAGTTAGAACAAACTATGAAACTGTATACTGTGAGGAAACACACAGCACACACTCACCCCATTTATTGCAGAAAAGACCTACCCTGACAATCCATCTCAAGGTAATTAGTAATTTTTGTGTAGCCTGTGTTTGAACTGAAATGGCCACTGCTTGGGCAGCTTGCTTTAGTCAAGAAAGAGTTGTCTTGGAGGAAGCTAAGTCCACAGCTCAGGAACCAGTCAGAAATTCATGCAGTAACAGATGGAACATTCTGATTACTCCAGATTGATATCCATGGATGTTCCATTTTAATTACATTCTACAGTGATGAAAAAACAGATCCCTGCTGCACTTATGAATTACTTTCTATTCCAGTTTACTTAGCACTGATGCCATTAGCTTATGTGAACAGAAATTAACACTTGTTGTTTTTTGTTTTGTTTTTTTTTTTTTTTCTCTTTCACAATTTCTTTTCAGAACGGAAACACTTTCCATGGAAAGTCATAATGGAATCAAATTAAATCTTGGGGAAAATAAAAACAAACAAACAAAAAACAACACAGCACTAAATCAGCCCCCCAAAATTTTGACGTGATATCTTCGAAAAGGAGGGGGAAGAAAGACGTGCCAAAGGCAATTTGGACCATTAGTGAGCCTTTTCCAATTATTTATGAAGAGCAATTTATCCAATCTCTTTAATAGTCTTATGGGGAAAATGCATTTTCCTCAAACAGATCAACAAGTTAATATTTATTCTTTTTCCTCAGCTTAAATCTTCTTTTTATTCCTTAACAAACATCTGTAGACAATATATCTAAGCCTCCAAGTTTGTCATTTTCTTTGCAAGTGCAGTTACTTATATGGGTGGGAAATTTATTATAGCAATTGAATAGATCAAGTAACAACAAGATCTAATGACTGGACTCTAAAGCTGAATTAATTGACTCTGGATATGCAGCTCAATTTTGATGTTAATTTTTTTTTTTTTTTTTGGAGGGGAACAGTTAGGGCAATTAGTCATTGGGAAAACGTATCTGGAGATAAGGCAGACTTTCCATCACTGCAGATCTCTGATACAAGACTTTGCAAAATACGTATTTGAGCTAAACTGAAAGATGCTCTTTACAGTTTCAGACTAATTTTACTCATAGAAAAAGTATTAGGAGCTGACATGACTTAAACTGGAAATTGAGATTTCTTAGTTCTGGAAGATCAGCCTTGAATAAGGCTTTGAGAAATTTTCAGTTGATTCTGGGAGTTCAGTTTGTTATCTCTAATGCAAGTCAAAGCCCTCTGACTTGAGTCCATCCCAGGCAAGATGTTGTCAAAATCACAGAGTCCTCTTTCTCAATTCTTTTCTCATCAGTGCTTCAGAGCAAATACTGAAAGGTGAAAATGTTTTCACCTCAAGATCATATCACCAGGTCCTATCATGGACTACACTCTGCTACTGGATTCAGCAGAAAAAGAGGGATGGCTTTTTAATAAGATCCACAAATATGTATATGTATATATATACATTAGTTCCAGATCAGGTTTTGGAGACTTGTGACTTATTGTCCATTATGGGAAAGTCTGTCTTCCATGCATGGAGATGAATTCAGCGCCTAAACTTCTGACCTGTTCATTGAAAAACAGTTCTCATCTTTGGACTTCCTATTATCCATTGTTCATGTACTCCTATCCAAATATTTAAATTATGAATAATGGGACTCACAGGAAGGAAGTCTAGTTCAATATTTCTTTCCATTGAGATTAATTATCCTTATTTTTTTCTGATTTGGATTTTTAGGGGGTTTGGTTGTTGTTGTTGTTTGTTTTGTTTCTTTTAGTCTGGAGGGTCAGTACTACAAGAAAAATCAGCAATTCCAAGAAAAGGCAGCTGTTATCAGTTTAATGATCAGTGAGTAATTGGATCTTGCAAGGACCCAAGGGGGTCTTGGTTCAACAAGAGTCAATGACTACTAAAGATATACAACCTTTCTCAATACTGATCCTTATTTATACAATTCAGAAAAACATTGAGAGCAGGAGAAACCCTGTTGATGGCATTAACGTTTATGGCCTGGAGAAGCTGCTGTTCCTGGAAGTCTATAAGTAAAGCCAGTTTTCTTCTGACTCTGAAGCTCTTGATACGATATGATATGATTCTATGATATGGAATGTTGATGCTGGAGACCAAAATATTTTAAGACCTTTAATTTTAATAACTTCAGTTTTAATATAGAAATATGTTGAGTTTGTTTTGCATTCATCCTTCTGCTTTTAGCACTTAGCCTTCCATTTTTTGTTTGTGGAGGTACCTGAACAATGTGTGTGATATATTGAGGTGGCTCTTTCCAAAGACAGACATGATGCAGAATGCATGAGGAAGGAAAGAGAAAAATTGTGAAAGATGAAAAAGTAATAAGTGAGAACTGAAAAATAAATTGCAAGAGTCTTCAAAAATTGTTTTATAGGGGAAAAGAGCTGCCAAAGCAGTTCATCTGTTTAGTTTGCCTGGAAACAGTGCCCAAGCAAGGGTTCATGATTAAGCACTTAGAATTTGGGAAGGTAACAGAGCCCATGCCAAGTTATCAGAGCAGTTGTAGGCCTCTCTATGTTTCATGTCAGCTTAACAATACAGACTTGCACATTTACACCAGCGATGCACCAACCTCTCTACTCCAAATCTGTGGTCTTCTCTAGATGTGATTCTCTGAGACCACCAAGTCCTTAGCCTGTCTATACACTTCCTACACATTCTACTGGACCCATCACAGCATCTACACTCAACAAACAGCCCCCAGAGAAAAATCCTGCATGTGCTGGTGAAACCTTCAGCCACACAAATGTAGGAGAAGATTGTAAATGATGACCAGCCTTAGTGCCTGTCCTGGTCTTTTGTAAGCTCATCCCAAGAGTGTTCCTCTGTGCCTAAGAGCAAGGAAAGAGTGAGAAAAGATGAGATTTTTTTTTTTTCTGAAAACATTAGTTATGCCGAAACTAGATCCACTGAGAAGGAAAAGGAAAAACTGACATCCCCCAAGACTCAGGTGCCAGCCTGGACTGTCACTCCATAGAGCAAGAAAGTACTGAGAACATGGCTTGTGACAGCCTTTCTATTGCCTGAAACAGGAGTTCCCACAACAGCCCAACAACTTGAGAAATGGGCTGTAGGGAGACCAGAGGGAAAAACGGACTGGAGTGTGCTGAACAAGCAAAAAGAAAATCACATAATCAGGGAAGAAATGTATAGCCCTTGGCAAGACCTCTGGTAGTAAAATCTATGTTAACAATATCGCCTTGTGAATGTGTTGAATGCATGTAACTATGTTTCCTCTGGATAATATTTTTAATATTAGAGAAAAACCAAACCAAACAAACCTTCCTCAAAAGATAAATATGTTTCAAGGGAAGTTTGAGTGGAGTTTTAACAGATCACAATTAGGCTTTTATAAAAAGAAAAGAAATGCAACTTTCAAACTGTGCTGGTGGTACAAATGAGAAATTTGTGGTAGTCTGCAAGTCTTTTTGTGCTGGTTTCATTTCATTTGGTTTGGTTTTGGGTTTTGTTTGTTTAGTTTTTTTGCAAATTGGCAATGAGGAGGCCAGCTCAGTTTGCTTTCCTGACATTATAGCCAGGGAATGCTTCTTTTCATGCAGGTTGGTTGTGGCTCGGAGGGACATTAAACCATTTGCATTAATAATAATAATCAAGGCTATCTACCATCAAAACAAGTCATAGACTAGATAGCCTGATTACATCATCTTTGGGAGAGGAAATGAAGTTTAGCATTTGTTTAAACAGAGTGAAATGGATTTAAGCGGTTACTAAAAAACATTAAAACTCATCTCCCACTCAGTTTCATTATGGATAAAATTCAGCAGACAAGGAGAAAGGGAGGGTCTCTGAAACCCTGACCCTTGTTAGTATTTTGTTAAGAATTATTCATTTAATAAAAAGTGACATTTAATTTAGACAAACACAAGCTCCTCCATCTAGGAACTAGAGCTACAGACCATACTTAAAAGACAAGGAGATTCTATCCTGAAGTAAGATCTGAATTTTTTTGTGTGGATAAGTAACTAGAAAAAAAAGAGAGTAAAAAACAAGAGCTGCTATAACAAAGAATGCAAATAAAATCTTTGTGTGCTTAAGCATCAAGTTGATAGGACTTGCAAGATTTTTTTTCCTGAACTGTTTCCAGCAATCACATTTCCAAAAATGATATTAATTAAGAAAGATTTTGGAATGGAGGGTAATATGCTTTTAAGGGGAAATCAGAGCTTTCCAATCTGTTTAGTATACTGGTTGATGACAGAGAACTGACTTGGTCATGGGTTATGTGCACTGAGAGAAGGCAAAGCTTTCTGACTCTAAGCTGATCTTTAAATTCATAGAACCATAGAAACTTTTAGATTGGAAAAGACATTTAAAATCAAGCCCAACCAGCACTGCCAAGCTCACATCTAATACATGTTCTCAGGTACCAAATATACATATAATTTAAATGACCTCCAGAGATGACCACTCTACCATTACCCTTGGCAGACTTGTTCCAATGCTTGAGAAACCTTTTGGGGAAGAAATTATCCCTAATATCCAATCTAAACCTCTTTTTGCACAACATGAGGATGTTTCTTGTCCTATCACTTTTTGCTTGTAAGAAGAGACTGCCCCCCTGTCTCACTGGAACCTCCTTTCAGGTAGTTGTAAAGACCTTATGTAGGAGAAATTAAAAGCAAACAAACAAACAAACAAAAGTGTATCAGCCAGTATTTGAAAGAGGAAGTTGTAGAAATTCAGATTAAACCATGTGATTAACTTCTCAAAGAGTGTATCTAGGTTTCATGGTAGCTCTTCATCAGTTAAATTTTTTAACTAAAGCTTAAGTTTAAGCTACAGCACATCCCTTTGAAAAGCAAAACACATGCAGGCAGAGGTTGTAGAATTGACATAAAAATTACTAAGTCCTGTGCTACAGGATAGCACAAAATCAAAGGAGAGATCTACCAAAGCATGAGGCACCCTGTGGACAACCGTATCTCACTGAAGGACATAGCAGGGAGGTACTGAGGGTGCCTCTTACTGCTGTCAAAGCTCTGGCAGACAACCCATTCCCCCCAGCACTAGGCTGTGGATTTCCTCCAAGTCTTTGATCCCAGAGCTCCAGTTGCATTCAGCTAATAATCCAAGAAAATAGCTGTCCCTGATTGTGTACTCTTGCAATGGGTAAGAGACTCTTGCACAGAGCAAAAACCAAGGAACTTGTGCCTCTTTCCACCCCCACCTTTGCTGTGTGTGTGAAATGGCAGCTGCCCGTCCCAGTGCCTTGGCTGGAGTTCTCCCGTGTCACGCAGGCTTAGGCAAGAGATGCTCAGCCCTCCCACTACACACATGATGGATAAGTGCACACGTAGTCATGTTCAGAGCAGAGAATCATAGTGATTCTCATTCACAACTATTTTGCAACTTTAAAAATTACAATTCCAATCCTTTTTCTTTCACTTGGATACAGAATGGTTTCTACTTAATAATTTAGCCCACACTAGAAAAACACATCTATTCAGAAAACAGCCTGGTGTGTTGATGCTGACTTTTTTTAATCATCATCCCTTTAACATCATCAGGGATTAGCACATCTTGAAAACATATTGCTTAGTCATAGCAGTTAACACACTTTCAAATAATACAATTTTCAGCTTTAGTCTGTAAAAAGTAGTGATTAGAAATATGTTAATTATCTGCTACACTCAGCTTATTTTTGTAGTTTGAAGAAAGACCATCTCAAGCTACATTTACAGAATGAACTATAGAAGGCAAAAAGATTATGCCTGACTTCATATTACCATTACTCTTCTGGGCTGAGGTACCCAAAACAACTCCAGTTTAAGATTCATATAATCATTTAGGTTAAAAAGGACCTTTCAGGTCATTGAGTCCAAGTGCTAAGCCAGCACTGTCAAGTCCACCACTAAATCATGTCCCCAGGTGTCACATCTACACATCTTTTAAGTCCCTAAAGGGATGGTGACTCCACCACTTCCCTGGACAGACTGTTCCAGTGCTTGACAACTCTTTTTTTGTGAAAAACTGTTTCCTGTTATCACAATCCTTTGGCTGTTTGGAATCAGCTGCCCCAGCTGAGTCTTCTCCCTGCTGCTTGTGCCCCTGCAGCCTCCTCACTGGTGGGGTGATGTGAGAAGCTGAAAAGTCCTTGGCTTAATGTAAATGTAGCTAAAATTTTCTTTGAACAACATAGCTACTCTCAACAATTTTGGATGTTTGCAGTTATGGAGTTATCAGGAATATTTCAAGTGGAAATATTTTTTTCTTCAATATTTGTTTGGAAACCAAAAATCAAAATAAATATTTATCTTATGTATTTATATGTGCATGAGTATATGTATAAATATATATGTGTACACATATGTAATTTAATTTTTTTATTTCTGATATATCCTAAAGTCTTTCCTACCCAGATTTTTTTTTTTTTTTTTTTTACCTGTATCTGACTATTGGTAATGTTAAAAAAAGCCATTACTCCATTTATCCATTGTAACAAAACCAAGTTTTACCAAGCAGTAGTGAATGATTGTTTCTTCTTGTTGGATAGAATGAAAATGCTCAGACAAAAGCTTCTACAGCTCTCTAAGTATGAATAAATTATTTTGATACAGCAATATAGGAATATTATGCAAAAAAAAAAAATCCTCTTTAGTTAATCCTGAGTAATTATTTTGATTAGATTTTTGTTTCCTTGTTTTGATTTGTTAAAATCAGATTTAACATTGATGGGTATCCTTTAAGAATAGCATAGTAAAAATAGAAATGATGTGTATATAGAACCTCACATAGGAATTTCAAATACTGCAAATAGCCTTTGAGTAGATCCACTGGAAACACTTTTAAGAATGAACAAATATCCTAATGTCTTTTTTTTTGTTGTTGTTCTTTCAGCCATAACCTACCACATTAAAATGAAGCACTGTATTATTTTACAAGGTGAAAACAGCACAAAAGATTTTGACCTTTCAGTGGACACACAGAATTACCCTGGGACTCCCAGGTCAGCTGCAACCAGACTCCCTCTTAGAGACTCAAGGTGATACAATCTTTATCTTTGCATCTTTTACTTACATCTGCAGTTCCAAAAATGATGACCTGTCAGCTTTCTGCTCAGTCACATAAATTGAATGAGGTTTGCTTTCTTCCACAGTTGGGTCTGAATGGAAAAGGGATTCTGCTCCAATATCTGCTCTATATTTTACAAGTAGTTATTATCTTTATTCCTTTTTATTAGGACTTGTATATACAGACATGTTATGGTGCAGTGAGTAGATGTATACATATGTACACCATCACATTCATGTATTTTGTAGGTATCCAAGGAATTCATTTGCAAGCTGCCTGAAAGGACCACATGTAATTTAAACAAGTTTGGACAGACACTAAAGGAGGATGGGAGTTTTGCAGTCACAGTTGTAAACTATCCCATGTTCCTCACAAGGGCATAAAACTCGGTAGAGTCAAGTGGAAAACATCACTCTAACAAACATTTTATATAAGGGAAGAATTTTACCAATAGAGGGGAATCTAAGATGAAAGCCTCTGGGCAGACTGGCCATTCTCAGCACTACTGAATAGCTACAGCTGCTGTGTCAGAGCCTTAGGGCAGAGCCTGACAGGGTTGCAAATGATAAAAATTGGGGTGTTTGCTACTACTTGATTTTCTTGTTGATCCCATTCACCACGTATTCTTTAATTTCATACACTGATGCTGCTGCTTCCATAAATTATCACATTTTATGGTTTTATTGCTAGCAAAATAAACTTTGATGACATATTTAAAAGATGTGAAGGCTATGAAAATGAGTTTGTATTTGCGGAATATTTTTAATTTGTAGTATTTTCAATATATTACAGCCAAAGGTGGAAAAAATGTTTAAATAAAAATGACACAGTGAAGGTTATTCTGGCCACATAAACTCGCAGACACATGCAAAAATGACCTTGAAAGATGTCCCATCTGCCAGGTTTCTTCATCTGACTGATGCAGGGAGTTGCTTTGCAGCCAATCCATGGTAAATAGAATGAATGCAACAAAAAAATGTGGCACAGAGCTTCTTGTCAGTCTAACTAATTAAAAAAAAGCAAACAGATGGACAAGCAATGACTCTTATTCAACAGGAATTTGGGTGCTTTAAGTGAAATGCCACTCTCACAATATTTTTAGCATCTTTTAAGGCCACTTTTTTAGGCCTGTTCTTGTAGATCAGCTTCCAGGTTCTCAGTCTTAGGGCTTGATGCTGTGTTTCCAATTGTCCCTCTGCAACATCCCTTCCCTCCTCTCCACCCCCTCCCCACACACACTCATATTGCTCTAATACAGAATTCTGCCTTGCCATGCAGCAGTAGGTCTCAGTGGTTCTTGGAGAAATGCGAGGGGAAAGGGTAAGGGAAATGAGAGATCACAGGTTTGATTTAATTATGATGTTGTTCTTAGTATTATTTAATCTTCAATTTATAATCTATAGATAATATTTTAATCATGCAATGTATAATATTTACAGTATATATTATTATATATTCACCTTTTGCACTAGTGAATTATGACCACATCAACAATGTCTGAGGGAGGATTGCTAAGAGGGAAGGTGATCAGTTCTGAGGAGCAGTGAGCCTGAAAGCAGAGAAATGCAGGAGGAGAGGGAGATGCAGCACTTGAAGCTTGCTCTGAGGTGAGAGTGAAACTCAGAGCAGGAGACAGCACACATGAGATCACACAAGCTGAAGTGAGGTGCTGCCAGGGAGGGTTTATGTGGACTCAGGAACAATGCACTCCAAATCAGTGCAAAGCAACCGGATCCTGCACATGATTATCAGGGTGAAAAGAGGAGGGAGAAGAAAGGGGATAGTCATTGCTACCCAGTAGCAATGATGATTGCTTTATTTGTAGCAGCTTGGGCAGAGCTAAGGGGGACTAAAAGTGAAGTGGAAGTGACAGGAGAAGAACTGCAAAGATGATAGTTTAGTGTTAACCATACAGGCAATGAAACTTGGTTACTACTTTTTCAGAGGATTGATATGACAAGAATTGGACACAACGATGGATAGAAAAATTCTATATAAAGAATAATCATAGAATCAGAAAATAATACAATGGCATGGGTTGGAAGGAACCATGAAGACCATGTAGTTCCAGCACCCCTCCCATGGACAGGAACACTGTAACAACAGAAATAGTGAAAAAATATCACAGGATTGCACAATATTTGGAGCTGGAAGGGACCGACAAGGAACATCATGTCCAACTCTTGAGTGAATGGCCTGTATAGGGATCAAACCCTCAACCTTACCTTTATTAACACCATGTTCTAAACAGCTGGACTAATATCAGGATCATTATTTGCAATTTTTTTTTCAGTTTTCTGTCAATGTAAGCATACAAATAAATGATCTCATTTGAACTTTTGGCACCCCTACTAAAGATGTTATAGCGTAAGACATCACTTCTGCAAAGACAGACATGTAGGGCTTTATTCAGTGCACGGCAGTAAGCATGCATTTAAGATTTTCCAGAGTAGGAAGAATAGCAATCTCAGGAACTTCAGAGCTAATGAGTTGAACTGCTAAAGCCTAGGGATTTAGCCTGGAAATTATTAAAATTTTCTGTGTTAGCCTCCGAAATTTTGCTTTTTGAACAGCCTCTTATGACTTTGAACATACAAGCCAACTTACAACAGTTTCAAGTAAGCAGGGCCAGCTTTCTAGTCTCTTTGGGAGCCCTCACTAGAAGAACGAGCTGGGATTAAATCACAAAAAGCTGCCAGATGGTGTAGCCACCTTTCACCCTCCAACCAAAATGCCCAATGAGAAATAATTATGTGCTTCTCTAGCCTACTATCTGCCAGCCCACTGATATTGCAGCAGCTCAATATATACCCTCTTCGCTCCATCATTTCAGTCTGAGTCTTCACCATTAGTATGTGAATTACCTTTCCATTCTTCACTGTAACACATTTTAAACCTGGTATCAGTAATAATGAGTTAAGCCATGTACCTGGAAGGATTTGCAGGACCAGAACCATAGGATATATTCTGGGCTCCTGGCTGGCTCTAACTCGTGCGTCTTTTTCTTTGTAAATACCAGCACCTACTCTTTCTGCCTTGCTTATCCCAAACCTTCTTGATAGTTCTGGAAGGGAAGGGGGCAAGCTGCATCCTCCTCCTAACTGATCCAAATACTGCAGTATTTGGAATATTCTGAAAGTCTGAATATTCTAAAATTATAAATAGCTCTCCTGAAAATACCAACAAGTTATTAAAAAGCTGTACCGGGGTCATATTTTCAAATTTCATTTTATACATAGCTCAGAGCTCAGGTCTTCACATGGTGCCATCATTTTTGGAGGTACAAATGTAAAAAAAAAAAAAAAAAGAAAGAAAAAAAAAAGACAACCAAAAACTCCACCACAAACAAAACAACATTTTCAATAGAACCATTACAATGAAACTCTTGCCTATGAAATCTCTACACAAAGTTCACAGATTTCACAGATTGTTCTGAGTTGGAAGGGATCCACAAAGATCATCGAATCCAACTCCAGTGAATGACCCATACAAGTCTTAATTTGTACAGTTCAATGATTTTCAACACCAGTCCACAAACAACAATGGGATCAATAGGCAAGTTCTAACAGATCTGCAAAAGAAAACTGAGAGAAACAAGTGAAATGCAAACAGGGGACATGTCTTAGAGGATATTAATGATTCTGAAATAAAAGAAGGTTAAAAATCACTGCAATTGATAATTTTCTATTTTACAGTCTGACTGAATATATTTTGGTCTTTTTTAAAAACCAACAGCACAAATCCCAGCAACCACATTTCAGAGAAAATCTGAAACCCAGATGTCCTGGTCCTGGTCCCAGTAATCTGAGTGTTAAAATGAGAAACAAATTTGTGAATGCCAATGCAGTTCAAATCAACATCATCATTGTCATCTGTGGAGAACAGAGTTTAACAAAATCAGTATATATTCTATTGTGAAGTCCTCGATCAGTTCCTGCTGCAGGAAAACTTCTCTTCACTTGTAGGGCTTTAGGGCTGAGTATGAACCTCTAGGTGTGACCCATTCTTGGAGTCTCTCCAGATTCCTTGCAAAACATTATCAGTGGGACTTTTGGGGTTGTAACACTTTTGTTACTCAATCTGTAGTTAGCGCCATCCCATAGAGTCCTCGATCAGGATCAAAATCTGTCCTCTCTCAAAGTTTACAGAGAAACCTTTCACCTTTAGGATCTGATGAATGTGTGAAAGTTTAACAAACTTTTGCAGGACTACTGCAGACTTTTATGATCTGTGTCCAGTGTGATTCCACTGCATGCTCCAACCTGAACAGAGAGCTGTCTGTGTAGGAANCTCTCCACAAAACTACCAAAATTAAACTGTCTTCTGCACATCAAGTGTTCCCACTTTTCAAGTGGAGTGGTGGTGATGGAAAAAGTGACAGGGAGAATAGATCTTGATGTGACAGTTCTTATTCATAGTGCTTAATGCTCTACTAGAGAGCACTCAGATCATGCAGTGCTGAAGGCTGCATATGAAGCAGAACAGAACATAATTCTTCCTTTTCCCATCCTCTTTTGGAGTCTACATCCTTTGCTTCTCTCAAACATGATGTGCTTTCTTTCTCATTAGGTACAAATGTAATTTGATAAACATTCACAGGCTGCTTTCACTCGTTCACTAGGCTGAATACACAGGACTAAGACAATTATCCTTTGGTGGACCAAATCAAACACACTTACTTTGCAAATAGGAAAAACATAAAAGGTCATACTTTCCATGAAGCAATAAATGAACAACAAAACAATCTCTCTTTTTCTTCCATTACTGTTTCTTCTCTCTTTTATGTTTTAGGTGCTTGGTCTTCTTAATTATTTTATTATTTATGCAGCACAGTGAAGGTGAATGAGACACAACTATAATGACAATCACTAAGCCCTAAAGAGCTTGGTAAAAGCAAGGATTACACATTGCTCTGGCTCTGCTTCTGACTTATGACAGTTCTGTTTTTGTGTCCTGAATAATTAGTGGAATCAAGGTGCTACTTGCAACATTAATTGCATCATCACCTGTTTTAAAGAAGACTTTTTGACCAGTGTTGTACATTTTACAGGGCCAACCATGTTATTACTACAGGAAAAGCCCCCAATACTCAGTCCAACATAACCATATTTATTAAGGTTGAATTTTCAACTCAGTGATTTCTTTCACACTTCATATATTTCCTGAAAGATTTGTATAAAGGCAATCAGTGGCAATATTTTCTGTTTCACTCTGGAATTCCTTAAATTTAAGCTTTATGCTCTGTTCCTATTACCTCTTCTTTATTAGTGCTTCTCATGACAAAATACTGAAGTACTTCACAAAAAACCTGAGTCACTAGAGATGTTTTATGGTTGGGAGGGTGAGTCAAAGGGTGTAAACCAAGTAAAACCCAGTATCATCACACTACTGGATCTTTCAAAAAAATCAGCTAAGATAACATCTAAGGTAATAATAAATATCATTATGCTATTATTATTTTTGAAAGAACCACACAATAAAGGTAATGATTATACTCAGTATTGACATCAGGGAGAAAATCTTCAGTTATTAACAAGCTTATATATAAATTCATGTTGTGTGAGTAAAATAAAAAGGTATTTAGTTCAGTGTCACTGATGGGATACTGAATATCTCAATGATGACAGTGATACAGGTTAATTTAAGATGCAAGAGAAAAATGGTAACTCCTGATTCTTGTGTAGCAATATTGGCTGTTCTGTATTTTATTTATTTTATTTTATTCTTACTCCATTTAATTTTATTTAAGTTCTTTTAATCTACTTGGGATTTTTGTTTTGTTTCATTCTTTTTAATTTTTTTTTTAACTAGTGTTGTATTTAAACCACTTCAGGTATATTTACTTAGCAAATGTAACATTGGCACAGTGATACCAGAAGGTCATCTTGAGAACAAAATTGAGTGATAATTGAGGCTCAGTTATCCTTTTCCATTAACCATCATGAATTTGTGTCTTAAAATAACTCCATGGATTTCAACCTTCCCTTCAAACCCTGAATCAGTTGAGTACATACAATAGTGTATAGCCCTGAACAAACAAAACAATGGCAGATTCAACAAAGACTGAGCAAGAATGAGTGGTACCAGCATTGTAAATCTAACATGACATTTGAAAACGTTCCTCTTTCCGCTCATTTCTACCTCTTTTACCAGTTATTCAGCCTGCAATTTTTATTTTTTTTTTTTCTAGGTCAAAGGTTGTGTTTTATTCTCATTGCTGAACATAAGAGGGACTTAATTCAGGGCATTTTTCTAGTGTAAAGGAAATGATAAACATGACCGATGTTAAGAGGAGCTTATTTTCAAGAGGGAGCACTGACAGTTCACAGGGCTGCTTCTTTATTTGTACTTTTGATTAAACTATCAGCAGCTTTTCACACACATGCACGTGGGTGCAAACATGCTACTGAAAATCAACATACATGGAAAAATTAAGAGCCAGTTCCTAGGAAGGCATTCCCATATTTCAGCACGAGGCAGATCTCTACAAAACTAAGTGAATTCTCAAGTCTGTATTTCCTGTTAGCTAGCATGGACCCGCAGAAGAGGAGACAGTGCCAGGCCATGGACACTGAATGCCACTATCTCACTGCTGCATCACGGCTGACAGACTTCCCAGTGTCACATAACATCAGCTTGTCTGGATCTGCCTTGGGAATAGCTACATTAAGACACATCCTGCAGCCTTATCACCTCGCAGTTAAGTGAAAAGGACAAAGCTCAAGACAGAGAATAGAAAATAAGACAACCCAGACAGCTCAGCAGCAAAAAAAAAGGCTGATGCAGACATCACCTGCTGCATGTGTGGGTGAAAGCAAAAGCCACTGCAGGAGGTTGAACTGCATGGGGAAACAAGGACAAGCAAGTGGTGTCTGGGATTGCGCCAGAAATTCTGATTAAAACCTGTACAGCACTCTGTGAGGGAAAACAAAGATTAAGAGTCAAGTTGGTTTCCTGTTATGGGTTAAGAAAAGCTGTAAAGGAGAAGCTGAGGATCTAAACTGAGCTGGAAAGGGACTTTTGATAAGGTCATGGAGCAATAGGACAAAGGGAAATGGCTTTAAACTGATAGACTGAAGGTTCAGATTGAATATTAGGAAGAAATTCTTTACTGTGAGGGTGGTGAAGCACTGGAACGGGTTGCCCAGAGAAGTTGTGGCTGCTCCATCCCTGGAAATGTTCAAGGCTGGGCTGAGTGGGGCTTTGAGCAACTTGGTCTAGTGGAAGGTGTTCCGCTAGAAGGGGGGTTGGAGCTGGATGATCTCTAAGATCCCTTCCAACCCAAACTATTCCATAATTCTGTGATATGTAAGCAAATAGCAGGCAACTTTATGTATGTCAAGGGTTAAAACAAAATCTTCTTTTCTTTAGTTGTTGATTTTAGTTGAGGGTAGGGAATTCCTAAGCCTTTGTTTTGTTGTTCTTTCCATAGTGAAAGAAAAAAGAAAAATATATAAAATGAGTCTTCACTCAGGATTAATTGTTGAGTGTTCCAGAGCTTTATAATATATTTATATACTCCCTTGAGCTTGGCATGCTCTCTCTCTCCTCCTTTCTGTTTTACTGTGTTACCTCCATCCCAGCACTTTTCACTCAAATACCTGAGGTATTTGAGGTCCTGTGTGCTATCAGAAGAGATGGAGGTGATGCAGGAAAGTCTGGAACAGCATACAGCTTTCACTAGCGTTGCTCCAGCTAAGGGCTTCCTGAGCACCTCCTACAAACATCCTTGCTTTCAGGATTCAGGAACATGGCTGCAGAGGCATATATAATAATGTCCAAGTCTAATATTTAAAATTGAAGCTCCTCTAAAAATACATTTTATACCATAATTATTACCTGCACCACTGAATTTCATTTGCTTGTGCCCCTTTTCCACATAGTTTTCATTTTCCCTTTAATATTAGCCCTCTTTTCCAGTACAGCATAAAAGACAAAACCTGATTAAAACATATTTGAAGTTTGAAATAAGGGTGGCAGGAGGATTCTGATTAATATCTACTACAGGAGAATGAATTTTATTAGACGGAAGTACTGCTCTTGAATAACTCAGGTGACCTGGAGGATGGTGGAAAGACTACAGCTGATGGATGAGAAGGGAGAACAGCTGTGTTTCGTGGGTTGAGGAGTGAGGACAACAGCTCTGGTATTTGCCACTGTTAATGAGCACTTTCGAAGCACACTCCCTCTCCAGAGCCCTAACCAAACATAAATTAGCACATTCATTTATGGCACTCCACTTGCAGATGCAGGAAAAGAGATCAAGAAGCTGAAGACCTGGCCCTGTTGACTTCGGCAATGGTTAGATCATTTTTGTAAAGCCAGAACTTCACCCCGAGGTGATTTTCTATAGGCTACACTGAAAACAGCTCATCTAAAAAACATTCTTGTGGTTTTCCACCACTGTTATGCTGGTAATAGCAAGTGTCATGTTTATGTGGCCACTTTGTCAAGCAGAACAACTAGAGATGTTTTTATGTAAGTGTTCTAGACATTTAATTTACATCTGGAGCTTGGGACAGCAGCAGAAAAATGCCCAGTTTGAATTAAGATTCCATCCAATCTTTTCTTGTTCTGTACTTGGTGCTGTGTACAGGAAATGCCAACACTCTATTTCTTCATTCAAACTGTCATGAAAGCAGTGAAGAAATCTCTCTGAGACATTGGCTACAGGTGTTCAGAATATTTCTTATTGCTAAACAATGCCCTGATTAAATTGCATTTTATAAATTTTTGACAGGCAGAATTCACATGGTATGTTAAACCACAGCTGAGCCCGTGTGTTGGATGCTGTGTACTTACATGCACTTCGATATAGACACAGGCAGTAACGACACTATGAGGATATGTTACAATCTATTGAACAAATGGCATGAATTTAAAATTACATGATAAAGCATTTACACAAGGGATAACAGCTTTATTGATCTCCCAAAACAAGCACAGTTTGAAAGTTATTTAAGTTTTGCTTTTAAAGGTAAGAAAGCCATTGTAGTCTGTTAACCAAAGAATATAGATATGGTTACAGAGGAGGAATATTTGTCCAAACACAAACTTCCACAACACATAGATATCTTAATCTGAGTTAGCCAACCTGGACTTCCATTCTGCTCCCCTGACTTCATGTAGAGGAAATACATCTCCAGAAACAGAATCACTTAATCTTAAAACAAACTTTTGAAATAAATTAGATGGATCTTATCTTGATTTTCTTGACTCATTCTTGAGAGATCCAGTCAACCAGCTTACATACAGTTACCTACACTGTAGATATCTAAAGTTAGGGGAGACAAATCTTATGCCTGGTAGTTTATAATACTTCCCCTGCAGTGTCTCAAGGCAACAGAGCCAAGGTCTTTAGAAACACTTATCAGAGAAATAATCTAATCCAAACTGGCTAATGGAGAGAGATAACTACATACAGGCAACCTCTCCATCCAACCAGAGATACTGTCCTATGGAGTTACATTTCTCTCCCTATCTCCTCTGACTAGATAAGATACTTAAACTTCACATGACTACAGTCAGGGGAAAAAAATTCCCAAGGCAGAATGTCTGCCTCTGGTTTAATGAGCCAACAACTGATTTCAGTTTAATTCTGTCTCACAATGTTTGAGGAATGTGGAAGAGTTAAGCTTTACCCATCTTACACCATGCCCATCCTACAAAGGATGCAACTCACTGAGTGATAAAAAGAGGGAATTTCAAACTGGACTTGCATTTTGTGAGGTGGCATTTTCAAAACACTGATGAATTTGGATGGCTCAGCATTCACAGGACAGACTTGGATACCTGAAGAGAACTTTCAGAACTCCTCTTTGGCCCTGATAAAATATTGTGGCATTTATTAATTATTTCTGGCTGAGCAGTCAAAGTAACCAGTCGTTTTTATTGAAATGCAATTCCTAGTATTCATACTGCTTACAGAAAACTGGAACAATATTAAAACCCACAACCCCATGCAAATATATTAACACTTCAATTATTATTTGTTGCATGTCAATATTTTAAAATAATTCAATTTTCAATCTCATGGCCACATTCTGACTTAATTAAAGGCATACTTGTCTCTAAGAATGTTTAACTTCTATAAAAATATTCTTAGAATAGGCATGAGAGGGAAATATTTTCACTTATTATAAAATCAGTGTAAGAAGTCTGATATCTCACATGGGGCTAAATCCATGTTAACATGTGAGGGTGAAATAGGACCACACTTCTGAGAGGCCATCACTGTCTGTCATAAGAAGCGTTTGCACTAATTTTGCAGACAGCTCCTCAAAATAATCCCTACTGCCCTTATTCTTCCTTCTCAGCCTGCCTTCACTTTTGGCCATATGAATATTGATGTAATAAAGTTTCCGTTCTGCCACCCTCAGATACTTGTCATCAAAAATCACTTACCGATCAAGAAAAGGAAGCTGCATTTGTCTCGCTAAGGGTAAGCATCTAACGCTAAGTGGAAAGCATCTTACAGTCATCCATACTCCAATTTTAATGTGCCTCTTACCAAGCTGAGATCACATTCAGCTTCCTGAGAGTCACACAATAGAGTTGATCAGTGACTGTCCCTAATATAGGAGTTATAACACACACTAGTGCTGACCACTCCAATCCAGCTCAGAGCAAATCTTCACCATATATTCCTTTATATTCCATGGTCTTTTAGGGACAGTATCATGAAACCTCCTTATTCCTTCAAGTAATAAGCCAGCTGCCATCTCATTTAACTTCCACAACTCTGCACATTTATGTTAGAGGACAAAACTCTATTCAGGTACAGTTCACAATGGTAATCCCTTTTAATATATTTGATATATGAGGAATGCATCTCCTACCTCCCCTTCTCATCCAGTTTTCAAGAGTCATGTAAAACCAGTATTTTATCCTTCATAATAATTTTATTAATCACTGGATTTTTCTAAGATGAACTCTCAGAGCTTTTGTGTTTACTCAGACTCCATACAACACAGCTTGCCACATCACTTTAGTCAGGCACTTCTCTAGCTCCACTGTTGGTAGGCTTCATAGAAGCGACCTATTCTTCTTCCTACAATAATTCTTTAGTGTATCTATGTGCAGGTTTAAAGGTGAACTGATGGGAGAAAGGAACCCAACTCAAGAGATTGCAAGTCAGAGTTACAACTTAATAAAAAGATTACAATGAGTACAATGATACAGAGAAAAACTGGTTTTAACCCACAAAACCAGATGTATAACCCAGCACGCTGTGGCATGAACAGAATGGTGTTCATTAGCCCCGGTGCTGAGTGCCATGTGGGCCCCCTGAGAGCAAAGTAAAAGGGAAGGAAAACCTGTTGGTGAGGATGATGCTTGCAGTCTTGTCAAGAGTGGCAGTTGCAGTCTTGTTGAGCTTCCAGTCCTCCTCTGGATTTGACAAGTTGTACCAGCGGTCCCCAAACTGGAAGTTTATATAGGTTCAGGTTCAGGTGGGAATGCCCAGTACCTTCCCCAGGGCAAGGAGTTTCACAAAGGATGATTTAGTCTGTGAGTCATGGGATATTTTTGGAATCTTTGATGGTCTAGGTCATTGGAGCTGCCTATTGTGCCAGTCCCTAATGGCCTAGTAGCAGACTTAATCCCTCAGGCTGAGTGTGAAGGTGCTGATGCCTTCCCAGAGCGGAGTTCTTGCAGTTGAATCATTGGTGTGAAAACAGAAACACTCCTCTGTCTCACAGAGTTCTTCAACACCCAGCTTGTAGCCTGAGGTGTCAGGTGTGGCGTGGGCAGCTACTGCAAACACTTCATTATTAACAGTCCAACAGAAATGACATAGGGGGTGTAGAATACACAGTTTTGGTTATACCCACATAGTGATAAACTGGTCCTGGCTCCTGTAACTAGGACAGTGTAACACATAGAAGTACCAACTTTTGTCCCAGTTTTTCCCCCCATTGCATACACTTGTTTTCCACCTGAATTCCTCTGGTTTTATGCTTCATGCAGTACTTTAGCTCAGTGACTACTTGTACTGAAGTAAAAAATAAAAAGCATAAGAAGAAAAATAATGAGAATAATAAGGCTAATGCAAGTTTTTTAAGGAGAAAAATTCTCAAACCGTGCCAGGTGTGATTTAGCCCATAATTGTAAAATGCACAACTTTGGGCCAGAAGAGTCTTGCATAGACTGAAAATGAAGTCTGATTGAAGATTTCAACTCCTGCCTCTTGGACATGTCAGTGCTGGCCTAGGCCAATATGAGACTGAGATTTAGTGCCAAAATTGTCTCCAACATTTTAATACCTCAGTAATTTATTTGGCTGTGGACAAGTGGATAATCAAGGGTGATGTCCAACTTCAGCCTGGTTCAGCAAGTGGGAAACTTGAGTTAAATTACTTTTCCAGATTATTGAAAACACAATTCATAGATCTGTATGGTACCCTGAGTACAGACTAGGCTGTGCTATATGTCCCTGCTGAAGGTACACCAAGAGGTAGGAAGAAACCATATGGTGGGATTTTTAAGGTTGTTCTATGCAAAGCCAGGAGCTGAACTTAATGATCCTTGTGTGTCCCTTCCAACTCAGGAATTGTATAATTCAATGAAATGAAGATTTAGATGGCTAAAGGAATGCTCATTTCAGTTTCTGTTCTGGTTCTATGAGTCACATAAATGCCATCCTGGCTGGGCTGTATATATAAAATAAAGATTATTGTGGGTGGGGCACAGTGTTGAAATAGAGAAACACCAGATTCCATGCAGTTTTCCAAGTCAGATTTCCCTGTGCCATTCTCCTCCACAGCATCAACAACTTATTTGATTTGATTTCTGGATGGCTCAAAGGGATATCAGCACTGAATTTCAGTGTAAGGTAGATCTTAGGTATCTGAATATTTTCTGGATGTAATCCCCCAGGCTTTACCTGTGATCATCTAACATATTGTAATATACCAAGAGAGAAATTGAGTGAATTTCCCACTGTCTAACAAGGAGGCTGCTGCAGGAAGAGCTTTAAGCATTGCTGTCTGTCATTTCCATTAAGAGACTACTGATCTATACTTATACTTTCATGAAGTTGAAAATGACATTACAGCTGCCTAAGTGGTATGCAAAAAAAGGCAAATGGAAAAAATCAGAAAAAAAAAAAAGGCCATTTTTGGTTTCAAAACAAAAATTATAATAAAAATATGCCTACTGTGCTACAAAACTAAAAATATTTGATTTTTTCTTTTACATACATAAATTTAGATAAAAGATTAGTAAGATAATGTAAATAAAAAGAATATATTAGTATATTCAGAGGCATTGCCCTGATTTGTAGATAATTCAGATCTCAACCTAGATTGATGCCCTTTTATAATTCCAAAACGTTCACACTTGAGTATTCAAAGCTGTGTTGGATGGGGCTTTGAGCAACCTGGCCTAGTGAAACGTGTCCCTGACCATGGCAGGTTGTGGATTGGAATAAGGTGATCTTTAAGGTCCCTTCCAACCCAAACTATTCTATAATTCCATGATTCTATGAGATTTTTTTTCCAGTCATAATTTTCATTATTTTATTCAGGACTCTGTCCTTCCAAAGTGGAAACAGCAATAGAATTCAATACATTTGAATGGAATGTATTGGCTCATGGAACTTATTATCCTTTGCCAGTAATTTTAAACTGTTGGTTAGGGAAGAGTGAATAATGTTTCTATACTGGTGTTCTGTGAACCAAGGTGACATAACAATGTCATTAACCATGCTGACACTGACAGTCATCCCCTGTTGCCAATGAAAGGCCTGTGTAAAGACCAAGAGTAAATCACTATCCAATTAAATAACAATTTTATCTTATTAATTAACCCAATTTTTCAAAGCATTTTCACCTTCAAAATCACAGCTTTTTTATTCTTCATCTATCTCTTTGTGCTTTTCTTATCGTTCTCTTTATTCATCTCACTCCCTTTCTTTGTCCTTTCACATTTCTTTACTATAGCAATTGTTAGTTTCCCATCTTGGGCTTTACCTTTATCTCATAAAAAAATCAATAATTTTACAGTGAATGATTATATGAAAAAGGCTGAGACTGTAGAACAGCATCCTACAGTGAAAAATAAGTATGTCCAAAAGACATGTTTTTATCCTGTTGATTTGGTAAAGGAAACACTAAGTCAGTGGATCTCAACATTTGTAAAGTTTTTTTCCCAATTAATGAATACACTTCATGTATTTTAAAAGCCCATAAACCTATCCCTTTGATTCTTCCAAATATGAATGTGCCATAAACATACAAAGCAAAATGGAATCAGCTTTCAGGAAGGATGTTTAACACCTCTGTTTTTCATATCATCTTGTCTTTCCTTGATTCAGGCAAACTGCAAAAAGCTCACTGCCAACCATACAGGACTCTTATGCATCTGCATTTATCCCAGCATTTTGCAGAAATAATCTTCACAACAGCTGGGTACTGTAGGCACACAACTGCTCCTTGTTTTATGACTGGGAAACTGGGTCATGGGGAAACTAAATGATTTAACCAGGAGTCACTCAGAGAAAACAGTGTCAGAGCCAAGTGCAAACCTGATGGTCCTAACTCTGTCTCATGAATCAATTGATTATATTTTCTCTTTATCTGTCATTCTACAAGGACACTCTAAAGATGTTGAATTGTTTTGACACATTTGAAACATGACTTTTTTTATGGAGTTCTTATATATTCCATTTATACCATCTGCAGAAATTCTCAAAGATGTAATTTAATTTGGCTTTTGTTGTGTTCTACTGAAATAGAGAAGATTTAGTGAAACTCATATTCCATTCCATTCACAATGAAGGATAAATCCTACTTTACAGTACAACAATTAATATTGATTATATTACTTGAAAATATGAGAGACCACATATATATATTTTTTTCCGTAAACCAGTGTTCTTGCAAAGATGTCTATTTATTATAGCCGTTGAATATGATCAAAGAAGGGAATCTTTAAATTAAATAGTTAAAAATAAGGAATTAAATATCAAAATTCAGTCTTCCTAGAGGAACAGCACTTTTATCTATCCAGGAAAGATTGGAGACAAAATCTTTATAAAAATAGCTCACAGTTAAGGGGACAGTCTTGAATATAGAGGATTTAATTCTTTGCTAATCGTGCGAGTCGGGGCAAATTACAGTGTCCCTCTTCTTCTCAGTTAGCCAAGTGCAAATAACATCTCACAGTTCATCTTTGCTTCAGAGGGAAGTGCTGACAATTTACTCAATAAATTTGTGCTAAAGGTATGCTCATGTTACAAACCCTTTCTCACACTGGGGAGTTTGCCTCTGGTGGAACAGGAGACAAGGTTGAAGGTTCATGAAGATGGCAGATGCGCACAAGCCATCTTGTGGATGTGGAGGGTCCTATGAGTGTCAGAAGCTGACGGGTTGAGTCAGTCTCAGATAATTTTTCATCTCAGCATCTATGTTGGAAGGCACCAGCTCAGTTAATTTGGTGTTATCACACATCTCCATACTATTTTTTCTCTTCCTCTAATTTTTAATCTACTTTTTCTCCCTGCTCTCTCACTTCATCTTCTTGACCCTAGCATCCTTCTGTATGTATTGTGAACAGAACATTTCAAAACAGGGAATCAGCAATGCAGCTGGAATCATATAATCATAGAATTACAGAGTCAAAGAATATCCTCTATTGGAAGGAACCCACAAGGTTTACTGAGTTCAGCTCCTAGCCAGCATAACACTGCCCTCAGAATCAGATCACATACCTGAAAGCACTGTCCAAATGCTTCTTGAACTCTCTCTGATAGGCTTGGTTCTGTGACTGCTTGCCTGGGGAGCCAGTTGCATGACCCCTTGAAAGAAGTTCTGTGTCCCTCAGAAGCCAGTGAAGCTCTACAAAAATACTGCCTGCAGGGATTTTTACTAGCTATCCAGTTTAACTGCATTTCATTTGTGTCCAATCCACGTCCAATTCATAATAGTGGAATGACTGGATTTCAGAGTGTCAGTAGCATATGACATCCTGTGATTTAATTTCACAGTGTTTTCATATCATATATTTACAAAAACAATTCCAATTGTGTTCCAAGGAAGTTATGCTAGGTAGTGGACTAATCTACAAAAGATTAAATAATAAAAACTGATAGTCCATCACCATCTTTCCACTACACCACCTTTCTTCCTCCCCTGCTCCCCGTCCCATTTTTTTTTGGTTAGAAAGAGAAGCAGCTTGATGAAATTAAAAAGTTAGTCGTACAATGTGGTTCTTATAAATGTCTCAATGACCTCTATCACCAATGAAGCAAGTCACTGTATGAGTCAAAACATTTTCGAATCGGTGTTACCCAGGACAGGACTCTATCTTCTTTTGGAGAGACCATGCTTTTTTCAGAGCCAAGTTGATTGAAGTGACCCTCCCAAAAAAAAGCACTTCAGATACTGTCCAGCAGAGATTAGCAGTGAATAGGCATCTGTCAATCAACAGAATCAGCTTTCTGGTGGTAGTGGCATTTGCCAAGAGCTGAACACCAAATTCAAACTGCTGAAACTCAAGCACAATGACTTAGCCACAAAACCATCCCACTTCTTTGCAAAGAGAGTAGGATAGTGTTAGGAGACAGGTTTAAGGGGGAGAGAATTCCTCCTGACAACCCAGATTCATAGATCAGAGACAAAAGAAGCATAAGATTTCTGGCTACACTGCATTTAGATCAAAGGCTCTGTTATAGCTTATACGATTTATGAAAGATGAACAGCATTGCAAAGATTAACAAATTTAATTCCTGAGAGTGTAGCAGTTATCTGTGTGGGCAGGCTGACCCCTAATCTCTGACTTGATGTTGGACTGAGCCACTCTCATGTTTCTTCTCTGCTCCCCCTCCACTGCCACCTTTATGCTGGCAACTGAAAGATGACATTGAGAAGATGGGTTCAGCACAGGAAGATAAAAACAATGTGTAAGGATGGAGATTGGGAGCTTATCAGCCAAACAGGACACAGGATATAAAAAGTAATCAACTTAAAGCTCTTATCAAAATGTTTCCTGGGAACAGTTTTGGATTGTTTTGTTGGCTTTTTTATTTTTTAATTTTTTTTTTAATTTATTTTTAAAATAAAATTCTGTCATTGCTCAGGAAAAATCACAGGATTATTTTAACATAATTTCATTTCTGCATTTTGGAATGTATTTTTTCCCTGAAGAATGTACATGGTTTGTAATTTGAGGTGTTCTAAACCAAGGGAATCAAGTCATCATGTACAAAAAGAGTATATCTTCAAGAGGAACACAGACATTTTCTGTCCTACTAGAAGAGTGAATGGAAAAGCACTGAAATGGAATGCACACACTGCAAGATGTTAAGAATTTAAACAATTAACAATATATTTGGATGAATTACATATAATTATGTGCTAAAACAAAGTAGCTGCCTGTAAGGTTCTCCCCACCAGCATTCTATCGAACTTCATTTGTAGAGGTGTTTTGAAAAGGTTTTGAAATCTTACATGGAATTCCATGATCTGATTACAGAAAAAAACTTTTAAAGTGGAATATTTTTGGATTTCTGTAGTTATTAGACTCAGCTTTCAGGATTAATCATTTTCATCTTACATGCCTACTCTAGTATGCACCCAATCCTTTCTCCACTGCTGAAAACCTACATTTCCTAATCTTGAGAATACCATCCCACTCATTTTTTAAAGAGTCTCCTGCTCATCAGGAAAAAAAAAATAAATTAGGTGATATTATTTCATGTATTTTTCCCAGCTATGCTTTTGCAGTGGAAAAGCTTTTGGGCATGTGATTGCTCATTTAATGGGGAAAGTAAAATACCTCTTAATCAGTTAGATAATATGAGAGCACTAGAAGAGTAATAATAAGAAAACACAGTAGAGGAATACAATTGCATGGAAAATGTTGCAATAAAGCCAGAGATATAATTTCAACAGTGAGACCTTGATTCCATCCTGATTTCATCATGACATTTGGCAAAGCTTCCTTGGGGATGGGTTGAAGGCAAATTAGACTTTATGCAACATTCGTATTCCAGCAATTCATTTGTTTGCCAGCATAAATTATAGCAGCCTTAGGGCTGCTCAAGTTTTCACATAACTTCCTATGCCCAGATTCCAGACTGTGTTGTGGTTTTGGTTCTCTGCCGGCCAAAAGACCCCTGTGCACTGGAAGCCCACCAATGACATAGCAAGGTATATTTTGATTTTTGTAGCACTTAAATAAACTCTTTTGGTCAGAGAGATCTCCTGATTGGGTACCACAAGATGATTTCACTAAGGAAGGATACCACTCCAGCTGCCCCATCAGCTCTTCAAAAGGCAGGAAGTTCATTTCTTCCAGTCACAAACAATACATATTGCAGCTCTGCCTGCTGCTCTTACCTTGGCTTTCACATGCATACAGGAAGAGATTCAGTCATGAGTGAGTTCTGCAGTAGGTATGTGTCCTTAATATTCAATTTCTTATGAATATTTAAAAGTAATAAAAGTAAAATTAAATGCTTAATGGTCTTGTTTAGATTAAAAAGACCTTGAGAACAATCAGGAAGAAACCAAGTTATCTAAATTGGCCAGTCACTCAACTCAGAACATCTCTCACAGCTCTGGAGTGGGTACCCAGTGATAGCAATGGTGGTTGAATCACAAGAGACAGGCACACTGGTGTAAGGTGTGCCTACACTTAGAGGCAATAAGTGTCTGTGCTTTGTACTTTCTCAATAGACCTAGTTATGATGGACCTTGAAATAACAATGTAACAGCAGGATAACACCTTCAGAATTCCTTTTCCTACTTGTTTTTTTTTTCATAGTAGCTATGGGATTTTATTATGATTGAGGTGTATGTAGTAGATTTTCAGTAATTTTAAGTAAATTCACCTGCCTGAACTACCCATTTCTGTGATGCTGCATCGTGATCAACTCAGGTTTACTTGGGTCTAGCCTGCAGAACACAACTGTGGAGAAGAAATCCTCCCACCTCCACTACAAAGTGGAATTTTCTGCACAGACACAGACATTTAGAATGTTCAGGGGTTATTTTATAGGCCATCTAACAACTGGCTTATTATTTTATTTTTTTTTTTTTTTTAAGAAAGTGAGAGTTCTCATTATTGCAAACTAAAGAAACAACATCCATGATCTCACCTATTAAGGAACTTGGAAAAGGAAGTTAATTATGTACAATTACAGTTATCTTCACCTTGGTGTGCTTTAATGAACTACAAGAGTTTAATTCTCTACACATGACTTTTGCAGAGGTGAATAGATTTGAGACAGACCTGTGAGTGACCTGTGAAACTGCAGAATGGGAATTGGTTCAGGGGGGAGCAAAGGTGGCAGCTGAAATCATGGTGAGAGAGCACATTGTTTCTCAGCCTCTTCACATTTGCTCCCTTCTGCATTCAGCTCTTGTCTTGCCTTAAATTAATTGTTTTCTTGCATTCACTTGAAAACAAGGCAAGCTTTTAGAGTCATGCTGGAGAAATATTATTTTTTCTTTTTTTTCATTTTTCTTACTGCCTTGGATTTTTTAGGTTTGAATTAAGCCAAGAAAATATGAACAAACATTCAAACCAACGCCACTCATTGACACACCCTGATGTGGCATTTGTCTCTGGACTAATCAAGTTAGTCTTGCTTTGCTAGTCAAAGCTGAAGGCAAACAAAAGTCTGTCTTCAGTAAATTGAACCCCACTTATGCTGTCCAACAAGAGTGAAGGAACTTGATTTGTTATCATATTACTCCTGCATTGCATGTGTCTAAAAGTTCATATGTGTGTTGGGAATCCAGAGTGCCAGGCATTTCCCAAACTAGTTTCAAACTTCAGAAGCTTATTTTTACAACTAAGATCTCTGAAGGACAGCAATGATGATCTTTCTGAAGTCCCCTGTGTTGACAACTTGCTGCCAGAACAGTGTGTAAATACTTTTTTCCCCCTTTTGCTTGTTTTCCTTTATCTAAAGTAAGGGCAAGTTTTTCTTTGTGCCTGTAAGAAACTTTTCATTGACCCATTTCCTGAACCAAGCAAACAGTCATCAGCTTATAAGTGGGTGAATTAGCCACAGGAGAGAAAGCAAACTTTAAAATGACTGCTATTTTTTCTCTTTATCAACATTTTATTCTCCAACAGGCCACCTGGCTCCAAATATTTGTTTTTAAATCACCCAAATACAAAACTCACTAGACAGCAGACCCTGAAAGGTCCTAGAATGAAAATCTGCTCAAATCACATCATCAGCTTTCAAAAACCGTTCAAAAGAAGATCAGCAGAGCATGCCCTCATACTGTGCATCCTTTGGTTGGGAAAGTGAGCCCCCCCACAGCTCAGAGATAAGAAAGAAGAAATTTTACTCTTTAATTCACATGAAGTACACAGAAAAGGGAGGGAGGGAGAACAGGGAAACTAGTGCTGATCAGAGGAACTACTAATGGAACACCAGAGTTTGAAGATGTCTGATCTCTTCTCTGCCATGACTGCAGATCAAGTCTCAGATGAATTATGAAACACAGAGCCCTGTCATGCCCCCTGCAAGTTCAAGGAATAGCACAGTTGTGTACTCCTCACTGGGTACTCTGTCAATTTGCTGTTTATTCTCCACCTACTTTACAGAAAGAGATATTTTATATATTTTCCATACACAATACCTACTTGTTTTTACCCGCTTTTCTCTGACATGCTCAGGGCAAGGATGGCTATAAAACATTCCTTGATGTTTTACACCTGTGTAGAGAGGCCCTCAGAAATCATTATACTACAAACTCTGCTCTGATTTGAACATTTTATTTTCCAAGAAGGTTTACCTCCACCCTGCTGCGTGCACACGTACAGCTGTGGGAGTCATCTCACCTTCATTCACTCATCTGCAGGGTTGATAGCTGCATGGATGCTCGTTTTCACCTTCTGCTCCTTATGGTTGCAGGAAGAAATAAGTCCTCCTTGGGAATGATTAATTTGACTGATTTCAAATAGCTGCCTTATGGTGAGATAATTAGGCCTTAGAAAAGCCTAATTATTTCTGTTGACTATAAAGGGAACCTTGAAGATTGCTAGACATACAAAAACTGACTCTGGTATTTCCTGAGCTGCAGATCATCAGTAGATGATGTGAAAAAAGAAAAGACAGCACCATGCTTGCCACGCCCTTCTGCTTTTCGCTTAGCAGTCGGCATCTAGAGCTGGTTATGGCCAAATGGTCTTTCAGTGAAACTTGAATTTTGTCAACTTTCTGGAGCACTCTGAGCCTTGGCTCTATCTATGACACCTGCTGCAAGACAGGAACTACAAAAAAGGTCTTCAAACATACCCAGTGTCCAGGTAAGGTAGGAAGGAATAACCCTTTCAGAGCTGCAAATCTCCTTGCAGAATGTAGACTTGATGTGTAGCAGTGCAGAACAACTTCTGGGATCACTCTGTGTATGTGGAACACTAAGGGAGTGCACAGACCTATCTTTGTGGAGTTTGTCTTCA
The DNA here is from genome assembly GCA_013399695.1 of Formicarius rufipectus. Lineage (NCBI taxonomy): Eukaryota > Metazoa > Chordata > Aves > Passeriformes > Formicariidae > Formicarius > Formicarius rufipectus. Next base: position 109,314 of record VXAU01001991.1, read on the forward strand.
GAGGGGCAGAGAGGCTGGAGCTTTCTACCTGCCTGGCTTTACCAATGATTTAATTCAAACAGACAATTTATCCCTCAGATTATTTACTCCTTGTCCACTAGGACTAGATCTCTGGGAACCGAATGGCAAGGTTTTAACTGACATTGTGTTGTGGATTGACCTTGGTTTACCACTGTGAGCCTTCCAAGATGCCCTCTCACTCTATCTCAGCAAGAGAGGGGAGAAAATACAATAAAAACTCGTTTAGATCGCCTAGATACAGACAGGGAGATCACTCACCATGTATCTTCACAGGCAAAAAAGACTTGTCTTGGGGAAGCTAATTTAATTTCTGTCTTATTAATAACACACTAGGATAGTGAGGAATAAAACAAATTTAAAACAAATTTAAAAAACACCATCTACCCACTCCTCCTTTCTTTCCAGGCTCACCTTCCCTCATGTGCTTTCTACTGCTTCCTTCCTGAGCAGTGCAGGGGGATCGATGGGAGTTTCAGTCAGCTCATAATACTTCATCTCTGCTGCTCCTTCTTCCTAATACTGTTCCCCTGCTCCAGCATGGTGTCTCTCCCACAGAACACAGTCAGTTCTTCATTAACCTCTCCAATGTGGGTTCTTCCCAGGGGCTTCAAGGACTGCACCAGAGTGCTTTTTTTTTTTTAACATGGGGTGTGGTCCTTCAGGAACAGACAACTCCAGCATGGGTTGGTCTTTCATGGGTTAAAGATCCTGTCAGAAAACCTGATCCTTCTGGGCCCCTTTTCGTGAGCCACAGTTCTGGCCAGGAGCCTGCTCAGCCATGGGCCCTTCATGGGCTGCAGGAGCACAGCCTGCCTCACCAGGGTCTTTACCACGGGCTGCACCTCTACCCTTCCCTTCAGTGACCTTGGTGTCTGCAGAGTTGTTTCTCTCACTTTTTTGTTACTCTCCTATCTCACAGCTACTCAATGACATTTTTAACCCTTTCTTCCATATGTTATCACAGAGGCACCACCAACATTTGTTATTTGCTCAGCTTTGAAGAGCAGTGAGTCCATCTTTGAGCTAGCTGAAGTGGGAGTTTCTGGTGTCTTTGCACAGAATCCACCATTGTAGCCTCCCTGATATCAAAACCTTTCTATTTAAACACAGTACACTTCATGAGGGCCAGTATTTCCATCCATGTCTTCTCCTAGATTTTTTATTCAGGCTATGTCTGTATATATGTATCTATTCATCCATTCACCCATACAACCATTCATTCTCTCTTTTCTACAGTCCAGACTCTCCTTTTGGACACATTTTTCCTTATTCCTCCTTTGAAACCTTAACTTAGGGCTATAGTAATTAACCACAGGTGCAAAGAGTGCAGCTTCACACTTCCTGCAAAGAAGAAAGTGATAAATTAATTTTCCATGTCTCTCTGAAATGTGCCTTTTAGGCTTTTTATCAGGGCAATACTTCATCAGTGCTACTCCCTTTGCTACTGCCAACTATTTCAGGAATGCTATGAAATTAATAAGACAAATTTTTTTTGTTTATTTCCTTTTTTTGTTTGTTTATTTATTTTATTTATTTTTTTAATTTATTTTTTGTTTGTTTGTTTCTGTGGGGTTTTTAAAAGGTTTAATATGTTTAGAGGTGCTTTTTAGCCCTCAGAACTCCCATTATACAAGTCCCATTATATACTGTGACTGCCCATGGCCTTCTTATGAAAAAGAATAATTTGGAAAGCAACTATATGCCATCAAACTCCCCAGTGAGAAAGCTATATGGAAAATCTAAATTATGCTGTTTCAGAAACACTTCCAAACAGAAATGTTTAAATGAGAATTAACAGACAAAGTTATCAGTCATTTCAGGATGTCTACAAGAAAGTCACAGGTGTAACTTAGTGTCTTTAACCCTATTCCTATTGTTCTTGATGGGTAATGAAATAACTTTTCAACTTTAATTGTGCTGTGGAATTAGGCCCTTCATGCCTCCATCTTATACATATATCAGATTCCTTTGCATAGACATATAAATTAATACATTTATATATAAAAATTAATGGAACCAAAATGTGAAAGTTACTAAGCAACATAACCTCAAAAAGACAAAACACATGGTGTTACTGCTGACTTCACTTTTTTTTTTTTTTTCTCTATGTCTCCTATACTGTTGGAACTTTCATCCTTACTATAATTTAAATATATGATGAATTTCCAGCAGACAAGATTGTATGGACTGTGGAGAACATGAACTATCTGTTCGACTGTAGCTTAATGGTGCTAAGGAAGTAGTGTGAGGAAGTCAGGATTTTCCTTGTCCATAGACCTATCTTCGGTATTAGTGACAGGTTTTATTTTGAAAGACTGTTATCTTGACATCTTGTTCTAGTGTTGCAATTGCCTGTGTCATAGAGTCTCTAAGAAAAACTCACCTAGAAGCCACTAAAACTGCTTTTCCATCAGAAAGAAGGAACTGTAAGAAGGAAAGGATTCAGAGATTGCATTCAAGTCCCTGCTCTCCATGCAGGGGTATATGGGATGCACTGGATGCTGTCTGAAGTACAGATTCCTCAAAAACCTTTACTGATATGAAAGTTGACTGATGTGGTCATGGACCTTCTCTCACTAGTAGGAAAACTCCTGTGAAAGCCACCTTCATTCTCTAAGGAGATCAGGCACTAGAAAACTGTACCAGTGTAGGCTTAGGTATTGGTACAGTTGGCATATTTAATTTTTGTTTCTTCTTAAACATGAAAGCAAAGAAGAACATGTTCTAGGAGGCTTACACTAAAGCAGGTGTGACCATTCCTGTGTACAATTATGCAAATGCACATATGTCTGCTAAGTTCTCCAGAGAAGTGATCTAATTCTTGTATCAGATCCCTAGTCTGCATTTCTCATCCTGTATCTGCTTTGCCTTTGTATAGATTAATGTCTATCATATTGTAAGAAATAACACTCTGCTATAGAAACCTATTACATGAACAAAAACACAATAATACAAAACAAACCCTTCCACTTCAATATGTAATGAAACATCTCTTAGTACACACACACAGACACAAAAATAAACACATAGTACCTCATGAAAATAAAATACAATGAAGGATGTGCTCCAGTGTAGTCATGTAGGGGCTATGTAGCTACAGACTAATCTTACTTAGCTTTGAGATACATTCACTGCTGGAGAAGATGAATAAGTCACATTCCAAAGTCAGTGCCCACTCCTCTAGCATGATCTTCCTTGAGAAGGTGTTTCTGCTCATATAGAGGGGACCCTACAGGATATGCTTTTCAGCTTATATGCCAGTAAGCTCATCTGGCTAAGCACTTCAGCTCCATATTGCTCAGCTGATATTTTATCATAGAATCTTAGAATCCCAGAATGGTTTGTAATGGAATGGACCTTAAAGACCATCTGGTTCCAGGCCATGGGCAGAGACACCTTCCACTAGACCAGTGGGCTCAAAGCCCCATCCAGTCTGGCCTTGAACTCTTCCAGAGATGGGGCAGTGTCATGGCCCCCACTTCCCCTAGCCCACACTATGATTTTTTTAAATTGTCTGAAAACATTCATTCATGACAAGCAACCACAACTTCCCTGAGCAATCTGTGCAAGTGCCTCATCACCCTCACAGGAGAGAATTTCATCCTAATGTCTAATCTAAACCTACTCTCTTTCAGTTTGAAGTAATTCCCCCTTGTCCTATCAAACTACCATTTTACTCAAGCTTCTTGTTGTAACCTTCCTAATTGCAAGGCATAATTGCAATTTTAAGAGGAGTATATTGTGAACATGAACCAACATTTTAACCATTGAACTATTTAGATCTGCTCTGAATAAATGAGGTACAAACTCTCACACCAAAAGAGGCTTACTGGAGTGGCTAACAACTGAGATGTATCAAGAAAATTCTAAAGGAAAATAGTGCTAATCGAGGCATGTAGGTGCATTTACATGCACTGATAGTGTAGCAAACCAAATCTTTTGCTAGTGAGTTGATGCTGATTTTACGTAAAGGATAAGAGAAAATAAAGATGAACAGAGAAAACTCAAGGAGGACATTAAGAAATCCTGACAAGGACAGATTTAAGACTGTGAAATATTCAAAAGAATGCAAAAATACTAGGAGAGGCTGTTTATTGCAAGTCTTCCATACAAAGGTATTTTTATTTTGCCTTCACCAATTTGAGCTGCCTGCTATTCTGGGACGCAGCCAGATTTTTATTTTCCTTCTCTTGTGCCTAGTAAACACTTGCTTATTTAGTTAAAATGCAAAGATTGTTAAAAACACTTTACCAGATGCTTTCCTGGGTTCAAAACACAATTGCCTTTGGAGCTTGCATTTGGTCTTTTTATTCTCCTTATGGTAATTTAGACAACCTACATGATAGCAGTTAAATGCTCAAAACCTCACTTGTAAGTGATATGCTCTAGGTCAAGTGTATCCTAAGAAATCATGCCCAGGAAATAAAGACTATAAATATAAATACCACAATCTAAAATAATATAAAGAGAACCTCACTGAGAACACAGGGTAAATGACAGCCTGAAACAATATACAAAATTCATTCTGGTTTTAGTTGTGCTTTGTCGTCCACAAAAACAAATTAAAGGAGATGTCTGCATAGACCTTTGTACTCAAATGGGTGTTTCTGCATTGTTCTTCTCAGCCTGTTCCACTACTCTGATCCCTGGAGAGAAAGCATTGCTCTGGAGAGTATTCGTGCCAAAGGGTGAGACTACTTGCAATTCTAATGAAACGCCTTCATACTTCATCAAGGAAGGAGAAGGGAGTCACAGAAATGTCACTGTCAAGAATTATCTTTCCATTAACATGATATCTTTATGCTGAATTTTAAAGGGTCAGGGAAAGGCCTGCTGGTTCAATTGCTGAATTATTGACATCTGATATGTCTATCACTGTGCCTTCACAGCAGCTATGGACCAACAAGACAATGAAATCGGCTATTTTGGTAGAGAGAAAAAACTTTTCTAGTGAAGCAGGCCAGAACCACATCTCCTCTTGAACTTCAGAGACCTAATCTGTGTTGCTGCTGTCAGTTTTAAAAGGGAAGCAGATTTTGAGGTGGAAAGTGCAATCTGAATCACTATATGCAATATCAAATTACCTGAAATATCACAATACCTGAGAAACTTTACATGACCTGTTGATAGCCAATGAACTAAACTTCAAGGTAACAAAATGTATTTCCCTTCTCTAAATTAGAAGGCTGAATGACAGAGAAATTCAGTGATCAGCTAAAAACCACACAAGCCTGATTAGGAAGAGAACAGAATCTGTATTTCCTATGTCACTAGACTGATAATTTCCTCAACCTCCAAACAAGCAAATCAGTTTTTCTAATGGAATAACTGATTCGGGGGGAATCTGGTGAGAGTTTAATTGTTATAATTCCTCTAAGACTTGTAGCCCATTACCAGACAAGAAGCAGACCAGAGCCCCATCCTTGCAATTTAGGTAAGTGATGATAATTTTTAGTCCTTATTTGCAGAAATGTATCTAATGGAAACGTGAGGAACAGTAATGACTGTCCGCTCCACCTTCATCTCTTGCATACACATTTCACACCTCCATATCTCAACTTGGAAGACTATAATATGTATTTCTGTAATGCCCAAAGCTCCAATCTGCTTGTCAGATCTACACTTCAAGTATTAAAGTTTTATTTTGTGACTCTCTTTCAAGGAACTGGTCTTACAACATAAATGCTTTTTATACTTTTTAACAAAATATGCCTAAGCTGACATTTCATGACCTGTAATGATGTCATAAAGGTGAGATCTTTGCACCCTGCACTTTGAATTTAACATAGACTTATCCTTTACTTCAAGCAATGAGACCAAATCAAAACAAACGTCCAGTTCCTTTTACTGATTTTATCCAGAAATCAAGGAATTAAAAAAACCATTGTATTTCTTGGAAGCAAGGCAGCAACATTGCTGATCATGACCTGGTGAAGCAGGAGGCCTTGTTATTAGTAATTTACAGCTGTTCTCCCAGTGGATACTTCCACCCTGGTCCAGCAGGATCCCAAAGGGCATGTCAGCACTTCAGCTGCTGAGGCACCCTTAGATTTATTGTCATAAACAGAAGCAGGTGCTTTGTAATGAATAAATGTTGCTGTAGCTCTGTCACTTTCTGATTGCACATTAGTTAACATATGGACATACAAATTTGGGTTGGCACCCACTCCTGCACCATTTCAACCCTTGCTTTCCCAAAAAGAACAATTTTGCTTGATCTTGAGTGTTTAAAGTGTAGAATCAGACCCCTGAAACTCTTAAGTAAAGAAACACAAGGGCATGGAAAGATAATGGTTTGCACAGCCCTGGAAAATATAAACTGAGATGGTTTTAAATACAAATAAACTTCAGCAAGCCCAAGCAATTAGCTTCCCACAACCCTGAAATGTGTTTAATGGCTGAGTGATCAAAGGGTTTTCCATCAACTTTAGCTGAATGAAACTGGCAAGTAAATCTTGCCTTACACGTAATTTTCTGAAGTTTGAAGTGACAAATTGGACTGAACTCAATTAAAGCAGCAGGTTCTATGCGTTTAATTGCAAGCAGTGTCTATGATTGTGAAGGAATCCAATTCAGAATGAAAACACAGATGTGGCTATGGCGGAGTTCTGTAAAACATAAAGAGGCAAACCTAAGTTCAATCAGGAAAAAGTTATTGGCAATGTAAAATTATGTATTCTGCCACACTTCTGGAGCACTAGCTATAGACAACTATTAAAATATAAAACTGGGAAATGTTCACCTGCTACACCATTGCAGTCCAAAAAGTGCTATGAGAAAAACTAAGTAAAAGCAGTTTGACTGAAAAGTGCAAGTAAATGCTAATGGTATTTTCAATTACTATGCAATGACATATCAAAGAATTAGTTGTAGCATCAGTTAGAATATATTACAAAAAAAACTTTGTGCTAAAAATGATAATTAAAGAATGACTTTGCAATCAGACACTCAGTTATTATGGGGGAAGTGCTTAGGGGGTGAATTTAGTATTTAGTCCTTCAATGCACACACATGGCTCCCATTGACATTAATGGAAGCCATATACACATTGAAGGGTAGGTTTCAACCTACACCAGGAAAACTAAACTTAAAAGGAAGCAAATCTAGCAGATCAAGTTTTGTTTCTTTTTTAAAAAACTGTCCCAGGTGAGCATGACATGTGCTAGCATTTTAAGTCCTGCACTCAGTGAAAATTAGAGTTGTTAAATAAGCAATGAAATCAATTTTAAGCAATTGCAGTGTGTATTTATAGAAACAGCACCTCCATCAAATACCTAAACAACTATAAAGGGAGCTTATTACTGTTTTATTTTGATCCTTGGAAAAAGATGATTTCCCTAGTAAGGTGAGTGTAAGAATCATTTTGAAATCTCAGCAGGGGATTTCTGTACAGCCTATGAGATCTGTTTGAAATCATGAACTTTTTATATGTATCTGTGTCAAACCACAGACACTATTTTGGATGTGGGATTTTTGTCCTTTCACATGATGGTTGGAGGTGAATTGTAGAGACTGCTGTTAAAGGGCTAACCCATCAAAAAGAATAGAAAGATTAAGGAAAAAAAAAAAAAGAAAAAAAAAAAGAGAGAGAAAAAGACCAAAACCCCCCAAAATGGTGTGTAAAACAACCAAGGTGAAAACCGCTATTTGAACTGAAAGGATAATCCTCCAAAAGTGGAATGAAACCTTCTGAAAATGGGAAAAAGAAAAGAACTAGTTAAATATAAAAGTATAGTACAGCAGGACAAAGAGGGAAAAAATCAAGAATGCATTGGTAAAACCATGAAACTGAAAACTTTTTGCCCCAGTACCAGAATAAGAGAATCTGCCTGAGAGTTTTTAGATCTCAGATGATCAAAAAGTAAAAAGATCATACAGAGAAGATAAGGCTACAGAAAAAAAAAAAAAAGGGAAATATTTTTTATTATAATTGTTGATGTGTTTAGGGAGATTGTCAAACCAAAAACTTTCCTTAAAAAGAGATGAATTTGAATATCTGTTTCAAATTAGACTACTAGCAGAAAATTTCAGAGTGAATCAATTAAATTAACAGTATAGCATCACTAGGACCAGATGGTATTCACCCAAGAGTTCCAGAAGAACTCAAGTATGAAATTGTTAAACTTTTCATTATGTTGAGCAATTCTTTTTCCTAAAACAGAGTGCCCAGTGCAAAACTCGGATGCCAATATTAAGAAAAAAAAAAAAAAAAAAAAGAAAAATAAAATGATTTTTTTTTTTTTCAGTGTAGGTATTGGAAACCATGGATGAATAAAATTGTACCAGTCAGTTTGATAAAAATTATAATAAAGAATGGAAACAGGAGACACAAGGAAAATGGGAGATAATGGAAAAGGACAATTTTGGTGTTTGTTTTTTTTTGGGGGGGGGAAGTTGTTCTTTCCAAAATTATCAGAGTTGCTCTTGTCTGGTAAGGGTTTTAAAAACATATTTTTGTTCTGTTTTACATCCTGCTAACTCCCTTAATAAGGGTAGACGACAGTGAGGGAAGAATAATCTCCTGCTGAGAAAGATACACAAAGAAAGACAACATTGGAGGCTTTCCAGGGTAGGAATAAGCAGGCAGCGGCAGAGTGAGATTTTGTTATCGTCCACACTTACTGATCTCCAATAAGACATTGATAACTTGTCTGAGAGGTGTAAAGAGAGTGGAATTCACAAAGTATCTAGACAGGTTATGTGCTGGTAGAGATAAGGAGCCAGCAATCTTCTCCTGTAAAGGTATGTACTCTATAAGTATATAATTATACTTACTGCTTTTGATATTCTGATATAATTTTTTAAAATGTCTTTGCTGAGGAAACTTGAGGAGTGACAGTAGATGCTGAATAAATAAACTTGACCCCTCATGGCAGTTCTTTTCCCCTACCTATCTCAGGCACCTGCAAGGGCTGTGCTAGAGACAGTATCTTTAGGCTTATTCCCCTTAGTATCTGTTCATACACTTGGTGTAAATTTGTCCAGTCTTTTTGATCCTGTGATGTTACCTGCCTCCACAGCCACTTGTGAAGAAAGTGACTGCAATTTCCTGCCCAGGGGCTTGGGAAAGGCTTTTACCTGTGTTAAACCCATCTTCTACATGCTCTGCTTAAGTGTTCCACTAGTCCCTGTATTGCTACATGGCAGCACTTCTGAATTCATTTTACCTACTGTCTTCATGGTTTCAAAAAGTCACTTGTTTCCCAGATCACATTAGTTGCCTTTTCTCTTCCTAGTCCACATCCATACCCTTCTTAGCTTGGGGAGAAAAGCCCTACATGTAGTATCCCCAGTGTGGGTGCACACAGGATTTATAAAGTAGGGATATAATGCCCTTTGCCTTCTCTTCTGTCCTCTTCATGATAACACAGAAAATGTTATTAACCTTTTCATGTGTCATTACCTTCTGATATTATTATTTCAGGAAAATATCCATAGTGATTCCAATAAGTCCTTCTTGCCTTTTTTGAGTTCATGTTTCGGTTCTACAGAGTATTTTCTTTAGATTCATTAATGTCTTGTATTTTTTTTTACATAGGAACTCATGGACTTTCAGCCCCTTTGCTCAGTTTTGTTAGGTTATAAAGCTGCATGATTTGGCTACCTTATAGAGCTTAATATAGTTTGTAATCATAAAGATTTCATTGTTGCTTCCTCAAGGGCAGTGATGACAATGTCAAATAAAAGTGATGCTTACACTAGTCTTGACCCCACTGCTGACTATTCTTCAGTTTGAAAAGTAACTAATAACCCTTTTATACTTATTCTTTTCTTACCTTTCAGAAATTTTTTTCTTCATTCCCATAGCAATTTATTTTCTTTATTAATATTTGACATAAAGAGTTTCCACAGGTTTTGTGTGTGTGTGTGTGTGTGTGTGTGTGTGTGTGTGTGTGTGTGTGTGTGTTTTTTTTTCCCCCAAAATCTGAATGTATTATGACCACTCCATCTTTTTGAATGAGTTGCTTATAACTTCATGGTAAAACTGCAGCATGTAGTAAGAGAGAATTTCTCTTTACAAAAGCTAAGCTAATTCCTTCCCCACTGCTGGCACTTATTTGTATTCTCACTGATTTTATTTTCTGTTACAGTATTTTAGTAGGATTAGTGGTCAGATTCATGAGCCTGCAGTTTCCTGGATCTCCTCTAGACCTGTTTGTATACATGGGTGCTATGTTTCTAACTCAGCAGTCAGCTCTCACAGTAGTTACTTGGGAATAGAGATGGTGAAGTGTGGTCATCAGCTGATTGCAGAATCATAGAATCGTATCATAGAGTCATTAAAGTTGGAAAAAACCTCCAAGATCATTGAGTCCAACCATTAACCAAACACTGCCAGGTGCAGTACTAAACCTTAACCCTAAGCATTACATCTACAAGGCTGGAAGAGAAGGCATTGAGATGAAAGAATAATATAGAACTGTGTAAAGTATGGACTGTCACAGAGAAGGTATGAATACCTATAATATTTAAGAGTTCAAGATATACATGACATTACACTGAATGTGTTGTCATGCTACAGTCTCTCCCCAGCCAGACAGTCCCAGGATTGCACTCAATAAATCTCCTAATCCAAGAAGAGCTACTGGTCTAAGGTGCCTCCTTTTGCCTCATTAATTAAATGTGTGTGTCTGTTTCTTTATGTAGTGACAGGAGGAATACTCTCAATGGAACAGAGAAATATGCAAGAGGGAAAAAAGGGGAAAAAAGATAAAGGTGGAAACCTGTTTTTTGTTGTTCTGGTGTTTGGGGTTTTTTTAATGTTTTGTTTGGATTTTTGTTTGTTTGTTTGTTTTTGGTTTTGTTTTGTTTTTGTTTTTTTGTGTGTGGGTTTTGGTTTTTTTTTTTCCTCAAAAAAAATCATTGGATGTTGCTGTACTAGACAGGAAATCTTCACCATAAAAACATCTCCAGGATTCCAGCATAGAGACAGCACTGAGACTCCAGGCTAAAAGTTTATGGTTAACAGGAAATGAGCAATCTAAATGTTCAAAACAAAGTACCCAAAAATATCCACATCAGCTGTTTAAGATATAAGGAAACAGCAGAATTGGAGATAAACTAGTCAGAGTCCTGGACTGTGATATGAAAGAAATAACACTGCACTGACAGTATTATTTGTTTATTGTATTTTGGATCTTTTAACAATTTAGATGCAAAACCTCCAAACTTGCTACTGAAAAACAATTGATTTCATATTTATTAGACAGAAAACAGAGCTCTGCTATTTAAAATAATTTCAAATTAAAAGTATGACTGTTAAGGAGTCATAAAATATGACCTTTTCTTTATCTGTCTTGTAGTAGCTGAAAACTCCTTGACTGGATAAAGACTGAGATGTTTTTTCTGACTTTATGACAACTAAACCAGTCCTAAATCTGAAGTAGTTTGTTTATCACTTATTTGGTGCACCTGTGAAATTTCCTTGTCAACAGTTTCTGCTTTAAAAGATGATACTAGATCTTAGTTGCGAATTTAGATATAGCTCATCTCAGAGGAAGATTATATTCAGAACTGAGGACACTTTACATCTGAATAAGAGTTTCCACATGGGGTTTTAAGATACTTGAACTGCGATGCTCTAAGTTCACACCTCCAATTAATTTGAATTAATTTTCCTAAGTGCCTGGATGTCAGCTGGCTCCAGAACTCTAGATATAAACAACTTCACACTCTGGCAAAGCCTAGATGTAAACTTGACAGCTTGGATGCATTTCTGCTGACTTGAAGCCAGGACTTGAAGCAGACAGAACAAATTAATGTGTGAAATACCGTTAACCAGTATTTCAGAATTCTGAGAAGCAAGTTTTACCAAAAACTACTTGAAAAAGTCTGAACTCCATTTCAACAGTTATCATGTTTTAATAAGGTTTATCTAAGCTCAGCCTCTGGAAACTTTGAAGTTTGCTATGTCTTGATAAAACTTGTTTCATTCCATATCTGCACATTCTGTGCTCAAATGGGCTTGGCACACTTCACATCAGCTAATGCTGCATTAAAAGGCTGTATATGGCACAAAAATGTCAAAGGCAGCTTTATAATGTAATGAAAATGCTCTGAATGGAGACTTGGAAAAAGATTCTTTTGCCGTTACATATTGGTACATGTATTACTGCACCAAACGATATCAGAGCTTTGATCTTACATGCACCTAAAAATATCCAACTTCAATAGAGCACTCAAACAATTCTTTTCCCTCACAATGAACCCATATGTTCTTTCAGCACAAAAGAAAATTAGCTTTTACTGCTCAAAATTAAATGCTGGAGAACAAGCCAAATATAGGTCATTCCTAGCAGGACTGTGATCCTGTTAGATAACATACAGCTAAAAAGGTTCAAGTCCAGGCAGCATATGCATGGAAGACAGCCAGAGGGTTGAAGAAGACTGTAATTTGGTAAATAAATGGGAAATAGACCAAGTGATGTAACCTAGTACTGAACCGTGCCCTTCCAGTGTTGAAAGGCAACTTCTCAGTACAGAGGCAGGAGACACTGGGATGATAACACGTGGTCACTAATGATGCCATTAATACTTGTAGAGGAAGAGTTCTATTAGCCTCAGTGTCCCAGATTTATTCCAATTTCAGTAATGATATTCCACTGACCTACTTTTCCCTTGCAGTGTGAGCTGAATGAGCCTTTCCGCCTGTTTGTGTCACTGTGACAGTTTATTATTGCTTTATGTTGACAAACAGCTGTTGTGCTCTACCCAGGAGGTGAATGTGCACCCTTCACACCATCCGATAGCTATGATGGCTTGCAATAAACTCCAGAAAAATGGGGGTTGAACATATGGTTCTGCACCTTCCTCAGCCACAATGTCTTTTGTTAAGTCCATACAGCACAATGTGCCCAAAAGTCGTGTAAGGGTCTTTGGGACCCCCCAGGACACTGCATTATGGGGGCAATTATTTTACTCATATATTTAAATGATAGTAGGAAAAACTTGTATTTTTTTGGTATAAAAAATCTTTATATAATTATTTGGTGGTGAGGCACTGGCACAAGTTGCCCAGGAAAGGTGTGGATAGGCTCCCATTCCTGGAGTGTTCAAGGGCAGGTTGGATGAGGCTTTGAGTAGTAGAAGGTGTCCTTGCCCATGTCAGGAGAGTTAGAACTAGATGTCTTTGAAAGTTCTTTCCAATCCAAATTATTCCATGATCCTATGATAATTTATTTTTTATTAGAATTCCTGTACACATATTAAAAAAAAAAAAATAAAAATTCCAGGACAACAATTTTGTTTGTAATAATGCTACTTTCACCTGTATTTTCTACACACATAAGCAAAGGCACAAACTCCTTCCAACATCAGCTCACTGTTATGCTCAGTTACCTTTCAAGCCAGTCCAGCAGTTAGGGTTTGACGTGACAGACCATGACCTCCAGCGGTCATTGCCTGTGAAAGTGGTTTGAAATGGACAACAAACTGATTGCCAAGACAAAGGTGAAGCAAAGTACTTGCAGCGGCTTCAGAGCAATGAAGCGTTACCAGGTGGAAGTAAGTGAGAATATAAAAGACAACGGAGAAGACAGGAGACAAGAAAGATGAAAAAGAGGGCAGGAGGGTCTAATGAAAACTTAATGGGTTTGTGCTGGTGAGTGGTGCTCCTCTGTCACAGCAATCCTTGGTGTGAAGCGGCAAGACTTTTCTTGCTGTATGCAATTGTGCCAGGGAAAGCACATAATAAATGGGAAGAGACAAGGCAGTATGCATTCACAATAAAGCCTCATTCTTGAATTTCCCCTTTGTGGAAAATAACAGCTCAGAAGCTAATCTAAAGTTTTGGTAGGGCTGAGTTCTGTCAACAGAACTCCCTGACAACGTGGAGCATGGAGCCATGAGGCTCGTATGGCTCAACAACATGACTCAGAAATTTTGACCTGTCTGTCAAGAGTTAAATTTCTCTTCCATACCAGCTGAGGTGGTCCCAGGTGAGTCCTGTTAACGGGCTGTTTGGAGGCTGACATGAAATTAATTTGTCATTCTAAACCAATAGCAGGTCAATTGAATATCTCCCTCCCATGGTGAATGATGCAAGACATTACAGAAAGGAAAAATAAAAGGAATATGGAGCACCTGTCTCACTGCAGAAACGATGTCTCTTGTGGGACCTTTTCAGTGCCAAACAACTACATTTTCCATACACGCATATTTCGAAAGAGGCTTAGTTTACAGTGCTGCCACAGCCAAATAACTTCTATAAGTACAGTGAAAAAAGGAAGGAAGGAATAAAATAGGGTAAAAAATAAATATTGAGGCAACTCAGGAGCATGCAGCAAGCAGCCCAGTGTTCTATCACCAGACCCTTGGTCTCACTGAGGTATATTTTCATTTGGGTTACACTCCTGAGTATGACCTGCCTACTCCTATTACATCAGTTTCTTCTTGAGAAATTAAATATTAACCTATTTTCTTAACTTGTGTATTAAAAAGACAAGTTAATTTTTCACCCCTCTGGTGAATTATTGTATGATCAGTTTATATGAGAGATGTCCCAGGAGCGAGAAAATGAGTCATAACTCAAGGAAGGTGAAGCTACAACTGAGTAATGAAGAATATGAAGATCATTCCTTCCCCAGTGCCTGCACAGGCTTGTTCTGCAATTACAAGGGCAGGGGAATAGCTAAATACACAGCCAAGCCACAAGTCATCACTGTATGCTCTGATCTTCAGGAAAAAGTCTTACAAAGTTTATTTTTGTTGGAAATGAACATATGCAGCTATAAAACACAGTAAAAGCCATTCACTTTCTATCTAAGAACTTCATTAGAGTGCCAGGTTATGGAGCAGCCCTTACAGGAGAGCTTCCTGAGGACATGACAGTGACTCATTTCAGAGCTCTGTTTTTCTCCATTGCTGCATTGCCCACTTCCTCTTTCTTGTAAGGTTCAGAAGAAATTTACTCTGCAAACTCAGCTTCCAAAAAGCACAATGAAAATGGATTCAATAAACCCTCACTATTACAGATTTGGTTTATGTGATACATGGGGAAACTGCAGACAATGGAAATCTGTTTTAAATGTCCTGACCTGCCTTAGTTTTCCATCACCTGCCCACAGGTTACACATTTTCACTGCTCTAAATTCCTTGCTTGCCTATCTACTTGCTCACAGCACATAGTAGTCAAGGTTCTTGCTTAAGGTTTAATTCCACAAGAGGAAAAGACCTAATTTCAAGATCCTCACACTTCCCATCCTTATCCAGCACAGGAGCTAGAATCATGGAATGGTTGGGGTTGGAAGGGACATTAAAGATCATCTACTCTACCCTCCTGCCATGGACAAGGACACTTTCCACTAGAAAAATTGCTCAAAACCCCACCAACCTTGCCTTGAACACTTCCAGGGGTGTGTTCCCTGCAGGGGGCATGTTTTCAGCATGGGTAGAAGTATGACTTACTTACCAAAGCTGTCCTCTTGTGGAAAGAGAGTGTATGTTTCATAAATCTGCTTTTAGTTGAAAACTAAATTTTGGCACCTCAGGCTGAAATGGGAGGTCCTTGTGTGGACAGTAGCATACAATGCTGAGCAGGAAGTAGAGGAAACCCTCAAAGACTCAGAAACTGCAGCTGTAAGGTGGAGTCCCCTAGGTTACCAGACATGTGCAAGAATTGCTTCTTGATAAAATAAAATTGGTGGGTTTTGCAGGTATGTTATCTTTTGTTCAAGTTATATTCTGACAAGGCCAAGGTAACCTCAAGGGCATCTAGTGTTCTTGCTGTTACAGTGTTTGGGACAAAAAAACTGTGCTTTCTGAAATTCAGATACCCCTGAACCCTTGGAGTAATGTGTCTCCAGCTATCTCAGTTTCTGTTTTGCTGAAACAGTATTTCTTAAATAGTCTTCTTGCTACCTGCATTACTGTACTGGCTATAAATTTATGATAAATATCAAGGAAAGATACAGATGCAAATAGCCACTGACAACAGTGATCAGCAGACTCGGATCATCTTCAAAACTATCCAGTTCACTGAGAAGTCAATGTAAGTCAAGTTGCTCACCTCATCTGATGATGTTTTATGTACCATGTCAGGGTATGACTGTTGGAGAAGGAGCAGAAAAAGGAACAAGCTCAATACTTTCTGATGGACGAGACTCAGACTGGCAGCAAATCTCAAGAAAGCTAGAAACCTCACATCTGCTAACATCACCAGCTAAATACAAGGGTTTGTCCTTCATGCTGTGAAAGCCAGCAGCAGCTGCTACTCCTCTGTGAATACTGATTGAAAGAATTTATTACAAAAGGGACCTCTCTAAACCAATCTAAAAATCACTACCATAGTCCTGGAAGCAGATACGACATTCAAAACTTAACATCACTAACTGTACGAGGGTTTGTTCATTCTATTGGTGGATTCTACCTCAGCATTTGGGAAAGTGCTCAAACAGGTTTTAAACAGCAACATATCAAAATCATCCATTACATGAGGCAGTTTCCTTCCACCAGATACCTGGTACATTTTGGAGATACAAGCAAGTAATACATGAAAGTTGTGTTTTGCTTTGCTTTACAGACTTGTATTCAATCCGTGCTGATACACCTATGTGTGCACTTGGATGTTTTAAGTTCTATCCATTCACATGAAAGATACCTGAAGGTCATATAGGGCCCCTTTCATTTCTCAGATGCGTACTGTTTGCTAAACATATTTTTCTTATTATAGGCTACTGATTTCAGTTGTATTCCACAGCAATTGCCCCTTGAGGTTAACACATACATTAGGAACCACCTACTTAAAGTAACTTGAGTTTTGAAGGCTCCAAGCAGCAGTTTCCAGCTGACCTTATGCTCTTATCTGCAAAATCAGTTCTCCTCAAAGCCATATTTTTCCCTTCCAAACTGCCATACTTTAACCCTGCATACGAAAATAGCACAAATAAAGAGTTAAGGCACAAGCAATCATTCAGAACTTCTTTAGCAAAGTCATCATACCCACTTCAAGGTCAAATGCAGTGACACTTGTAGTTCAAGTTCATAATATTAAAATATTAAATAATACAAATGACAATGTTTCGATTGTTTAAAAGAAAATATGCAGAATTCCAATCTATCAATCCTTTGAAATTAATATATGCATTATAGAATCACGGAATGATTTGGGTTAGATGTGACCTAAAAGATGATCCCTTTCCACATACTCTGCCATGAACAGGGGCACATTCCACCAGACCAGGTTTCTCAGAGCTCTGTCCAACCTGTCCTTGAAAGCTACCAGGGGTGGAAATACATATGTATTTCATTGAGGAAAATATTAGTGCTCCTCTATGAATATTACATATACAGATTTTTTTAAGGATACAATCTAGCCAAAATCTGTACTACATACTCATGTTTCATGGAGTACCCTGTCATTGTTGAGGCTGTTTGTTCTATTGGGGAATGTTTCCACCAACTCTGGTGCACGGGAAATTCATTGCCAGACATCACCCTGGAAATAGAACCTTACAAAGTAGGAAGAAATGTGGCACTCTGACTGGGGAACAACTCCTTCAGCTTTAGCTGCCAGGCAGAGGCAGGGTTACAAAGTAGCAGGGCTGTAGCTCAGGCTTGGTATCATCTCTGCTATCAAAAATTTTGCCAAAAAATCTGAAAATTCTCTTTTACCTCATGCATCAAGCCATATAGGAATTTCACACTCTACATTGTGACTTCCAGGATGGACTAAGTGTGGCTTTCATACTCCATGCTGTTGATGCCACTGTGACATCTAAGTTAGAGGAGGGAGAGCCAGCAAACCACACCAAGTCACAATGTGATACCTGCCATCATCCTAGTTATTAAACAATCTAAACTGGAGAAAGATATTGTGAAGGTCTAACTATTACAGAAATTTCACTCATAATTTTGTGCTATCTCAAGCATGAGATAAGATTCCATATATTCACTGAGAAGTAATAAGATGCAAAGTCTTTCCCATCAGATAATTTTAAACTTATTCTCCCAAGTGAATTTTCTAGTTTCTAATATGGGCTTGACCTAAAAGCATAGTCTTCCTCTCAAAAGGGGGATTTTTGAGGCAGCACTCCATTACATAGCTGTTTACTTGCCTGAATCTTATGGAAAACATGGAGTTGATCATTTATGCCTGTGCCAAACTTCTCTCAGTTAAGCACTTCTCTTTGAAGACTCCTAAAAAGGAGACTGAAGAAAGGAGTAGATGACGTGCAGTGACAACAGCAAGCTCTTTCCTGAAAACCCAGACTAGAACTCCCCCATAACTTGAAGGCACTGCAATGTTCTGAATTAGCTCATTAACTTGTGGTATTGTTGACACTGAGCTCAGCGCTGCAGCTAAGGTGGTGCATCCTGCCCCAGAGAGATTACTGTGGGTCCAATACAAGAGCAACTCATTGAAATTGTATGGCTTATGCTATAAAGAAGGCAAGATTTATGGCTTTGGAACACAGACGAGTTATAGGAACATAATAGTTTACTGTGTCTTGGATGAGATGCATTTTTGGATGGTAACTGCCCATGTGCTTGCTCCTAATCTCTCACAACTGCAAAGTAACCAGACTTAGTTTAAAACTCTTTCAGTGAAGTTTAAGTTTCAGTGCATTACATCACTTGTAGGGTGGGCCATGAACATGTCCCACAACTGCTTGTGGCTCACAGTCGAGGATAATTTGTTAAGCCATGGTAATGCAGCTGTGGAGCTGCAAGTTTGCAGCCTGCGATCTAACAGTTCCTTCCAGCTGCAAACCCCATGGATCATGGCTCTGACAGACGACATAAAGGGAAAGGGATAATGGAATGCTGGGTAAACAGCAATGGTTTGCCAGTGTCTTGGCTTTATGGTTTTGGGGGGTTACTTGTGGATGATTGTAGCATAGGCAGCACAAGCTTCTAACCTAGATGCACGTAAACTGAATTACCTACCAATATCATTTGCTTTGCTTAGTTGAGGATTTGCTTACCTTTACCAAAACAATTCAAGCAAGAGTTAAAAAAAATGCATATGGTCGTCACTAGCTAGCTTAGTTTCAAATTGATTTAGTTAAAGCAAGATTTCTGGTCTTCACAAGCTCTTAACTAATTGAATATACATGTTACTGACAGTGTGAAGACTTACTTCTAACCTTTCTGCAAATAGGAGACACACTTTCTATATCTAAAGTATTCCATATATTGTCAAAAGTTATTTAGTACTTTGGCTTTTTGTTTGGTTGATTTTTTTTTTTTTGTTTTTTTTTTTTTTTTTTTTTTTTTTTTTTTTTTTTTTTTTTTTTTTTTGTTTTTTGTTTTTTGTTTTTTTTTTTTTTTTTGCTTTTCTTCTAAAAGGATGTCATAGTTTGAAAGTCTTCCATGGAATCTTTTCTCTCCTCTACCAACACAGAGGTTTGGGAGCTGAAACCCAACCCCACTACCTGCTCCCAGAACCAGCTAACAAAGGGATGGCTGATAGCTCTGCATTCCAACTTAATGGCTGGGGACAGGACTGGGGGAGGTAGCAGAGAGGTTTTTCTGGGTTTTTCTCACTCTTCTCCTTTTGCTGCTGTGTGTGTGCCAGCCACCGTTTGCTGGGCTGGCGGAAGCACTTGCAAGTTGCTCCACTGGCTTGGACCCCCGACCCCGTGTGCTTTTCCTTGGAGAGAGAAGTTGCTGCTTCCTGGATTCACTGTAGACTCCTCGAGGGGCCAACACCATCTGCAGAGGAGTTGCTGCCCTTTTTTCCTCTCGTGCAATGCTTTTTCTGGACAAAAGAGAGGGTCTTTGCGCTTCCCACAGGAAAGGTTTCACTACATCGCTGTGGCTGACATTCCCATGTGCACTTTTGGAGCCAGTGCCTCTCCCTGGTCCCTGTCTTTGCCTCGCTGGAGCCCTTGAGCGACTTTTGTGGCCACTGCTTCCTGAGGTTCTGCATTGCCTCCCGTTGTCTATAAACATAACTGCACTGAAGGGGCACAGATAGGACTTGATTTGTTTGAAAGTTTTGGTTAAGGTGTTTGTTCTATTCTGGTTTTGGTTATATACATATATATTTATATCAAAGAACTGTTATCCTTTTATCTACATTTTCTGATTAAAGTATCTTAATTTCAAAGGTTGCAGTGGCTTTTGGGAAGAAGTCCCCCTCCCAGATAGATAACTTAGTTTGCTTTTAAACTGAGACAATACAAAATCACTTTGGGGCATGAAGGAGGCAAATTCAGAGTCACAGAATCATAGAATGGTTTGGAGAGACCTTAAAAATCAATCACCTAGTTCCAACCCCTTTCCATGAACACTAGTTCAGCCCCTTCTCCATTCTTTTAAGCTGTAGCATCTATACTGGATTCAGAGGGCAGTAAATGCAGTTAAAATCTTCATAGGAGGATAGGTATTGTCTAGATGGGCTGTCAAGGATTCAGCTTCAACACAGGAATATCTTAGATATGTGCAGATGATATTCTTGGATTTAATCTTCCCACACTACTTTTGCTCTCCTTACAACCTTTTTTATTAAATAAATAGTTTTTTTCATAATCAATGTTGCAATTCAGGTGATGTTTACTAGCCAAAAAGAGTCATGCCTAATCTGTATAGACCAGTTACAGTAAAATGTTTTGAAGGTTGATGTTTTCTTAAAAAAGGTAAAAGAAATTCAGATGTATGAAAGAATTTACTGAAGACACTGCAAAAATATGATAATGTGATAATTCTTTGGGTTTTATTCCAAACTTAGGAACTACAAATGTTCGTCAAAAGATCAGGTAACTGTCTTCTACCTAGTTATACTGGTTAGATATAGAGGGTGAAAGAGGAAATCCCATTATTAGACATTTCCTTCCAAATCAATGAAGACAAAGTTAATCAGGATTCATTAACCCTGAAGTTCTATACATCACTCCTGTGTAGATAAGAGAAAGACAATGTCTGATGGTGCAAATTTGGGTGTGATCAGTTGTGAAGAGAGGAGAGTGGGAAGTGCTTGTTGAACCTTACTAATGTGAGGCTTTTTGGGGAGCGGTGCAAAATTAATGAAACAGATAGACTTCAGAAAGTGGTATCCTACTGAACAACATTTCCACAGAAGGAAATTTGCATGATGAGCAGCTAACTGTCTATACAGCTCATTCTGTCACAAAAGAAAAGAGTCCCTTAAAATTTAATAGGACTAAAATGAATAGAAATCTTTAGAAGAGTTCAAGACAAGATTGAGACAGAAGACTTTAAGACAAAGAAATGGAATAATCCCTTTTGCAAGAAATACTTAATGACTGAGGTCCTTTCTTCGCAATTTTAAGTTGGTCAAAGGAATTTAATAAAGATTACATACTTCAAGGAAGATTTCTGTAGGGAAGCTTAACTTTCTATAAGAAAGTTAACATCCTCATTTATAATCCATACTATGTTTCCAGCAGTATTAACAGAACATGATGGTTAAAATAATTGAAAATGGAATTGTTTTGCTTTGCAAAGTGGTTTGATGTAGCTCACATATATAAGGTAGTTACATGATGTAAGCAAAGTCTTGCATGTACAGGATTTAAAGAATACAGAGAGAAACTAAAATTGCATTCTGTGCCTTTAACAACCTCCCACACAAGTGCATATAACCGCAGGAAATAGGATGAAGTCAAAGATTTGACTGGTGGAGAATTAGAAAGGGAAGGTTGCAAGATCAAATAGGATGAATATTACTGCAATCCCCTATTTCAGTAAGCTGGAAAAGTCAACTCCTCCGAATCATTCTTGAAGTCCTTTTCCCCCCCCCTTTTTATGGCATCATATGTGTTCTTGTCCTAAAATTTTTGCCTAACTGCAGGAATGATGTGGAAAAAAGCCCACGACTTTTAGGATGGCAAAAAATATTCATAGGGAAACTGTTTTTATTCTTTGCTTTATTCCAGTCATACCTACAGTCAGAGAATCACAGAATATCCTGAATTGGACAGGATCCACAAGGATGATTGAGTCCAGCTCCTGGCCTGGTGTAGGATCCTCCCCAAGAGTCACACCCTGTGCCTCAGATTATAGTCCAAATGCTTCTTGAACTCAGACAGGCTTGGTGCTGTGACTATTTCTCTGCTGAGCCTCTCCCGAGCCAAATCATTCGCAGTGAAAAAGTTTCTGAGTTCTGAAGATGTTCCTGAAGCTGCAAAATACTTTTCCTGTTTGTGCCTCAGAAGTACTAATTTAGGATGTAGAAGCAATTATTTAGAGTATAACATTATTGAATTAGGACATCAATATAATTCAGGAGATATCAAGTCTGTTACATTAACATCTGTATTTCCCTTGATGTAGTATGAGTACCTCCTCAGTTTCAATAGATACCACATTTGTTACTTTCAAGTTAATGTATTTTCTACATGTTGAAAACCCACAATTAACACCTTAATTGTTCAACACTTTCTGCTTGAATTTCTCTGAATCTGGAAGAGAATTTGGCTGGCTCTGAAAGAATTCCTTACTGTTGTACTAGAATCACTCATAAGGACAAAAAGCATTAAAACAAAACAAGTGGATATCAATAATCTACAGGATTCATTCCTCCCAAAATAGTAGGAGTTTGAAAACACTGATAGGATAAAGAAATATTAGGAGAATTTCACAGAATCATAGAATGGTTTGGGCTGTAAGGCACCTTAAAGATCATCTACAGATAGGGACATCTTTCACTAGACCAGGTCGCTCAAAGTCCCATCCAGCTTGGCCGTCAACATTTTCAGGGATGAGGCAGCCACAGTTTCTCTGGGTAACTTGAGCCAATGTCTCATCACCGTCACAGGAAATAATGTCTTCACAATATCTAATCTAAATCTCCCCTCTTTCAGTTAAAAGCCATTGCCTCTTGTCCTGTCACTGCAGTGCCTTGTCAAAAGTAGCAATTACTATGCCAATGGGAATTTTTTTTTCTGAATGGGCTTCATGTTGACTCTTGGCAATCAGACTTCTCAGCTGTGTAAGTCCAGGTATCTACAGTATTAGTCTTCAGTTTTCAGCTGAGAAGACAGACAATTAGTAAGGTCTGATAAAAAAAGTAGTGCCAGAAATGAATTGCAGTCTGCATAACTGGTGTCACTGCCCAGCTAATTATATTGACATTCAATAGCACTATCTAGTTAAGGGCCTGTCAACATTTCTCCTAGAAAAAAAACTTATTTGCTGGCTTTTATAACATAGCTGTAAGGAAATCAATTCTAGACTGAATCTTGACACACATGGCTAAGTACGTAAGAGGTATTGGTTTCTACCAAACAACTGACAAACTGCACTCAGCATTTAAGGAGACAACACCGTCCAACACAGAAAGATTGGCATAATGGAGCATTTCTTGTTATTTACAGTGGGGCATTTTTCATTCTTCTGCCCTTTCCTATCTTCCCATCTCTTCCTTATTATGGCTTTAATTTTTCAAATCTCAAAATACACTATGTGAAGTAACAGTTAATGTGTTGGCAAAATGATACTGAAACTCAGCTCACAAAGTTAAATTTCAAAATTCATGCTGCTGATAAAAAATCCTTAGCCTGGAAGAAAACACTGAGTGCAGACCATATCATCCTCTTGTTCCTATCAATCTGTTCAAATCTACATCTATAAGCACTTAAGGCAAATGCCAAGCATAGGAAAAAGCAAGTGAAAACAGCAATGTTTCAAACACGTGATGATGAAAAGCTATGAAAGAAAATGTTAGCTTAGTTCAGTAACAGGTGCTGTCCCTGTGCTGCTTTACATTTCAGAAGCTTAACTCTTAATATGGCTCACTGGTGCTTATGCTATTTATTGTACAAATGCGTATTTCTGTATGCTTAGGAAATGTATTAGTTGCATGATTCATTCAAAACAAAACATGAGAGCCGTGTTACTCTGGTGTTCAGTATCTATCATCAAAAGAAAAACTCTAACATTTTTACATGATTTTGAGGTACGAGTGATGTCTGCTTATCTATATTCATGCCTGTTCATAACAGTGTGTTTCTCAATGATTTTTCATTTAAGTGCATTCCTTTCTAATTTTCCATAACGGTAATTTTCAGTGCCATGACTTTATTCACTTCAGTAGGAAATGAGTATCATGCTCTCAGCTTTTGCCTTGGAAAGACCCCTTTCAATCTGACTTCTCCTTGCAGTACATGGAACGCATTCCCACTGTGACAAAGAAAATGGTGTTAATTTTTACATAGAGCTTCATGCAATGGCAGAAACAGAATCACACTGCAGGTGTGTCTCAGAACAGTATTTACAAGCTACCTTTCTCAGTAGATGGTGATTGCTGGAGTTGAATAAAAGTATTACATATTTTTGAGAAATCACATTAGAAATATATATTTTGTATGGACTTACTAACTTTTCAATAACAGAAATTCACTGTTCAGAGCTGAAAAAGCATTTTCTCTTTTTTTCTTCCCCCTTCCTGTTCCCTTACAGAAAAGATTTGCGGAAGAATTGACAGACAAAAGCAAGGAGTCAAAATTTTGACCTTAAATAGTGCTGCCTTTAAGAAAGCAATTCTACCTGCTTAAATTAATAAAGCATTCATACCAGGATCTGGATGTAACCTTTCCTCTTAGTTTCTAAAAATGGAACCAGTAACATAAATATCTCACTCTTGCAAATTTTTTTATGTTTTTTGAATGATTTTATCTCTTCAGGAAACATTTCTCAGATGTTCCATCAGTTTTACCCCCTGGTTCCCTGGAGACTGGAGAGCTAATTGTTATTTGCACTTTCAGCAAGGCTTGTACTGTTCTCTTGGCATCGTAGTTGTGAAGTCTTATTACAATTCTTGTTCTTATTTTCTCTGAGTCTATCCCAATGGTCCCCAATGGGTGGATAATGAATGATAATACACTCAGGTTGCAGTCAGACTGTGAATGTATATATAGATATTTTGAAGACTCCTTGCAGTACAGGAGATTTAATAATAACATTCACATTGCTCTGGTTTCTTCTTTGACCCATGACCTTGAGAAGAAATTACCTTCAAAACTGGTTTCCTAACTCTTTCCATCTCTATCTTTCTGCAACTTCTGCCCTAACATGCAGAAACAAGAGGCTTTCGAAGTCAAGGTTAATGAAAAATGTTAAAGATTTTTCAAGAAAATTGGTTGTTATACCTCAAAGAATGTTACAGTTCCCACATATAAAAGATAGGGAAAAAATTCAGGTAGGGAAGGGTATTTGGCTAAAAAAATCTCAAGAAATTTTGTATAGAATTCATGCAGAAAATATATTTTGTGTCTAGGCTCTAGTCTAGCTGAACAGAAAGACATGTGGATGACTTTAATTTTCATAATCTCTGATAATTATAAACAAAATATTTTTACAAATAAAACTTTAACCTCAAATAAATACTGGCAATAGTAGATAGCTTACACAACTCTTTTCTGTGAGTTAGGTATGTACTAATTTGCCAAGCAGTGAAAGGTGTGATAGAGAGATTGGAGGTACTTCCCCCTCTCTTTCTGCAGTATCTTGTTTCCACCTATAACCTGTGTTTTGCCATTCCCACAGCTGTGCTTAAAATACTGCTGGGGCAAAAGAGCCTTATTTTGATTTGAGCAGGAGGTTCCTGAACTGTTGTCTAGTGTCTCTTGCCAAAGACAGGATACAAGGCTTGATCCCACAAATGACATTTGATCCTTATAAATGCCATAACTTGGCTGGAAACATTTTCAGTAAACTGCCGTGCATAGAGGAATTTCACTTTTAACCTGGGTCTTGCAAGGGATGTGTCTTATAGTGCTCTCCTGATGCAGCTGTGTCAGCAGAAGCAGCAAGCGAGGGAGGGGTATAAGCAGAGATGGAGGGATGAGGTGGAAACTGTGATGGTGTGAGAGTATGGAAATGTCTTAACCTGTTTGTGGTGTTGATGACAATATGTCATGAAGCTTCAACATTAAGTCACAGCTTCATCATAAAAAATGCTTTATGGCCAAAAAATTATAGCCCTGCTCCATCCCAGCTGTGCTACACCTCTGAGTTTCTGTACTATGCCAAAGCACTTCTGTCCTATACATCACCAGCTGTGATGATAATCGGGATGGATAAATGATCCCACTTTTAGGAAAAAAAAACACTGAAAAGCATTTTTGCTTGGTTTTTTGAATATTTTTGTTTGCCACTAAATGAGAAGCATGGTTGTGTTCCCACTTAGAGCAGCCCCACGGTGGTTTTGGCACAGCTGAGGGGATGACATGCCTCAATGAGTAGATGGGGAATATTTTAAGCTCCTACTGACATGAACCCCTTTACAAGGTAAAACAATGGCTCCTGGCATATACATCTACCCTCAAACAACCCTGATTAGTTCTGTAACCAAAACCATATTCACCAGCTCCTTTACAATTTGTCAGAAGATTTCCAGTTCATGGAAGAAACCCCAGGATTTAAGTCTTATTGGGGTATGAGTCATGTCTATCTCTTAAAACATAATGGAAAATAATATATTTATTACTAAAAAGGCAGGATAAGTTTTACTTGATAACTACTCTGTCCCTTCAACTTCTGACTCCATAGTGACTGGCTCTCTGCATTTGGGCATCAGCCTGTGATCATCACAGCTGATTGAAGAGCAAAGAGCAAGAATCTGTCAACTCTCAGTTATCCTGTAGTGGCAACCTGATAATGTCTGTTAGCTAGAACTACAATATTTTGGCTTATATGTGCTCTCTTTGAATCCAGACCTGATATACAAGCACAACTTTGGAGAAGAAGCAGAGAATTCCTCTCATCTAACTTCAGGACTAAAAATCAGTGCAGAGCAAGATTTTTGACTATGAGTTTTTACTGTTGTACTGGGAACTTAAGCTCATTGTACTCAGTGAAGATGTAGAACTGTATTAGCTTGCTCAAACTTTCTTTTGCTACTTGGCATGTCCAAGGGCAGTCAAAATGTACACCAAGTATCGGTTGATATGAAACAGACCTTGTGGAAGAGTTGTGTCTTCTGGAGAAGCAGCTGGAAGTGCAGTGAGACCCTAAGGGATATCACATGCAGTGTGAGATCTCTACATGGGGAGCTGAATGAAGCCTCTAATGTACACATAGATACTTTCAAGCAGGAACACAGGTATATTTGTTTTAAGCTGGAGCTGAGTCACATACCAGAAAACTGCAAGGGTCTGTATATGAAGTATGAGGATACACTAAGACTTGTCTAGGTACAAAGTTTTAAATATAGGGTCATCATGCCAAAAGCTTCACTAGGATAAAGCTCCAGGTTTAAACTAGGGCATACTCACAGTATGGATACATTCTGTTTAACATGTGATATTGATTTTGTCCCAGAAGATTTTAAAGTTTGGTAAACTTGTGACCGTTTTTGAGACTTCTTGTGCATATATATATATGGGGTGTGTGTGTTTGTTTGGTTTTGTTTGGTTTTGGGGTTTTGGTTGGTTTGTTGTTTGGAATTGTTTTGTTTTGTTTTGTTTGTTTGTTTGTTTGTTTGTTTTTTGTTTGGTTTGGTTTGGTTTTTTTTTTTTTTTGTAAGAAGCAGATCAACATTCTTCCTCTGCAAGTACAGGGAAAGGTATTTCCTGTGCATAAGGCCAGACAAAGACTGATGCACTACTACCTCAACCCACTAAAAAGTTTGAACTGGGGATTTCAAATGTGACTTAGTATTGCCTGAATCTTGTTCTGGCTCTGTATGGAGTTAAGTAGTCAAGTAGAAAGGAGGAAAGCTCAGTCAGTAAAGAGCTTCTTTTTAAACACTAGGGTTCTTGGCTATTCCTAGACAATAAAAACTGACTTAAAATCCTTATAATGGATGCCTTGTTTTTTTCACTGCTCCTGTAAAACAATCCCTCCTTAAAAGCAGTCTACAGCTTTCTTTTTCACACCATCATATTCAATTCTACTAAGATCAATGACAAAATTTCTACAGCTTTTAAAAGAGGAATTAGCACAATATAAAGATATCCCCTCTCATTTCTGTCTGGTCCAACAATGCAAATCTATTATGAAGCGTTTTCAAAACATTTCTCATTCTGGTCTAAATACTTTCGCCATGATATCACAGCTTTTAAAAGAGAACAGCCTCAGCATTACTCCCTCCTCAGACATAAAAGCTCTAGTATATTCATCATTGCGTTTGAGTCATTTCTTAGTAGCTATTATTTAAACATTCTGTTCTTTGGCCACTCTATTCTTCATGTAATCAAGAAACCCTTTGCTAACGCAATATCCATGGTTTTATATAACCAAGTCCTATTCATACAAGCCAACATATTAGACGTCTTTTACTGCAGCTGTGTTAAACTGCATGCAGAATATAAAACACTGGCCAAAACACTGGGGAAAAAAAAAAAAAGTCTATTTCGAGTGTCCAACTTGATACAGTTATAAGAATCTAAAAGTGAGATGATGGGTTGCTGTTCTGTATTCTTTTGAAAGTTGGGCGCTAAGATGTCCCAGGCTAAATGTCAGATGTGAATTCTCAGATCCATTTTGTATTTCATTGTAGTTATAATGCTGTGTGAGCTCTAGAGCATTTGGATAATATCTGAACATCTCATATAGTCAAGAGCATTTCAACTGATTTCAACATACCAGATGCTTCATTCAGTAAGACATGGCCTTGTAAAGCTGAGTCTAATTTCAGGCATTGCACAAAATGAAAGGCTCAAATAGAAGAAGTTGAACTGTGAAATGGTGGAAGAAGGAAAGGGATGGATCATATAAAATGGATCAAGCCATAATAATTTTCTTTCTGCTTGTGTAAGAGTTAGCCATCTGCTTGTTTTCTCTCAATTGTGTTTTGGGGAAACTGATCCAATTACCCTCCCTAACTACAGACTTCTTGTGCATAGCATATGAAAATGACAACAGGAACTGATTCCGTCATGGTGGAAGACTTCTAGATTTATGATAGAAAAAGTTTTGGGTCTGGGTTGGGTTTATTTTTGTTTGTTTGTTTTCTGTATTATTTATACATTTTGCATGTGATTTTTCTTTTTCCTACATGGGTGGGAAGGACTTGTAATGAATGAACAAACTCTTAACATGAGCACTTGAAAGATTACATATAGTAACACTGAGAAAAACATTTTACAGTTTCTCCACTATTTTTATAAATTTTTTTTTGGCAAAATCCCAGGAAAATAGTTGGTCCAGGAGCTGTATGGAAGCACCAATCCTCCTCAAATTAGTCTTTTGGATGAAGAGGATGTATCAGAGTCCTTGTGGTTTGTGGGTTTGATTTATTGCCTTGAGATCTGTGGTCTAGACACTTTTTAATACCTAACTAGTTGAAATGGTATTTTTTCCTAGTCACACAATTCTTAAAAAACTAAGTGGTTTGTTTTAGATAAATGTGGCAGGTAAAAAAGTTTAATTTTCCTTTGAGTCCAAACTATAAGTCTCATCTGGTTATGGTAATGAATGGAGTTAATTAAAACCGCAATGGACCATGCATGATAAAGCTGACTCAAAACCAGGATATAAGGGTGGAAAATAAATCAGAGAATTAGGGAAAGACAATCGTTATGACCTAGGAAGAAAAGATGATCTAATTTTGTGCAGTGCAGTCTTTGCATGGCCATGACTTATGCTACATCTGACAGTTCCTACCTTAATGTAATGTTGGGAAATCTGTGCAGGAGTCACTCTTGCTAACAGTTGTGTCTCAGCACTGCTTCAGTGTAGCAAAAGAGAACGAGAAAGAGGTATAAGAGGAGAGCACCACAGGCAGGTTTTGCTGCCCTAATCCTTGATCCGTTTTTCATCCCTACTCATGTAAAGCTCCCAGCATCATCTCTTTGGATAACTACTGTACTAATAGTTGTCTTTACACGTCACATTACAAATGGGCAGTGTCAGATCATGGGCTGTCTGCCCAGTAGTTCAAAGCCCATGTGTGGTGCACCATGCTTCCTTACAAATAATGGAGACTACCAGGAAACGGCACTTTGTTCCTGGCCAACACATGCCCACCCAGCTGCTTCCCTGCAAGATAAAACTGACTTCATGAGGCAGAGGAATTGGGAACTCTGTTCCAGAACTACACTGAGACATGCTCTGAGAGCCTCATTCTTTTGGTGTTTTAGTTAGAAAGCCAGAAAATGTAGTTTCATCCAACCTCTCTCCACCAACTTCTCACCAAATAGCTAAGACAGTTCAAAACAGAGTTTCTAGATCCTAACTGTTTCTATCTCAATGCACAGTGAATGACACTAGTGCAGATCTCCAGCAGCTTCTAATCTGCTGCAAGGTTGACATGCTGAGAGGATGAAGCCATGCAGTGACACAACTGCTCCAACAGAACATGACCTACAGGTTACAGTGCACAAAACAGTGTCTGCTGACTTGTCTTACTGGTAGGTGCTACTTTGTGAAGTACATCACATCTAGCAGAACTAAACTTGTCTTTCGCTTTGCTGTGGAAATTCTGAGTTCAGCAGCCTTGGACAGTGGAGAATATTTTTTTTATTCTGTGAGCAAATTTAAGGTACTTTTTCTCCTCATTGACGCTTTCTTCTGCTCAGTCAGGATTTTGACCATAACACAACCTTTGTTTCAAGCCTGTTCAGCAAGCCTTTAGAGCATCTTTACTCCCATAAAAACAAAGCCAATGACTTCTTTTTTACTTGTTGGTATTGAGATACAGGTTTTGTGACCTTCTGTAATGAAATAAACAGGCTAATGCCTAAATCTTGAGGAGGTTATTTTGGAGGTACTCATAGGCAGTTTAGTTTGGTATGTCAGTACTTTGTGATTGATGTGTATTTAATTTTGGGCTTTTGTAAAAATCGAAGAGTATATCCAGTGCAGTGAATGCAGGAGGAAGGAGCTACCATGATTGGAGAGACAAAGTCTGACAATGAACCTTCATCAATGGAGAGTCAGGTGTGTGAACAGGACTGTTTTTTGATATAATGGACTTCATGTTTCAGCTTTTGTTAAGGGTTGTGCAGCTGATGTCTAATATCTTATATGTTCCATTGTAGTTGCTGGAAAATACCTTCTTTCCTCATGGCCTTGAATCCTACCCTGTGATTGGTTGTTTTTTACTGCATTACAGTATATTCCCTATATGGTTATCCCAACCCCTTGTTTTTCATGCTCCTCTCATGCTCTGCCGTAACCCCACCCCCTTCTGGAAAGCTCTAGCTGGACCCCATAAAAGGCAGAAGCTGTTTTAATAAATGGCCATTTCTGCCTCACACCTCTGAAGTGTGCCTTCTTCCTTTCTTGACCCAACATCAGAGTAGCAGAGGGTGCCCAGTGTCGGGCAGGCCTGAGGACTTCTGGCATCTAGAGACTGCCTGTTCCCTTGGGAAAACTGCGAGGGGTCAGTGGACTGGTGCCTTCCTCAGCTCAACTGGGGATTTTTTGCACCCATCCTTCTGAGACAGAACAAAGAGGTGAGCAGCTGAGCAGTCGTAGTGGTTTTCACCCAGTGTCCACCCAACCCTTCAGGCCCTCCCTTTCCTAGAGGAAAGGAAAAAGGAGAAAAGGCAAAAAACAGCTGAGAGATAATGGCAAAACAAACTCAGAGTAGCTAAATATTTAAATTTATTACTAAAAAGATAAGAACTAAAACTAAAAGCACTAAAACTAAAAAGTAAGAAATAAATCAGTCTTAAGAACACTCCTCCCACTCCTTGCTCCCTCCAGCAGTTCCAGAGAGAAGGGAATGGGAGTTTCACAGCTGGTTGTTGTTGCTGCCATTGCTCTTGTCCTGTGGGTCACTCCATGGGGTGCAGTCGGGTCTCTGCACCCTGATGGTCCTCTGTGGACTGAAGGGGGACAACCTGCTCCACCACGGTCTTCACCATGGTCTGCAAGGGGGCTGCAGCTCTTAGTCCTTCCCCTGCTCCCATGCAGTCCCTCCCACTGGAGACAGTCCTCAATAGACTGTGCAGCGTGAGTCCACCCCCCAGGCAACACTTCTACCGGGGAAAAACCTGTTCCAGGTGGGTGTCCTTCTCCATGAGTCATGGGTGGTCTCTTCCAGGATCTCGCTCCATTGTNTGAGTCATGGGTGGTCTCTTCCAGGATCTCGCTC
>VXAU01001992.1:1575-25373 GCA_013399695.1 Formicarius rufipectus
AAATGGTGTTTGTACGGTACATTAGCAATTTTCTTCAGTATTACTGTGTAGTAGTAGTTTACGTAGTTTAGTAATGCAGTTATGGCCTGTGTTGAGCTTTTAATGACCAAAAAGCCAGACAAATATTGAGACTTGAGAAGGTAATTCAGTCTACTAAAGTATATCAAAAACATACTGGTCTAGACTAAGAGTAATTGACTGCGGTCATACTGCCGATAAAAAAGATTCCTGTATGAGTGCTCTGTCAGTTCCTGTGAACCACATGACCTCAAATTTTTTAGGTAGTCCTATAGTAATCTTACATATTGAATTGTAATAGGTCAATCAATTTCCTTCATCCAGCATAGCACAGGCCCCTCAGGACTGGTTGACTTCTTTTTTAATCTCCTGCCTTTGATTTCCAGTCACACTTCATTTGAGTGTCTTAGAAAAGGCAAGTACTTTCCACATTATGTTGCAACTTGTCTTCCTTGATATATCTGTATCTGCCCCCTCACTCTTAGAGTTCCTTACTATTTATTTTTCCAGATTAAAATATTTCCCTGAAGTTAGGAAAATCACCCATTAATCAGCTTTATGCTTTATTTCATTGCTCTGCCAGCATGAACATGAAAAAGTACTCCAGAAATATTGGACTCTGGCCCCTTCCTTTTAAATACTTTTCATGTCAATCTCTTCCATAGGGCCTCTGGATAACTTGGTTTTTGTTAAAAAATATGTCATAAATGCATGTGTATTATGCCTTGTTATAATGTTTCAGCAAAGGATTAGAATAACATTGGCTCTGGTTTAAATCAAGATGGTAAAAATTCAGTTTGATAAAGGCAGGGTGATGATTTACTGAAAAATATAACAAAAATAATTATATATATATTCTATATACTATAAATATTAATTAAATTATTTATTTATTTATTTATTTATTTATTTATTTATTTATTTATTTATTTATTTATTTATTTATACACCAGTATGGGATTTGTCAGCTTTGAAATATAGAGGTCCTATTATTTTCTTGAGATGAATAGAAAGATGTGGAAACAGATTTCACTGGAAGTGAAATTCAGTAACATCCATTAACTTACTTGAAAAATAATGCATAATCTTTTTTCACTTCTCTTTGTCCGTATTACACCCCAAAAGACAGTTTTTCTTTTAAGATTTTGAAAGGTATCTAGGTTAAAAGCAAGTGCAATTTAAACTCCACCTTTCTTATTTCACATATTACTTTATCATTTATATTATTTTCTGACATATTTACAAATAATTATTTTTTGGTAATTGACTAGTGTTCATTTCCCCTGTCTTTAAGTAAGTAGATAAATAAGATGCTTTTACAGTAAAATCCTGTTCAGCCAAGAAGCTACTTTTTGACATATTTACTGAGAAACTAAATTTAGCTCTTGATACCAAGTATTGGTCTCTTTTCTTTCCAATTATTTTATGTAAATAAATTATCCTAATTTAACACTAGACTACTGAGAAGTTCTGTGAGAGGTGACTATGTAAGGAGTGGCAGAGGATCAAATACATGACTGACTACCTGAAAATGCTACGCAGTCATGCATAAAGCTGTATTTATGATTACATATATATATGTAATATTTGTAATCTATAGCATGATAGCTATAAGTAGATATAAAATTGTAGTATGTGTGTGTAAATACATATGTACACTATATGTAAATAACATATATAAATTGGTTGGGTTTTGTTTTCATTATCATAAAAATGGAATTTATTCTTCTCAATACTAGCTTAACCTTGGTTATTTGTCACTGTTCAGTCATTTCACTACTCCATCCCTTCTTCCTTTACAAGTACAACTGCCTAGTTCAATCTGTGAAATATTTTCCATTTCTTTGGCAGAGAATTATTTGCAATTAGTACAGTGGCTCACACCAGTGTGAAGAATATTGTGGTGGGCAAAGAGAAAGGAAGCTCTTCAATAAGCTTGCTGAGTCTTTCATATTTCAGAGAATACCATATGAAATGTTGCTGGTAAAGCTTTGAGAACTTGTGATATCAACATCAACTGACTCAGTAACTCTGCAGGAAAAAAAAAAAAAACCTATAATTTTTTAAACTGGTAGATTGATCTTATTTTGATGAAAAGAGTTGCTGGTTGGTGTTTGGTTCTTAAGTTATCACTGAAGAAGCTTAAACACTTACTATGAACGAATTTGCATTTGAATAAGTCAATATGCCCTGGTAGAATTAAAGTCCATTAGTGAAAAAATTGTAAAAACCTAAGTATATTTATGTATTTGCAAATTATATATGCATAGAATTCTTGGCCACAGTCTTGCCAGTGCAGGGATGTGATCCTAGGAAGGTCCAAGGTTGGACAATGGGGTTTCCTAGCCTCCTAGAATCACCTGGTACACAAAGGCCGGAGGCTGTCCCTGACTCTGGGTGAATGCTTTGGGACCCTATGTTGTCCTGCCTTCATCTCTGCTGCCGACATTGCTTGTCCACTTCTTTGTGTCTATGGAGATTAGTCTCTCTCCAGGCAGCCTGACAATAGGGATGTTGTCACTTTTTATTACAGTTGTCTTATTAAAAACAAAATAAACAAACAAACAAAACCCTGAACCAAAAAAAGAGTAAACAAAAAGCCCAAAAATAATTTATCTATACCTAAGATTGTGTTAGTTTTGTAGCCTGTAAACCTAATATGCTCTGTGAAGCCATTTCTTATCCCTATATCTCACCAATGGTATCCTGCCACTCTCACTTCACCACAGTGCTTGTATATGCTAATTCTGTAGGAGTCAGTTGCTCTCTGAATTCCTTCCAACCCACCTCTTAAAGCAATCATTGTTCCTTTCATCCTCTATTACATTAACTGCTGCTTGAACTCCTCATGCTTTCCAATCTGCTGTTGTGTTGTGGTTCCAACTGTCAGGTACCATCAGCCTGAAATACCTACTAAATATCTTTCTTAAACCATCCTGTATAGTTTTGTTGATTTTCACAATTAAATCTCTTGCTTCCCGGGGACGAAAATATGCCTTTGCTTCGTTCTTGTTAAACTGTGACTCTTGTAAAGGTCTTGCTTTCTGGATTCCCTCCACTCCCAAAGCCCCAGCTCCCACCCCACCTTTTATAATTGATACTGTTGCAGCTTCCATGTCTTCAATTTCCATTTAATTAAAATAATGTATGATTAAAATGTTAGATCAGTTTATGCCATTCAATTTAATGAATGATGAATTTAAAATCTAATTAGATCTGTTTAAAATGTGTTTTGTTGGAACGCCAGCTACCAAAATAAGAGTTTTAACTAATGATATTTGCTGATTAGATAATATTTTGACTATCAAAATGTTCCCAAGCTTTATATTCAACTAAAGACCATCTGTAAACCTATAACAATTACAACAGAATAGAGTGAAAGAGGTAAGAGCCCAACTAATTTATATTCTCAAATTCAATCATGATTAAAAAGTCTCACCTTTTCATCCTTTTCAGTAGTAAAATGTTAAATAAACACTGACAGTTTTACACTTCAGCTATGCATAATCTTTTTTTTTTTTTTTTAGTAAAAAAATCAAAAATTCTTCTGTGAAAATAATTTGCAAATGCAAGCATTTCTGTTGACTTCAATAGAAATGCCTACAAGGCTATCAATCTGGAAGGCTTTTAATTATTAAAAGCAAGTAAATGAAGAAAGAAAAAATGGCACCACAATACTTACTTTTTCTTTTGGCAGAATTCACTACCAGTAATTTTTTTTTTATCTAAGTGAGGAAAAACCTGCATGTCTGAGCATAATGGAAAATAAGTTAATTTTTTATTGCATTAAAAAGTGTATACAAAAACCATAAAAGGTGTGAACAAAAAATAAATTCTCTTTTGTTCTGAGTATGTGCTAGTAACACTAATATATCTTTCGCAACCTTCTTTAAATTTTGTTTAGTTCAACTCCATTCATACAAACTGAGAAGCTTATTTTATCCATCATTAAAACAAAACATAACAACAACAAAAAATCAATTATCCACTACAGGCTGAATTTCCCTTATGTTGATTTTTGAAATTTACAAAAGAAAATAATTAATTATCAATGATTTCTGGTTTTGAAGTCTGATTTCATTTGACTCCCGTACTTTGATGAGTTTCATACTAAGAACAAATGTTTCCCTTTCTTAATCATGAAACAATGTCTAAAAATCACTACAACAACTGAAACTAAAGAAGAATTTCTCTCTCCTGTTTTTGCAGTGCAAATCACAGACTTGAAATCTGGTATGGGTTAAATTAGATGCAGCTATTTTCCTTTTCAGTAAAATAAGAGAGCTGACCTATTTTTTCTTACTGAAACTGAAATTCTTTCTGACAAAAATATCTGTCCTTTTACCTACTAACCACTGGACCCTTTAAAAGCAATAGATTTCAAAAAACCAACCAACAAACAAACAAAAAACCAACCAACCAACCAACCAACAAACAAACAAACAAACAAAAAGGCAAATCAAACAAACCAATCTGAAAATAAAAACAAACAAACAAACCAAAACAAAAACCCAACAAAATAATTTCTGAAGTCTGTCCCATGAAGAGGCATTGTTGGTCCTAAATGATGCATAGGTGAAGGATAATATATCACAATGACTGCAGAATTGATACTCATATTCAAAAGAGCTAAAAATAGCAGGGATTTTTTTTTTTTTTTTCCTGGCTTCATAGCATCTTGTTCAGACCTGTAATTACTCATTCCATTGTATAATGTGCACTTGTCACCATTTTAGAAAATAAATTTTTATAAGACTTTGTAATACTTTATTATGCTGGTTTAGAGTTAAACCGGGAGAAGAAATCAATCCAACTCAGAATGGGATTGCAAGTCAAAATAACAATTTAATATAAAAATCACAAAATATATTGATACAGAAGGAAAAATTCATTTGTGCCACAAAACCAGATGCACAACCCAGCACAGCGGGGCAGAATAGAGCAGGAGCAGAATGGAGCTCATCAACCCCTTGTGCTGAACACCACGTGGCCCCCCTGGGTTCAAAGTAAGAAGAAAGGAAGAAACCTGCTGGTGAAAATGGTGGTTGCAGTCTGGTGGCAGTCACAGTCTGGTTGGGGTTCTGGTCCTCTTCTGGATCTGAAGAGAGATCCCAGTCCCAAAACCCCAATCTTGTATCTGCTTGGGCTCTGATGGGAATGCCCAGTCCCTCCCCTGGGTGGAGAGTTTCACAGTGGGTGATTTACTCCGTGAGCTGAATAATGGTATATTTTTGGCATCCCTGATGGTTCATTAGCAGACATGACCCCTCAGGTGGGTGTGAAGGCACTAGTGGCTCCCTGAAGGGGAGTTATCACACCTGAGTCATAGGTGTGAAGACATGAAAACTTCCTTATCCCACAGAAGTTCCTAAACACCCAGCTTGTAGCTTGAGGGGTTGGATGTGTCCCAGTAGCAAATGGCTCATTGTGAGCAGTTCATGAGAAAAATGACATAGAGGGTTTAGAATACACACCCACCCAGTGACAAACTGATCCTGGCTACTATAACAAGGACATTCGTGGAAAACACAGTGTATATAGAATATATTTACAAAGGTTTGAACTGCAGATGAAAAAGATATATAGAAGAAGTAAATCAGTTAGAATCGGTTTTGGAGATTTGTTTGGACTGCTTCAGCAGAATTGCAGATCTTATATTTCATTGTAACTCAGTACAGTCACTTCTGATCAGTACTGTAAGGTAACTGAGAATTTTACTCCTCAAAATTACTACTGAACTGCAAAGGACACTTGTATATTTTCAAAGGACACAGCACCAGATCTTTTCAGATGGAGTCCATTAATTTCCAAAATCCTTCATGCTACACATGTGCATAAGTATTTCTGCACAACATTGTATCTGCTTTTCCACTGAGCATCAAGACTGTTAATGTAAATATTTCCACATCTCCTCCACTCCTAGAACTTAATCTGTCATCTGCATTGCAACTACAATATTAGGGCCAAGACCCACTGAAAATTCATTTGCTGTTAAAATACCTCTGTCTGGTACTCCTGTAATTGATGTGTTGTCTTGGAAAAAATAAGAGTCAGGCTATTGTATATATTTTTGCCTCAGGAGACCTGCACTTAAATCCACATTGTTTCGTAAATTGACCTAGTTGCAATAATGCTGATCAATTTGCGTGGATATACACAAAATTACCCTTGGTATCTTGTTGCTGCCACTGCAACAACACTATAACTGTTAACCAAACCTCATATAAGTACTTCTCAGGACGAAAATTGTGAGGTATCCCAGAAGAATGTTTAGAATATGTGTAATCATTACAAGAGCTCTCCAGCGGTTCTGAGGGCATGTTGCAATCGCAATATGTCAATTGAACATATAGGTTGTCAGAAGATTATTCCTTTTTGAGCAGGTAGATAAACCTGATAAGTTGCCTTTTAGGAAATTGTATTAGCATTTCTTATTTCCCTTGTACTGTCTTGTTTTATGAGAAATGACATATGAGTTTTAGTCTACAAGTCTGATAGATAAGGGGTAATTATTTAATAGTGTTGATTAAAGTCTTTTAAAATCTGAACCCTTATTTAGCCTGTCACATTCTCACCTACCCCAGAAAACAAATTTTCTTTATAAATCAATTCTGCATACCTTGTAGCAATGCTTATTGTCTGAAAGATAGATGATCTTACAGTGAAAGAAATCACAGTTTTGTAGAATAATTAATGACATAGCAGTTCAGTAGTTCATCTTTGGGTTTTTTTATCACACCTGGTGATTTCAAACTAAGGGGTTATTTTTGAGCTGAAAATCTGTTTTTCTGGAGAAATAATATTTTAAAAAGAATAGAAATCTGGTGTGTGTTAGCATTAACTTGTTTTATCAGTATAAGCTGTTAGATGATAGATGTTCTGTGTAAGAATGACCTTGATTTTCATCTATCACACAGTTTACTTCCTCTTAAACCAAATTATAGGTGTTATGGTAATGTGATCAGATATTTTCTGTGTTTACTTAGAGGTTGTTTGGATATTTATTAAAACTTTATGAGGCATCAACAGAGATTAAAGCACTTGGATCATAGGAATAATCTTAAATATGTGCTGGGGTCTCATTTACAGTAACATATTCTATAAGAATAGTGTGCTGCTAGAGTTTGAGTTAAAGTGTCAAAACCCAGTTTACATATGTAAATTGAGTATAATAATAAAATAAAATAAAATTTAATAGTCTTTGTAATTTAAAATACATAGAAATGTTCACTAAAACACTTTAATAGCACAGTTTGAATTAGGCATAAAGTAATGCAGTAACCAACCATGAAGCTGAGTTTTTATGGTCAGCTAGATAGCAGAGGAAAATGGAATTCAAGTTTTGAGACAACCTTATCACTCTTGAAGAAAAATGCCATTCAGTCAAGAATTAACCTATCTAGATTCCTTAACTGCTGAGAGTTTTAAGAAGTCAACTTTTCTAGGTATATAAATCTTGTAGGGTACCATTGTTATTTTCTTCAGAAACATTTTTTCTGTTTAGTTTTACCTATCTCAGTCTCATGGTTTCTTTTAATTTACTTTTCCCCTCTTTTTATCTTTTTAATACTTTTCCTGTGTAAGTAGGAAAGCTTTTGTTTTTCAGTGATCCATTAATATTTTCCCTTTAATCTGTCTCAAGAAAACAGTAGTTATGCTTTAACCTGAAACTGAAAGGTAAAAGTTCTCTGAGTGGATTACAGACTGGTAATAGACATCTGTTAGTCAGAAAAACTAGTGCTATAAAGGACATAATCCCAAATTTTTTCTGTTGTTTACAACAGAGCATGTCCTTAATGATAACGAATTAATAGAATCTCCTTTCATCTCTGACCTACTCAAGATACTAAGCCTGAACCATGGTTATACTTTTAGTCTAGTCCACACCTGTATGTCTCAATAAAGCCAGTTAACACGCATGACTAAATTTCAGGAATAGCTATGGTTCAATTATTACCTTTAAAATAAAGAAGACCAAACCCTGGTTCATTTCCATCATTCAAACACACTCACTTCTATCTTCCCAAACCTGTCAAAGACCACTAGTTGCCATTTTGGTATGGAATTGTTTTATTTTGATTTAGCTTTTCTCATAAGAAAGAGAAAATAACTTCATTTTAACTTTATGAAATAATATAATAAAGTAGAAGTTGGTATATTTGTGTTAAATCTTTTCTGAATAATACTGATGGTTGTAAGTTTCTGATATGTTGAAAATATTTTAAATAGCCCTTTCTTTTTCTTTTGTCATGTCATGTAACATTTATTAACCTTTTTCTCAGAGAATGCAAGGTAACAGATGTCATTACAAAATATAGTTTAGATTGTCATGATTTCAAAGTCTTTATTAAAAGATTTTTTATAGATACAAAGTTGTGTTTTATTAACCCATTGTAAAACTCTAAATGCTTATGGACATGAATGCATGATCATATACATTTGAGTCAAGTTTATATTTGTTTCTAGAATTCCAGGTTTGAATTTGAAATTAAAATTTCCTGACTGATGTGACTTCATTCTCTTGCCTGAGAAGGGCATGGACTCTACACAGTGTGGCCATTGCAAATGTTACCTCCTATTTAGACATTAATTATTTTTTTATCTGACTATTAAGAATTTTCTTTTTAATTAAACACTGTTTATTAAGATATTGAGCGGCATCTGTCACATTTGAAAAACTCAGACAAAAGCTTGTATAACATTTCTGAAAGGATACATACTTAAACGTAGTGTTTTTAGTTTGAGTCACTGAGTTGGTTAGTTAGGCTAATAATCATTAGTAAAGCTTGAAGTGGTAAAAATGTGAATGGCCAGGAAATAATTTATAGACATATTAGAGAATAATTGCCCCAAAATGATAAACAATACTGTATATGTTTTACTAGACATGGAGTAAAGCCCCAACTAATTAATCAAGTATTTATCTCTGATTAATATCCTGCCCTAAAATTCCAGAAATAGGGACTTAGTAGTAGTATTAATTTACATTGAGTCTTTTATATCTTAGTAAGAATATATAAAATTTTATATGTGACT
Source organism: Formicarius rufipectus (assembly GCA_013399695.1). NCBI lineage: Eukaryota > Metazoa > Chordata > Aves > Passeriformes > Formicariidae > Formicarius > Formicarius rufipectus. The sequence goes on from VXAU01001992.1 coordinate 10,630, forward strand.
TCACCATTCTGACATACCCAAAAGTAGAACATGAAATTACAGATTACAGGAACTTTGATTTCCTATTGTACCACAGCTGTAAAGATGGGAAGATAGATGAAGAAATTTGAGGTAGCATAACAAGAATAATACGGATTACTTGATGCAATAAACTAAAAGAATTTACATAGCAAATAAGTTATTTGGGGATTTTTTTTTTTGTATGAGCTGGGATGTGGAACAGTCAACCAAAAAAACTCTAACTAAGAATATTCCAGAAGTATCTTCAGTTATTTACAAATCCATCTTGAGCAGAATGGGGAAAACTGAAGTGAAATACAAGTGGAAGTTAAAAAGAAGAGCCTTTCAAGAATGAGAAATAAAACTGAAAAATCTCAGGGTATCTTCCCTAACTTCACATTAATTCTACAGAAATTTACTCTAAAATTTATTGTCTTCAATATTCCTGGTTGTCCACAGCTTCAGAACTTCTTGCTGCAGGATTTTTAAGTTTTATGGCAATGTGTATAAAAAATATTACTTCACCAAACACTTCTGAAGCTTTGAAAGTTTGAAACTTTTCATTACTTTTGGCTTTTAATTTTTATTTGTTATTGAATGTCGTTTGAGTTTGAGTTACATACAGCCATACTGTAGGTTGGGTTTTTTTGTTTCTTTGGTTTTTTGTTTGTTTGTTTTGTTTTGTTTTAATTTGGATCTATTCATCATTGAATTTTGATATTTAATTTAAAAAATAGTACATCTGGATTACATTTGCTGTAAAATTTTGTAGGCACTGAGCAGAGCTCAAATCTTATTCATAGTTGTTGAAGGTAAACAGATATACTTCTACAAATATATATGTGTGTATACACATCTACATATATAAGTACATGTATACACAAATACATTTGCATTATATATATGTGTATTTTATATATAAATATACATAAAAATTTCTTATTATATAATTTGCATATAAAATTTATACGCTGTATATAATTTATACACATATATGTGCATAAAAATATGTCTATAAGTTGTGATTTCATGAAAAATTTGCTTTCATGGAAATTTTCAGTTTGAGCTCTTCTAGCACTGGAATCTGCCACAAAGAACAGTGAAATACTACTCAGCATTTCCAGTTCCACTCCACATTCCAACCATGCCAGTGCTGTTGGCAAAAGCAACGGCAACAAAAAAGGGCTTCAGTCAGATAAACTTACTGCACAGAAACTAAGGCAGAAATGGGAACAAAGAAGTAGGGCAGAGGACCAAATAGACTAGGACCACCTCTTTCAGCAACAACCTACTCATAAAGGGGTGTAAACAAAATGTGGAAATCCCTGGGAAGGGAACAATACCAACAATAACTTACTAGGAGACACATCATTAAATTAATAATACTCTTCCTTATTTTCTTCAAAGAAAAATCTTTGTTGAATGTTATTTTCAATCAATATGAAAAAAATATCCAATATAACTGCAATAAGCAAAAAGTTTGATTTCCAAGGAATGGTTGGAAAAATAACAAGCAGTTTGTAATTTAGTTTCAAGGGTACTTTGGACAGATTATGTATGAAAAGGCACCATAAAATTCTATTAAAAATTATGTGCTTTTTATGTTTTACTTTACTGTTCAGAAGGTATCATTTCTTTTTCATTTGTACATTTATTTCCATTTCACCTCTGAATCAAGCTGTTTGCAGTAACTTAACTGGCTATGGTTCTTTAACTCACTTTCTTCTGCTATTCCAGGAAACAACAGGTGTTTTATTTTACTGTCCCCAAATGAAAGCAGAAAATGTGCATCAAATTAGCACTAAGCAGGTTAGTTGATTTAGGCAGGTAAGGCATTTCTTTCAGTGGCAGGCAGCATTAGATGAAGCAGCTCATCCTTTTCTCCTTTCTTTTTATTTGGTTTACCACACAGACCAACAAAGAACATACTCAGTGATTATTATCTGTATCAAGAAAGCTGCCAACAGTCAGAGAAAAGTAGGAAGGTCTACTGCTGAGACTGACAACAAGTCATAGCACAAAAAGACAATAAATGCATGAATTTTTTTTGTAAATATATGGTAAACAATAAACAAAAGTGAAGTGTAGTAAACCCATTATACCTAAAATGTCATATTATGTTTTGGTTTGTTATACATTTTATTTTAAAAAGACATAGTAAAATATTTGATGAAAAATGTACAATACATATACCTCTCTGCTACTTGTGTGTAAGTATAACTTCAAGATCTAAAGTATAGCTCAGAATAGTTCAATGAAAGGTGAATGAATGTGGAAGCACAAATAGGGCTTCAAGTTTTCTGGAAATGTATCTGTCAGGGACTAAAAGAAAATTATATCTTTTCATCAGCTATCTCTCTATACTAGAACCCATTGCGGTTGACAGGGAACCATCCTCTGAGGCAGCAATAAACAATAACTGCAGTCTTATATTCAGAATATATCACAGCAGAAGCTTTGCTAAATAATAAATTAAGAAATCTTCCTAAATTAAGAAATCTTCCTGTGCGAGCAGAGTTGTAAAATAGTCCAGTAATTTCATTACGTGTGTACTTTGTATGTGTGATGAACATCACATCAGTCATCTCCATATGGGTGGATTCTGTTATATATATCATAGATGTAGATTGGTGAACCTTAAGGGAGCTTACCCTTTGAAGTTAAGCTGAAACATATCTGCTTTATTGAAAGCAGACATTTTTATTCTTAGTATAAAAATATTCATTGGAATGTTATTCAGTTCTAATTTGTGTTATTCTTCAGCTCCTGCTTTTCCAGCATGAAGGTTTTACCTGCAGCTATTTATAATGGCACAAAATTCAGACAAAAATTCCTGTTTTCATCTAAAAAAAAATGCTAAAAAGAAGCATGATAATCAAATGTACTGCAGGTGAAAAGCAGATACAATTCAGTAGGAGTACGCCACAGTTGAGTGGTATGCCCAAGACAACAGGAAGTAAATGGAAAAACATGCCATGATAAGCAATAACATATTCAGTAATTTATGTAGAATACACCATTCTGCCATCTTTGCAAAGAACCCCACTAAAACACGGCCGAAGGTAGCAAGATAAACTTTCCCTAAGTAATAAACTCCCTGAAATAAAATCCTATTTTGATGTAAAGGTTTTTGGTACCAGCATATAATACCCTGGGGGTAGGTTGGAAGAAAATTTCTCCACTTGAGTACAGTAACAGCCCCAAGAAAATTTTCTTTAACAAAGCATTAATTTATAGAACTAATACTTTTTCTCAAATGCTGATTGTAGAGAAAGTGTATAATGTACATGTTACAGCTCAGAATAAGACACGATCCACTTGCTAAAAATTATGTGTTTCTTTACAGATCTTGCTTGAATTTTTTCCTAACTGACAATATCTGCAGTAGACATCCACAGTTTGCTTGATTCTCGCTGATATTTTTTTTTTTTCATTTGCTCTAGAGGAACAGAATCCTCTCAGGTATCTCATGGATATAAATCAGAGACAGAGATTCTAGAGAAATGGAATTAGAGGTCATCTATCTTGACAGTGTAGCACATAAAAGAACTACACCCACTTTTTACTTTCCTACTCTGAGTCAAAATGACAACTGATCACCTTAAATTGTTCAGATTAGGGTGTCTGGGAATCAGATGTATCCATTCCATTGCCGGTCTTTAGGGAGCAGTCATGCTTGTTTCCCCCAACAGTAACATATTTTTTTTAAATAATGGAACAGGTAACAGAAGTACAGGATTTTTTTTTTCATCTAGAATATTGTCATTAATTTCTATTTAGTTCATAATCTGGAATATTGATGTAGTGTAGTGGGTTAAACAATAAAATTTTACTTGGAGTATTTATTTTACAAAAATATCAATACATAACTCTATTATCATTGGAGAGAAAAATTATATGGTTGTACTTGGTCTTATTTATGAATACTCATCCAGAGAAGCTGCAAGCACATAGATAAATAATTTAAAATTGGAGCAAGGCAAATTTATTATTTCAAATATATAAGCTATGCCTACTATGCATTTTTAATGAATTGCATATTTTTTATGTATCTATTCTAAGATGGTTGAGCTCCACATTTCTATTTCAGGCTATTTCAGCTTTATGACACCTCATTTTGGGGACACAATGTAATGCAAGTTGGAGTATTAAGTTTTTAAATGCTTCTTTTAAGTATTTTCAGAACAATGGGTTTGAGAGAAAACATATCTACTCACCTACTGCAGTGGAGTGGGTTTATAAAAACCAAAACCAGAAACATGATGATTTTTAGTTATATCCTTTGAAGTTGAACAGAGAATAGAGCAAACTAGTAGGCTAGATACATAGTGTAAAGACCAATGGTTCTCTCAAGGCACGTATAAGAAGCTGTATTTAAAGAAAAAATAAACCACACTGAAAGTAAATGAATTGGCCATATATTTCCATAAAATAGTGAAGAATAGAGCAAAAAGTGAGTCATTAGGAAATTCTTTGAATTCATGCTTAGTGCAAGTAGGCCATTCATAAAGAAAATCAAAAGGATTTCTAATATGGATAAAACCAAAAGTCTGAAGATAACTCAGTATAACTCATTCATTAACTGTAGTAACCCAAGAGCTCTACTACTAATCAAAACAGATATCTGAGGAAATGAAAGTGAAGATAATGTCCATAAGGACAATGCCTGCCAAATTCAGAATACCTTTCATTATTTAACCAAAGCAATAGCATTTTCAAGACCAAGCAGTCACATGGTTGTAAACACTTGGTCAAAGAGATTGAATGCCACCAGAATTCTGTTAAATTTTTCCATGACAAGTGACTGCAGTCAAGTTCCCACAACTCCTTTCTAATAGGAAATAAATCACTCCTGACCTCTTTGTAAGTATTCCTAATTGTGTTACCTTCTTGCCTTTTGCTTTTCCTTCTTACCAGGAGGAAAGCAAGAAATAACTGATGGATAGTACAATGTTTCTTCAGTTTTGTCTTCGTTGGGAGAAAGGTTGATATTGATAGAGTGATAAAATCATGTTTCATAATTAAATTCATATATAAATGTAATTTCAGTAATTCAGAAGAAAGCTAAGCCATTTTACTGTTGGTGGGCAGTAATGTCAGGTCTAGAAGGAAGGAGGTTTATCTTCAAAGTTATGTAAAACTCTGCTGAATAACTATAGATAGCTACAAGTAGTTGCAAACAAAATACTGCTTTTCAGTTGAAAAAAAGATTTCTAAATTTTTTCTCCATGTCTGGTCTTAGGAGAGTTAAACACCACAAAGAATTGACTCCTGTTTAGACCATGAGCAAGATAATTTAGAGCTTAACAAATATTTAGGTTTCTATTTGAATTTGTCAAAAACCATTCAAGTAAATAAGCAGAATAAATGATATAGTTTAAAATAGATGCTAAAAATTCTTCCACATTCAGTTATTAAAATGACATTGATGCATCTCTATGTATACATATGCAGACATTATTAATGCCATGCATGTTATTGTTGCCTGATTTTGATAAATTGAGGTGGTTCTATTCCAAAGTTCTTATTTACTCAATTCAAAGCACTTACTACCAGCTTGAATGTTGCTGTGTCATTTGCTGTTAAATTTATAATTAGCAAAATCTGTCTATCTAATTTACTAAATTGGCCCATGCAATTTCTGATAAATATCATTCACTGTGAGATTCCAGAAAATTTTTGCTTCTGTTAGACCTTGAATAACCACTGAGACAGATTAAATCAACATTCAGGTTGCTTCCAGCTGGAGTAAAGGCAAGATCTGCCTTAGAACTAACTGGTTAGGACATTAATGACTAAGCTGTCTCATATCCATAATGGGTAGTCATCTCTGTTTGACTACAATAGTACTATGAAACTATGAAAGACTTTCAAGTCAACAATCTGTGAAATATTTGCATATGATAAAGATTCTATTTTCAGTGACATAGTTATTTCTAGGTGAAATAATTCATCTAAATTCTTCATCATCTACAGTTGCAATCACACAGATTCTGATCCTAGCTCTGCTATTTATCTGACAGGTTGTTGCATTTTTCTCTGTCACCTTTTCTTTTTTTTTTCCTCCTTTTTTTTTTTTTGTTTGTTTTGTTTTTTTGGTTGGTTGGTTGTTTTGTTTTGTTTGTTTTTTTGTTTTGGTTTTGTTTTAACTATAACAGTCAGTATCCCTGAGCATTTACTTAATGATTATTGATTTGAGGTATTCGCTAGGATCCTTAAGAGCTGCAGTAATATGAACACCATCAGAAATACAGTTTTATCTCACTAGTGTAACAGATGTCATCTTCGTTCAAAAAGTTTTCAAGTAGGAAGATTTCATAAAAGGTAAAAATAAATAAATAAAAGAAGTCTTCTCTATTTCTTACTTTCATATAATCTTCTTAGTGATACTTCCTATTGCAGCCTGTTTCTTCCTTGAGTCATCACCCTGTTTAAGACAGAGGCTCCAGTTTCCACAACTCTTAGTTCATCTTTTGCTATACCAACCAGTATATTGTGTACTCTGTTAAAAAACAGACTATGACTACAAAGCAAAGAAAAATTCTAACTGTAACTCTGAGGTTGATACAGTCTTCCAGACTAAAAAAAGGATATTGTATTACACCGCAGTCAGGTATGAAGGAGTGTGGTCACATAGGAGAGTCTCCTGCAATCTATCTTCAGCGGCAGTTCATGTGCTAGCAGCTTAGATTTGTATAGATAGCAGACCACTGTCTATCCAGAAACATGCAAAGCCAATTGCTTACAACAGCTCAGAGGAAATGACTCTCACCACGTGTATACCCCCTCCTTGCAAGAAAAAAAATCTAATAATTACCATACTTTATCTAAAAATGCAGTAATCATAATTTAGCAATCTACAATATAAGAACAGCAATAATGGCTTCTACAGAAATCAAGATAAGACAGGAACAGCTAGTGACAGGACCATGTCTGTAAGGGAAAGGGGAGTGTTCTACAACATTCAAATAGAAAGTGCAAAGCACAACTGGTGGCAATCTGGTGCCAATCAATTCTGTAAAGACAGAGTAGATCCACTGTTAAGCCTCAAGGTAATTCAGCAGATCAGCATCCAGATCAACAGAGAACGTAGTCAGACACACCTGCAACATAGGCAAGACCCAAGAATAATGATCTGAGCATGAGAGAAGCTCTCAAATGATAAGTGAGCACCTTCTGCCTCGTTCACACATAACAATTTCCCAACAGCAAGAGTCTAGTTTAGCGTGTCACGCTGTGTCAGAGGTGTCTTGATGCATAAGCAACTCCCTAAAAGTGTACTGAAAGTTGGCTGTCTGGATCCCAGAGTCCTTTTGCTGCAGTTTTAAACAGAACTGCCTTGTCAGAATTAACCAAAGCTGAGTCAAAATAGTATTTAAATTAGATAAATAACTAGCTAAATATTATTTTAAATTGCATACTTTATAGCCAGGACTGAACACTTCACACCTGGCTTTTCAAATAAATTAAGTAATGTCATTTTTACAGTTAAAGTTTTTGGACACGCTCTCTAAATGGAAAGAAAACGAGAGAGAGGATGATGAAGATATTAAAACATATTCCAGCCAGTGCGACAACAAAACTTGAAATTTGTGTGCAATGAATGTTTAGTTAATACTGACATTAATGAAAAGAAAAGCCATTTTTATAATCTACAAATAAGGCCTTAACACTAATTTTTCTTTCTGTTCTCTTAAATCAGGGATCAAAATATTTAATCTAAAATACACCCAGAGTGTATTAAATGTTAAATCATTTCAGTAAAATCTGTTGGTAGAAATAGAGGTTTAGAATCTTGAGGTCCTTGGAAATGTGCTTGTTATTTTTATCCATAGCTGACATGCTGGGGAAGAAGAGCAATTTTGTTTACTCCCAGGTGGTTTAAATTTGATTTGAACTCATAGCTGAGTTTAAGCTGATGAACAGTTTTTTATTGAACATGAATAAATTGAGAAATTCAGATTAGTCAGCCGCTTTTTTGTCATAATTTAAATTCCAGAGAAGATGCATTTAGCAAAAATAGAGCAGAAAGGTGTGCATCTGATGACTAGCTGATTTAATAAAATCATTAATGAATTTAATGCTGTTCTAGGTCTTTTCAGTATCAATGTTCTTACAAAAAAAGAATTTGCACAAAATAAAGGGAAAATAACTGCAAACGGAGACAAAAAATGTACACATGAACCAAAGAATATGCAGGCCAATATAAAGAGGTAAATTCCTGCATGTAAACATACACAACAGTTCTTCCTCACAGACTGAATGTCCTCTAAGAAATGTTTTGGTCATGCGTAAAAAAAAAAGAAAAATCTCAGCTGAGTAGTAAGGTCTTTTGATAACAAATAAGGTCTTTTGAGCATCTTGTTAGCATTCAGTTCAAATTCTGAAGCCCTTTCTCACAAAAGAGAACGTAATCTTAGCAATCCCTTTGGTAATCAAGTAGCATTATCTGAGCAAAAGAAAACTAGAATATGACTGTCTGTTCATTGGTAAGACAGTGACAGAATTAAAATTAAGCACATAGTTTCATTCTGTCTTTTTTTCCTGATAAAATGCTGAGTATTCGTTTCTGAAGAAAATGTTTTGTTTGGATTTTTTGTATATGTATATAGGCAGAAACATATATATATGTGTTTGTGGTTATTTGGAAAATGCTTTGAGATCAAAAGGTAACAAAGGCTATATGTTATTATTTTAATCTGTATTTAATAATAGTGACACTTCCTTCTCCTAAGAAAGACAAATTATGTGATTCTGATGTGTAGAAAAAGTAAAGGACTAATGAACCGACAGGCAGCTAAGCACCTCACAGTTTCTCACTCACTACACCCTGACTCCCAGTGGGACAGGGGATAGAACTGCAAAAAGTTAAATTTGTGAGCTGAAATAAAGTCAATTTAACAGTACAGAAACAGAAGGGAAAAAAAATAATAGGAATAATAGTAGTAATAGTAATAAGAAGAATCATGGAATCACAGAATATGCTGATTTGGAAAAGACCCACAAAGTATCATTGAGTCCAACCCTTAGCCCTGCAAGTGAGCATCACCAAGAGACACCATGTGCCTGAGAGAATCATCCAAATGCTTCTTGAACTCTGTCAGGCTTAGTGCTGTGACCACTTCCCTGGGGACCCTTTCCAATGCCTAGCCACTCTCCGGGTGAAAAACCTTTTTCTAATTTCTAAGTTAAGCCTCCCCTCCCACAATTTCAGGCCATTCCCTTAGGTTCTGTCACTGGTCACAATTATAAAAACAAAGGATGCATAATGAAGTTGCTCACCACAGGTGCTGACTGATGTTCAGCCAGTTGCTGAGCAGCATCCCACAGCCAGCTTTTACACTTGTTTATATGCTGAGCATGATGCTATATGGTATGGAACAACTCTGTGATCAGCTGGTGTCATCTGTCCCAGCCATTTCACCTCACAGCTTCTCGTGGTCCCCCAGCTGCCTCAGTGGTGAGGTGCTGTGTGTAGCTGCAAAGTCCTTGTCTTGGGGTCAACACTATTTAGCCATATCTAACACATCAGCATATTATTGTAAGGCTCCAGGCTCATGGTATGAGGTCATCAAAGGGTTTGTACATTCAAACTATGCAAAGCTCCAAAAGTCTGCCTACTGGATTTATTAAAAAGGCCTTGGGTTCTTTTTACACATTGAAAGATTGCATGGAAGAAGATGCTGCACACATTTCTCAGGAGGTAAAATAACTCACTTTTACTGGCAAACTTTAGGAACTAAGGGAAGCTTGGCAAAAGTTTAAATGGCAACATCCAAATAAAGCATTTGACAAAGCATTGACATAGCACATATTAACCCATACAACTTAACAAATTCCAGCCCATCCAACTTTAAGTTACCCAAATATCAAGAGAGGAGATTAAAGAAGAAGAAGTAATGGAAGAAAGAGACATCTAGAGAATTATAGCTAACGCATTGCAATTTTACCTTCCGTGTGTCCAGGTAGTAGGGTCATGACAACATGGAGACCTCATGGTGCTGGTTTTATCTGCTCAGGCCTCCTGTGGCCATCCTTCCAGGCAGGACATCTGGCCCACTGGCCATTCTGGGGCTGGACTGGGGCTTTGGCGTGTGATGTGGGGCAGCAACACCCCTGTGCCAGGGACTGACAGCTGCTCTGGAGTTGCCCAAGAAGGCTTGAAGGGGCGGGGTGAGAAACAGAGTATCACTCGAAACTCGATCTGTCCCTTTCCCTCACACACACTTGAGTTGTTCTATGCCAATAATTAATATAATAATCCAGTGTCTCATAGTTATGAACATTATTCTCTTCTTAAATCCAAAACATAGCACAGTACCTGCTACAAGGAAGAAAATTAACTCTAGCTTAGCCAAAAACAGGACACTAAGAGAGGAAACACTGGAAATATCCTTAGAATATCCCTGTATTTAGTGGAAAATGCTTAGACCCCATTAGAGATGGCTTTTGGGGAATTGCTGATAGACTATTGCAATGAGTCCTCAGAAAACAGAATAGACTGATACTATATTGGTTCATTTAAAGATGCAGAGCTGGCGCAGGTGTGTATGGGGGAGTCCGTGTGTGTGTGTGTCAGTTTAATATATGAAAATCACTCTATTACAATGAAAAAAATCACATCTGAAAAAAATTACCTTAGCAATTTTCAAATTTCAGAAAAACAACAGCGTATCAGTGGAGGATGTTTCCCAACCAGAGTTCAGTAAATAATTGTTTGCATTAAATTCTTATAAACATTGACTACCTTGGTACTTAATAATTGCCTGTTTTGTATATCGGTGCTATCTATTATAAATGTTATATGGTTTTATCGTTCTTGTATTTTACACATAGAAATATTTCCCAGAAGATAGATAAACCTTAAGGCAAGATTAAAAAACTGTGCAAGGAAATCATAGGAGCTCTGTAAACCCAAGAGATAACTCCAGCCCTCAAATAAATAATACCATCTGTTTTCTATTTAGTTGATGCATTTTTACATTCTAATAGTTTCTTATTACTTGGTTGTTAGTAATAAATTATAAATAAAATATTAATTAAAATACTCTTGGATTTATATATTGATTTAAGAGACTAATTTTTAGACATCTAACTGCACAGCTAATCAGTATGACAGGCAAAAATATATTTATAAGGATTACATGCAAATCAATTTATTTACATCTCTAGTCCACTTGTCTACTTCTTAAATTATTCACACATAAGATTAATAGAATGAGAAATTGGTACCTTAAAGCTGGTTCTAAAATTGAAGAAGTGTCCTGTGGTCTAAGTATACTTCCTTTACCTTCTTTGTTCCTTTATATAGAGTGCTTTACCTAGTTGCTAGATAATGGTCCCAGAATGGACAGAATGCATGTGGGGTATTATTTGCTGGATGGTAGTATGAAAACGCACTTTGGAAAATGCTCTTGTCAATGAAAATGAAATATTGACAAGAGGTGAGATTATTCTAGGGGGTTTCACAGCTTTTTTGAATCAAGTTGGAAATATTTAAGTGTTATGAACAAATATGTAAACAAAGTGATGCAATGACACTGTTTACAAGTTGACTAAAGATTCAGTTCAGAAAACTGTGGTTGGAATTCAAACAAATGTATAACCAAACTTTCTAGTTCGTACTCCTAGACACAGAAGAAACTGAAGTTTGAATTTACCCATGGAAAATTTTGAATAATATTCAATGGAAAAAAGAGTGGTGAGATATATATATATATTGCTTTGAAAAACATAATAGAGTCATAATTGAACTTCTACCTCTTTTATTTTGTACAAGTAAATTGGATGCAAAATCCATTATACACCTGCATATGCATGTAATAATAAAAATAATTGGAAGACAAAACTAGAATAATAGTGAGCATGTATTTATGTCCAATGCTTTGTATTAAAAGATAGCAGCCATGATGTCAAAGACATATAAAAGCTACCATGAAAAGCTATCACTGATGAAGATTTGCTACCTTAAAAGAAAAAAAAAGATTATCCTCCTTTATAATTAAGGTATAATTATTTCTGTAATAAGCACACATCAAGCACACATGATGTACAAAGTTATTTTCCTAGTGACAACAGGAAAGAGTAGTGCAGTATTAGGAAGATGTTTTATGTGAGTTGGTACTTCTGAAATATTTCTTTACATTCACATTTTTCTTATGTTTGTTTTGCTAGGCTATGTAAGATCACCAAGTGTATACCTGTATGATAGAATTAATTAAATGCATACATATGATTTAAATGTTAATGAAAAAAATTTAGTTAATTACAAATAAATTACATTAACTAAAATATATATCTGCACAGTATGATATATTAAAGAGTTACATGCAGGTTTCAGTTTTTTCTTGGCCTATGAAAGGTTTTTCTTTACTGATTTATTTTTCTTTCTTGGTCAGCACATGACAGTAGCCTCACATACAATTTACTTAGTATCGCTTGGTATCGCTCTACCATTAGAGATTTTTCTCTTTGGTTTCTGAATATGAACCTTATTCACAGGTTGTTACAGCTTAAGAGAGCACTTCAGTATGTTAAAATGATATGAATTTCTGGTAGAAGTAAATTAAAATTTTGGTAGAAACAAATTATAATTCAGAAATAAAGATAACAGTTTTCTGGTCACATTTCTTAAAAATATCCTTGGTAAAGGGGAGTGCTTTGTGATTCTTGAGCTGGCAAAAGCACAGCACTTCTGCAGGCCCCATATGATTGAAGATTAAAAAGGACATTCTTGGTTGACAGAAATGATTGTCAAAAAATTATTTTGAATGTAATAACCAAAAATTACATGAAAGGTAGTAACACATCCACAATGCAGTACTTCCTGCTTGCACAGAAGAGTTTATGTTAGTTACATAAGTGTATTACTCTATTAATTCACAGTTCCAGTTCTGTCTGTTATGCTCCTATAAACCTTGGATTTTGAGGACAGTTGTTTGTAACTCTTGGGTAAGCTGATGGTGATGATCCAGTTGTATTTTTGGTATTACTGTTGTTAATAGGCATACTTTTTTAACATGTGTTTTCAGAATACAACCACTTATGGTGAGTTGACCATGCCTGAATGCCAAGGTACCCACCAAACTGCTCTATCACTCCAATCCTCAACTGTACAGGGCAGATAAAATGCAATTAAAGGCTTGTTGGTCAAGATAAGGACAGAGAGAAATCACTCACCAGTTGCTATCACAGGCTAAATAATCTCTACTTTGGTGAATTAATTTAATTAATTGCCCAACAAATCATAGTAAGATAATGAGAAGTTAAATCTTTAAAACCCCTTCCTAGGCTCAACTGAGTTCCTCATTTCCTTTCCTCTTTCCCCTGAGTGACAAAATGTAATGGGCAATGAAGCCTGGCATCAGTCCATCACATATGGATTCTAGTGCTCCTTCCTCCTCAGGAGCAGGACTCTTCACACTCGTTTGCTTTCTCCACTATGGGGCCCCTCCCAGAGGAAACAGTACTCCTTGATCTTTCCCACTGTGGGTCTTTCCCACAGATGGAAGTTCTTCATGAGCTGCTCCAGTGTAGGTATTTTCCACAGGAGAATGTCCTTCAGAAACACGCTGCTCCCGCATGGGATCACAAATCCTGACATCAAACCTGATCCAGCATGGACTGCTCTTTTTGTGGGGTCACAGGTTCTTCCTAGAGCCATCTCCAGCATGGGCTTCCCGTGGGATCACAGACTCCTTTGAACACATCCACCTTCCACCTGCTCCAGCATGGAGTACTTCTGGAGTTGCAAGTGGATATTAGCTCCACATTGGCCCAACTCAGATAGTGGAGAGACAACCTGCCTCACCATGGTCTTCCCCATGGTCTGACACAGTCCGAAAGGGAAAGAAGACATGGTCCACGCAAGGGGAAGGGGGTGAACAAGCACGAACACTTTATTAGGGTGCATGGGACCTTTATAAGGTTCAGGTGGAGGGTTCTAGAACTTGGGTGGAGTTAGGGGCGGACCACGACATAAAAGGAAAAGGAAAGGAGTGGCTGTAAATTATAAAGGAAATATAAGGGTGGCTAACCTTGTATGGTGGCGCTGCACTGCACCACCAGTCAGCCTATGGGGTTTTAGAGGTGGAAAGACCAAACAAGGAGCTGTAACTGGGGATCCCAGAACCAATTGGAACATTTCAACAAAGGTAATCAAATAGTAATAATTACCTATCTAATACATTTTTCCATTCTAACTATAACACCATAACAGTACAAAAACTTTAAAAACAGTGGCTCTATGGGGATGTATAGGTGATGGTTATAGCAGTCTAAGTAGCAGCAGATGAGTTCATCCATTCATAAAAATCCTCTTCTTGGCAGACCCCTGCAGTTGCCTCCCTTACAGGTCCTTCCCCCACAATGGTCTGCAAGGGAATCTGTAGTCTGGTGTCTGGACCGCCACCTCCCTGTCCTTCTTCACTGACTTCTACTTCTTCAGGGCTGTTTCTCTCATACATTCTCACACTTTGCTTCCAGTTGCTACTGTGCAACATCTTTTCCCCTTCTCAATCTGTTATCCCAGAGGAGTTACCAGCTGTTGCTGATGGGCTGCTTTGGTCAGCAGCAGGTCTGTTTTGACACTGTTTGACACTGGCTCTACCAGACATGGGAAAATGTCTAGTAGCTTCTCACAGAATCTACCCCTGTAGGTTCACGACTACCAAAACTTTGCCAATCAAGTGCAGTACACACACTTTCAATACTTCTTGATATAAATTAGCTATATTATTATATAA
>VXAU01001993.1:4209-36273 GCA_013399695.1 Formicarius rufipectus
CACCTCTGGTGCCTATTTCCGCCGAGACGGCATCGCCGGGAACTACCTGGGTGGGATGAGCCCCCCGGAGGTGAGCCCATGGGGCCCCCAGATCATCCACTTCTTGTTCTTTAGCACTCCCCCAGTTCTTTACCAAGGCCCCGCATTCTTTACCACCCCTCCCCAATTCTTTACCACNAATTCTTTATGAATCCCCCTCAATTCTTCACCACCCCTCCAATTCTTTACCAACTCCCCTCAAATTCTTTATCAACCCCCCTCAATTCTTTCCCAACCCCCCAACTCACCCTTTCCCAGGACGAGGAGCCAGACCCCAGCGACCTCTCGGTGGACCACGACTTCTTCCAGGAGCAGATCTGGCCGCGGCTGTCGCGGCGGGGGGCCGCNNGGGTGCCGTCCTTCGAGTGCCTGCGTGTGCGGGGCGCCTGGGCCGGCTACTATGACTACAACACCTTTGACCAGAATGCGGTGCTGGGCCCGCACCCGCGGCTGGAGAACCTGTTTGTGGCCGGGGGCTTCAGCGGGCACGGGCTGCAGCACGCACCCGCTGCGGGCAGGGCCCTGGCAGAGCTGCTGGTGCGGGGCCGCTTCGAGAGCCTGGACCTGCACAGGTTGGGCTGGGCCCGGCTGGGGCATGGGGAGCCCCTGCGGGAGGGCGGCGTGGTCTGATGTGGGCAGGGAGGGGGACACCCAGGCAGGGCCCTGGGACCCCCTCCCTGGGCTGGCAGTGTGTCCCATAGGAATAAAAGGGATGGGTGATGAATTAATGGGGTCTGAACTTGTCGTTCCTACCCCAGCTCGTGTTGCAGGCGTGGCTGCAGTGCCACGTTTGTGTCATTCGGTGGCAGAGAGGAAAAGGTGAGGTCTTCCCCTGGTGCTCTGACCCACGTGGGCTCCCACGTTTGCTCAACAACCTGACATTATTGCTTTTCTGTTTGCTGGTTTTTTTCTTTAATGTTAATCTGAAATGGGCGGCGGGTGTTGGCCGAATGGTGTAAGTCGCCGCCTGTGGAGCGGCTCCTCCTCTGAGGACGCCGGTTCCAATCCCGAGGAACTCGCTGTCACAGTCCGAGCTGCTCGGCCGTGGCAAATGAGCCTCAGGTGTAAAGGAGGTGGGGCCAGTTCCGCGCACACTGTGCCTCACCTAAAAAATCCATTGCGCAGGCTTAGCCCAAAATCTTTGTTCGCAAAGTCCAGCCAACAGCAACAACTTGTCGTGGTCCCTCCACCAGTATCCCTCTCTGTGTGTTTTCGGTCCCAGTGTCCCCATTATGCCCCCTCACAACTTCAGTGTCTCCACTGCACCCCACTCCCCCCAGTATCTCCATTATGTTCCTACACTCCCAGTCCCAGTGTCCCCACTGCACCCCACTCCCCCCAGTGCTCCCATGATCCCTCCAGTGCCACCCAGCTCCAGTATCCCATTATGTTCCCATGCTCCCAGTCCCAGTGCCCCCAGTATTCCCCCAGTGTCCCCACTACACCCATTCCCCCCAGTACCTCCATTATGTTCCCACACTCCCAGTGCCTCCAGCCCCAGTATCGCAAGTAGCCTCCCAGTGCTCTCATTATCCTCCCCAGTATCGCTTCATAATCCCCTCAGTGGTCCCAGAATTCTCATTATCCCTGTGTGCTCCCATTATCACCCCAGTATTCCCCTAGTTCTCCCATTATGCTCCCAGTGACCCCAGTATCCCCTCAGTGCTCCCATTAGCAGCCCAGTGGCCCCAGTCCCAGTATCCTCATTATCCCCCCAGTACCTCCAGCCCATTGTCCCCATTACCCCTCCATACACCCCCACTGCTCCCAGACCCAATTATCCCTGGTATAGCCCCAGTATTCCCAGTTATTCACAGTATCCACAGTTATCCACATTATCCTCCTACTATTCCCAGTATCCCCCAGTTATCCCCACTATCCCCAGTCATCCTCATTATCCCCTCACTACTCCCAGTATCCCCAGTTATTGCCATTATCCCTGCACTATTCCCATTATCCCCATTATGCCTGCACTGTTCTCACTATCCCCAGTTATCCCCATTATCCCCGCACTGTTCCCACTATCCCCAGTTATCCCATTATCCCCACACTGTTCCCACTATCCCCAGTTATCCCATTATCCCCACACTGTTCCCACTATCCCCAGTTATCCCATTATCCNGCCCCCTGGGGGCGGCGCGGCAGCCGCGGGCCTCAGCGCATGCGCGGTGTGCGGGAGGGGGGGTGGTGGGTGGTGGGCGCGGCGCATGCGCGGTGGGCGCGGCCGGGCCGTGTGAGCCGGGCCCGTCCCGCCGTGCGCCCCGGCCCGGCCCCGGTGAGTGTGGGGGAACGGGGGGCTGCGGGGACACTGCCGGGGACACACACACCTCCCTGTGCCCCGGGAACCGCCGGGCAGCCGTGCGGAAACAAGCCCTGGGCAGCGCGGGGGCGGTGCTGAGGGAATTGGGGGTCCTCCCCCACACACAGACTGGGAACGGCGCTGAGGGGAACAGTGTGTGTTTCCCCCCCAATTCCGGGGCCACACCGACCCCCAGGGAGCGGGACGGGGCTCTGGGCCGGGGTCACCCCCTGGGCCCGGTGTTTGCGGTGAACCTGCCCGTGGTGAATTCCCCGGTGCCCTCGGGGCCGGCTCCGGCCCCGCAGCGCAGGGCCCGGCAGGGTCTGACTCGGAATACCCAAAACAACCCCGTGTTTTAACAATCCTTTCAGTTTCTCCTGCCCCGGGCCGGGGCCTCCCGCGGGGTGCTGCCGCTCGCTCCGGCGCTGTGTTTCTCCCCCCCAGGTTCTCCGGAGCTGCCCCTCGAGCGCCATGGGCTGGGCGGGACGGGGCGGCCCCGCAGGGTGGCGGTGCCCGCGGGAACCCGGCGTGCCGCCCGCCCTGCCACGGCTGCTCTGCTTGCCCCGCAGGCTCCACCTGTGTCCCGGCTCTCCAGGATGAGCGAGGCTTGGGCCCGGCTCTCCCCCTCTCCCTGTAGCTGATAGTTTGGGAAGCAGAGGTGATGCTGGAGTCGAGATGGCCGACAGCGTGAGAACCTTCCTTCATGACCTCGTCAGGGTGAGACCCCGGGGGCACTGACCCCCTCCCCGGCTGCAGGGAGCCGGGAAACAGCTCCCGACACTCGTTGGGTGTGTCTGTGCAAAGGGCTCGGTGTTTGCTCTGACAGGTTAGCTTTGGGCACAGACTAATGTGTAATGTATTGTTGTTATCATCATCATCATCATACTAATTATTAAAATATGTAATATATATAAAATTTATAGTATTCATTATATATATCTATTTTTTCTAGTATTTGTTATATATACTTTTTAGCATATATATGTTAGTATATATTTTCATATGTTATATACTTTAGAATACATTTTATATATATTATGCATCTTACGTCATCTATAATATATAAATATACTCTATTAACATGTAATATAAATTATAGACAATTATATCTAATGTCCAAAATATTATTGTTACTAGAAAACATATATTATATGCAATTATAATTATATGTAATATATAAATATATATGGTATGCGTATGTATATATGGCATTGAAATGTATCCTCTTTGGTCAAGAACTCATGTACCCACCTGTGGGTGGTGACACTGTCCTGGCTCCTCCTTATGACCTTTATTGTAAAGGGAAGTTGTGATGATGATGGTTGTGGGATCATCTGGAGCTGGAAATAACTCAGTAGGATCCCAGGTGATTTGAGTTGGAAGGGACTGTAAAGCTCATCCCATTCCATCCCCTGTCATGGGCAGGGACACCTTTCACCAGCTCAAGTTGCTCCAAGCCCTGTACAGCCTGGCCTTGGACACTTCCAGGGATGGGGCAGTCACATCTCTGCGCAGTCTGAGTCCTAGGAGGTGACACTGTAAATCTTTCCAACATGGGGTAAAGGAAAACTTCTGGCACATTCCTAATAACAAGTTTGGACTGATACGGCTGGTGGGAGGATGTTTCTGGGATGAGGACAGATGCTTTTATTTGTGAAAGAGTGAGTATCAAGCTCAGACTTTGCACATCCCAAATGTTTGTGTAATTCCATTTTATTGGCCTCAAAGTGCTGGCAGAGGATGAGGGTCTTCCTGCCAGACAGGGCTGGGAGAGATCCGACTCCGTGGCTTTTGCCAGGGTTATAAATAGTGCAGATTGGAAGACAAATCACACCTTTACAGAAAAATCACCACTGCTCTTGGAGATGCTGGAACGTGCAAGATTTAGGTCACCAGGCCATGGATAAGAGGTGGTGATGCTGCTCCAGGCCTTGGCTCCAGCTGAGCCAGGTGCTGATCACCCAGGGAGCAAGACCAGCCAGGGAATCAGGAGGGGTTTGATGGCACATCCCACTCCTCCTCTCTCCTTGTGTCTGCAGGGAATTAAGGACTCCATCTGGGGCATCTGCACCATCTCCAAGCTGGATGCCCGGATCCAGCAGAAAAGGGAAGAGCAGAGGCGAAGGAGAGCCAACAGCGTGCTGGCCCAGCGGAGGTTTCACATGGAAGAGAAGAAGCAAGAGAAGTGAGTACAGGGCCCATGGAGTCAGAAATGGGGTAATTCCGTTCTCTTCTGGTAGTCAGAGCCAAGAAATGGGAAAAATGTGGCGTGAAACTCCCTTTCTCCACCATGTAATGGAGCTGGAGCTGTGAGATAAGAAGTCAGACTTTTTATGTCATTTGATAATTAGTTTGAATTACCGCTGGAAGGTGTGCAGCTGTACACACTGAAAACGTGAATTTATGGGTTTCTTTTCCTCCTGATTCCTCAAGCTGTCTTAGATCTGTTGTTGTTGCTGGCAATCATGGGATCAGGGAAGAAACAGCAGCTCAGAACCATCTCTTTTCCCCAGGCTTGGGGCGTCCGGAGCTGCAGAATCTCAGTGGTTCAGGAAATGCCAAAATTATCTCCACGTGGGAGCAGACAGCATCTGTTCCCACGTCTGACTCCCAAACTGCACCAGGATGGGTCTCTGCTGCCCTAATTACTCTGGGCTGGCACCTCACATGGTGGTTTGGGGAATGTCTGAGGCGTTTCCCAGTTTTTCTGCCCAGCTGGGATGTAAGCTGGCTGAAAGGGGAAAGAAAAGTGTCCTTTGACCCCAGTTCTCCCCAGGAGTTCACACATGGGCTGCCCCTAAGGAATAATACAAATTTTAGGGGCACTAAACAGCTGAATTTTACTGGTTTTCTTTGTAACAAAGTACCTTTGGTAGCAGGAATTGACTGGGAAGGTGCTGCAGAGTCCCACAGAGCTGCTCTTGCATGTCCAGAAGGAGGGCACCCTGAGCTGAAACAGTCCCTGCTGAGTCCAAAAAAATACCCAAAACTCCCTAATTTTATTGTGTCAAGAGTTTAAGGAGAATGACACCCTGAAATCTCTAATAAATGCCTAAAATTTGGAAGAAAGCTTTGCTTCTGTTTCAGTGCAGATTGTGTGAACTAATAAAGGTTGAAAGAGTCTCCCTGATGTAAATCTTGTAGAGTCTGCACTGGCTGAGACCTGGTGTGAATCTGCGCAGGGATTCCTTCTGGGATTCCCACACTTGGGTAAAATCGGGTGCATCACTGTCATTGAGCTGGTTCTTGGCAACATTTCCAAGGTGTCCAAAATGTGGGGCAGAAGCTTTGTTCAGGTGCTGGGATATTAACAGGTCTCTCTCCTGCAGTGAACCCCGCATAGTAAGCCGGATATTTCAGTGTTGTGCCTGGAACGGAGGTGTCTTTTGGGTACGTGGAGGCTTCTTATTTTTCGTGTGTTTTATTTTAAAATCCCTGTGAAAACCCATGTCTTGCTCCAGCCCTCATGCTGAGTGGTGAGCCATCAGCATGGCAGCAGGAATTGCTGGGAGTCACCATGTTTCCATCCCAATGCTGTATTTTAAGGGATTCACTATTGGATATAGGACCGTAGGCTCACTGAGGAGATACATACATGAGTCCATGAGCTGTTTTTCCAACTCTGCCCAAATACTCAGCTCCTGCTCTGCTGCAGCCTGGGACATTGCTTTGTCAATTGGACACTGATGTCTTAAAGACATCCCCTTGGCTCTGACCTTCCCATGGCTGTCATGAGGCTGCTCCTAATGGACCTATCACTTTTCAGCCTCATAAATCACAAGCTTCATTTTCCCATTACACTGGTATGGGCACGAGAACATTCAAGTGCTCAGTTAGATTGTGGCTGTATTTAAGCAGAGATCCTTGTTTCTCTGTATTGATGGATCACTGGGGGAACAGAGGCACATCTTTCAGATCCATGGCCACAGGAGCACAGAAATGACCATGCAGAGCCTCACTGAGAATGCTTACTGGTTTTTTTTCCCCTGCAGCTGAGTCTCTTCTTGTTCTACCGAGTGTTCATCCCTGTCCTTCAGTCGGTCACAGCGCAGATCATCGGTGAGTGCCTTTCCCCTCCAGGTCTGCCGGGATGCTGAGCAATCCATAGATGAGTTTTGGGGGTCCCAACACCCACACAAGCCAAGGCTTTGTCCTGTGGAGGTGTTCCTTAAACTGCTGTCTCCTTGTGTTATTTTCCTCTTCCTCCCTGTACCAGCCAATCCCATCATTAATTGTTCAGTAGAAATCCAGCAATGGATCAGCCTGTGTGTGTTGGAGATCCAGCCCGGCGGCTTTACCACTTAAAACACATTCGTCAGTGTATTTTTGCAATTAAATAAAAAGCAAGTGGGTGGAAATGTGCTTTTAGAGACATTTAAAGCACTGCAGTCAGGAGAAATTCCCTGATGGCTGTTGGAGGCTCCTACGCCAGCTCCTTATGTGAGTCCCTTTGTCACTTCCAAAGGTGACCCGTCCTTACACGGTGATGTCTGGTCCTGGCTGGAGTTCATCCTCACCTCCATTTTCAGCGCTCTCTGGGTCCTGCCCCTCTTTGTGCTCAGTAAGGTTGTCAATGCCATCTGGTTTCAGGTATGTGTCAGGAACCTGGGCCCTGCCTTGAGCATGTAGGGGGAGTGTCCTCACTGGGGCTTGGCCAGGTGGTGTGGGGGCACGAGGAAACCCCTTTCCCAGGATGGGTTCTGGGTGTATTCATGGTGTATTCAAAGCAGCTCAATAACATCATCTGAAGTTTAATTTCTCTGAAGCCCCCGTTCCTCTGGAGTTCCTGTTCCTCAAGCCCCTCTCTCTGGCTGGCAGGACATCGCAGACCTGGCGTTCGAGGTGTCGGGCAGGAAGCCTCACCCGTTCCCCAGCGTCAGCAAAATCATCGCCGACATGCTGTTCAACCTCCTGCTGCAGGCACTCTTCCTCATCCAGGTGAGATGGGGCACTACTGGCCCCAGGGGCCCCCCATGGTGGCTCCCCCACATCCTGAGCATCCCTCACTCACCTGCGCCTTTCCTGTCCCAGGGAATGATTGTGAGCCTGTTCCCCATCGACCTCATTGGGCAGCTCATCAGCCTCCTCCACATGTCGCTGCTCTACTCGCTCTACTGCTTCGAGTACCGCTGGTTTAACAAAGGTGAGGGAGGGCTCCCTGCCACAGCAGGGGGGATTTGCCTGGATTCGGGGTTTCTGTACCCAAAGTGTGTCCAACTGGAGTGTCAGAGGCTGATTTTTCCATCAGTTTTTGTATGGAATGAAACAAACATGAGCCACCAGTGTGCTCGGGGGGCCAAGAAGGCCAATGGCCCCAGCCTGTACCTGCCCTAGTGTGGCCACAGGACAAGAGCAGTGACCGTCCCCATGTTCTGGGCACTGCAGGGCCACCTCAAGTGCTGTATCCAGTTCTGGACCCCTCACAACAAGAGAGGCATTGAGGGACTGGAGTGTGCCCAGGGAAGGGAACAGAGATGGGGAAGGGTCTGGAGCAGCTGAGGGAGCTGGGGGGGAGCTCATCCTGGAGAAAAGGAGGCTAAGGGGAGACCTTCTTGCTCTCTGCAACCTCCTAGCAGGAGGGGCGAGCCAGAGTGGGGGTGGGGTCTCCTCCCAGGGGACAAGGGACAGGACAAGGGGAAATGGCCTCAGGCTGTGCCAGGGGAGGGGCAGGTTGGACATCAGGAGGAATTTCTTCCTGGACAGGTTGGTCAGGCATAGCACTCAGTGCTCTGGGCTGTGGGGACAAGGTGGGCACTGGGCTGTGAGGGCTTTTCCAGCCTCAGTGACTCTGTGGTTCTGGAGTGAGGGTCTCCTTCCTGTGGGTTCATTCCACGGGGTTTTCCCCTCGCCAGGAATTGAAATGCACCAACGGTTGTCCAACATTGAGAGGAACTGGCCCTACTACTTCGGGTTCGGGTTACCACTGGCGTTCCTCACGGCCATGCAGTCCTCCTACATCATCAGGTGGGAAACAGATCCAGCCTCTCCTGCTCCTGGCACCTGCTAGACCCACCGAGTGCCCAGGATTTTACTTTACTACATTTCTCCCTTGCAGTGGTTGCCTCTTCTCCATCCTTTTCCCTCTCTTCATCATCAGCGCCAATGAAGCCAGAACCCCCGGCAAAACCTAGTGAGTATCTGCCCCTCCCAGCCCGCTGAATCGCCTCCAACATCGCTCCCAAAAACACCAGGGGGCGTTCCCGCCATCAGGACCTTATAGAGCCTCTTCTCTTGCAGCCACTTCCAGCTCCGTCTCTTCTCTTTGGTGGTTTTCCTCAGCAACAGACTCTTTCACAAGACCGTTTACCTTCAGTCCGCCCTGAGTGGTGCTTCCTCCTCCCCCTCTTCCTCCTCCTCCTCCTCGCCCTCTCCCGCCAAACACGCGGCTGCTCCGGGTCACTGAGCCGCCACCACCCCCGGGGAGGGGGGACACCACGGGCCTCTCCACGCCCCCAGTCCCCAGGGACAGGCAGGACCCAGCCTGAGGAAGCGTTGCCGTCGGTTCTGCGTCTCCCCCTGGAAATTTTGGGGGGCGGGATATCTGAGTTTTTAACACCTTTCTGAGTTTCCAGGAGCCGGGTCGTGCCCTGCGCTTGTTTTATAGCGACTCTTTTGTACGCCTTTCCCGTGCCATGTCCCCGCCCCGGGCCAGTGGGGCGGAACTCTTCCCCCGTCCCGTTCTGCCTTTGTGTTCCCCCGTGTCCCCCTCTTTGTCCCCTCCGTGCCCCGCTGCCCCTCGTCCTCCTTCCCGCTCCCTCCATGTGCCCAAACTCAGGTCGCGGGAGGGGGGCGGGTGTTTTTGGGAGTCCTCGCTGCCGTCGAGCACAGTGTCCCTCCTCCCCCGTGCATGTACCGTTTCTGTCGGGTCGGGGAAGGAACGGGTGACGTTCAAAACCCCTTTGGATATTTTGGGCCGGTTTATCAACTTTTCTCTAGTATTTTCACACTGAAACATTAAAACGGAGAGACCATGGTTCCCAGCTGTGTCCGCTGTGCGCGGCGCTGTCGCCGCCGGTTCCGCCGCGGCCCCTCCTGGGGCCCCACGTGGCAGGGCCGACCCTGTTCCGCTTCCGGCCACGTGACGCGCCGGTCCCGCCCCTCGGGCGCCCCAAGCGCGGGTGGACACGTCACGGCTCGTTCCTGCGGGCCCAGCCCACCCCGCGCTCCGCCAATTGGAGGGCGCAGTTCGTCGGGCGGCCCACCCACGCTTGAGTGCGCGTCTTCTCAGCCAATGAGCGCGGCCGCCGGTGGAGTGGCGTGGGCGGNCTGTGAGGGAGCCCCGGTGTGCGGGGAGGGGGGCGCGGTGTGCGGGAGGGCTCTGAGGAGGAGCCGGGGCTGTGGGGCGAGGGGCTGTCCGGGTTTGAGGGGTCCGGCGGGTTCCGCGGTGTGTGGGCAGAAGGAGCCCTGGGAGTGCTGGGTCTGGGGCCGGTCACGCCGCGGGGCCGCAGCCGGCGGGGGCTCTGTGGGGTGCGGGGTCCCCCCGGCACAGCCACTCGTGCCCAGAGGCGCCCGCCCCGTTGTCGGCCCGGGCCCAGCTGTGCCCGCCGGAACAGCTGCCAGGGTACGGGAAGGGTTTTTTTCAGGCCTAGTTTGATTTGTTTAAATCTCGGCCCATCGCAATGTGCCCTCCCTGGTGTTGTAGCTCAGAGACCTGAACTCGGGATTTATTCACCTGAGACAGAGCCTGCCCGGGGCAGTGGGAGGGCTTTTCCTGATTGATTGGGCAAAGAAGGATTTGAAAGAAATCTGTGTTTTCGGAAGTAGAAATATGTTCAAGCTGTTATTCTCTAGCTACAGTTTCACTTCCTTGGTGTCTGACCTCAGGATTTCTCTGGCTTTNAGGGGGGGCGCGGGCCGGCGGTAGGGCGGCTGCGCGGGGCGGATGGAGCGGGCGGCGGGGCCGCGGTGAGGGCTGTGACGGGGGCGCGGTGTGCGGGGAGGGCTGTGAGAGCCGTGAGGGGGGCCCGGTGTGCGGGGAGGGCTGTGAGAGCTGTGAGGGAGCCCCGGTGTGCGGGGAGGGGGGCGCGGTGTGCGGGAGGGCTCTGAGGAGGAGCCGGGGCTGTGGGGCGAGGGGCTGTCCGGGTTTGAGGGGTCCGNGCCCAGCTGTGCCCGCCGGAACAGCTGCCAGGGTACGGGAAGGGTTTTTTTCAGGCCTAGTTTGATTTGTTTAAATCTCGGCCCATCGCAATGTGCCCTCCCTGGTGTTGTAGCTCAGAGACCTGAACTCGGGATTTATTCACCTGAGACAGAGCCTGCCCGGGGCAGTGGGAGGGCTTTTCCTGATTGATTGGGCAAAGAAGGATTTGAAAGAAATCTGTGTTTTCGGAAGTAGAAATATGTTCAAGCTGTTATTCTCTAGCTACAGTTTCACTTCCTTGGTGTCTGACCTCAGGATTTCTCTGGCTTTTCCTCCGCCCAGGGAAGTTGAATTAAACAGCCACGTTGTCTGCTGTGAGCAAAGCTGATTTACTGTCCTGATGGGAAATTAACAAAGTACTAACACATACGTATATTTAACAAATAATTCAAAGTGGGAACAACCAGGAGCTGTTTGTACTTGCTTTATGCAAGAAAAAGCACCAGTTTCTAGCATTCTCTACAGGTTTTATTTTTCCTGCATCTCTTGCAAGCAGTGGTTAAATTTCAGAGAGCAGCCAGAGAGAAGGCAGAGGCTTTGCTCCAAGTTTGCACGCAAGTTTGCAGATGTTTTGCTCAAAGCTTACAGAGGGGCTTTTTTCTGTGCACAGGGAAACAGGCACACCCTCTGCCCCAGAGGAGTTCTGGACTCTGTGAAGGAAAGAAAACCAACCAAGACGGGGTAACTGCTCAGGTGAGGACCTGGGGAGGGAGGCACTAGCACTTGGCAGGGCTGAAGGGTGGGCAGGAGTGGGGGAAAAAGGTCCAAGTTCATGAAGATTTTTAGGCAACAGGGTCTGAGTTGCTCCTGTTTGTGTCTAGGTGTTCCAGAATCCCCAGGCTCTGCCTTGGATGTGAAAATGACCAAGCTGGGGTTTCTCCGGCTCTCCTATGAGAAGCAGGACACACTGCTCAAGCTCCTCATCCTGTCCATGGCAGCTGTGCTCTGTAAGTCTGTGTTCTCAGGGCTGGCTCATGCTGCCCTCAAGAGGGGACCCTGGGATGGAGTTTCCTCTGCTCTTCTCCTCTCTTCCAGGCTGTGAAGTTCTCACCTGTCTTTAAAGCACAACATAATCCTTCTGTGCCTTTTCCTTTGAAGACTGTCTCTTTCTTTATCTTCCCAATGACCAATTTAATACAAAAAATATTTTAGTCCAGCAGAGAAGCAGGAAAACTAAGCATACCTGGCTTAGTGAGCCCTCTGTGTATTCACTCTGCCCCTTTTATGTGTTTTCAGCTTTCTCCACGAGGCTTTTTTCTGTCTTAAGATTTGAAAGCGTCATCCATGAGTTTGACCCGTAAGTTCTTCTCATTTCCTGGGGACCTGTCGGGGTTTTCTTCTGGAGCACGTGGAATTAGGGTGGTGTATGCCAGGCTCAAGTTAATCCCCACCATGGATGTGCGATTTGGAAGGCAGATTTCAGTACAGCTTGGTTTCCCTTTTCCCTCTCCAAAATTCACTTAGTACCCAGGACTTTTTCTGCAGCCTGAATCCAGGAATGACCTGCCAATGCTTTTGTGTTGGAATAGGGTTATTCCCTACCTGGGCACAGTAGGAGAGGGCTCCTGGGACAACCTGTGTCTGTGTCCCAGGCTTGTTGCTGATTAAATCAGTCCCAAGGGAGAGTGATACTTTGCAAACTCACTTTTAACTGCTCTGGGAGGAGGAAGGAACTTTTGCAGCCAAGGTTTGGGGCAGTTGAGGGAAACTGGTTCCCTCTGCATGGGACACACAGGATGAGCCCTCACAGAACCTTGTCACTCTTGCAGGTACTTCAACTACCGCACCACGCGCTTCCTGGCCGAAGAGGGGTTCTACAAGTTCCACAACTGGTTTGATGACCGAGCATGGTACCCCCTGGGCAGGATCATTGGGGGCACCATTTACCCAGGTAAAGCTTCTGCCAAGCCAAAACAGACTTGGCACAATGGAAAATCGGGAGAGGGGTGGAAAATGCATATGGAAGCACATCCATGAGTGCCAGCTGGGACAGAGGGGAGCTTGGGGATGCATCCTGGGCAGCAGCTCCTTCCTGGCGAGGCTCTGGAGCACCCTGGTGAAGGTGTTTCCCGGCTCCAGGTCTGATGATCACGTCGGCAGCGATTTACCACGTGCTGCACTTCTTCCACATCACCATCGACATTCGCAACGTCTGCGTGTTCCTGGCTCCCCTCTTCTCCTCCTTCACCACCATTGTGACGTACCACCTCACCAAAGAGCTCAAGGTATGGGCACCATCAGGATGCACCTCCTGGGCTTTGGCTTTCCTGAGAATCAGGAGCTTCTTTGCCTTTGGGAGGGCAGCTGGCTTGGAGGCGACTGCCACACTCCTCAAAAACCTTCTGGGAAGTGGGAGAGCGGTTTGAGAATTTCATTTCCCCACTCAAGTTTTATTCCTTCAAGTGCTGAAATCCCTAAATGCGGGTGGTTTCCCCTGGCTGTGTTTCTCCCAGGATGCAGGGGCAGGGCTCCTTGCTGCTGCCATGATCGCCGTGGTGCCCGGCTACATCTCTCGATCCGTTGCTGGCTCCTATGATAACGAGGGTGAGTTTGAGACCCTTGGGGAAACCTCGAAGGACTGTTGAGTGCTGGAAAATGCGGGTAAAGATGCTGCAGGGCACAAGAAAGGCCCTGTCCTTTCCCTGGGAGCCCTGGCAGGTTTCTGCTTTATCAACTTGGCTGATCAGAGATCTGAGATGGTTCTTGCCCAAGCAGTGAAGAAGAGGGAGTGTTTCCCAGCTGTGGCAGTGAGTGTACTTCATTCCCAGTATCCTCGTTTGCCAGTCAGAAAGGGTTTTGCCACCTCCACAAACTCCACCTGGGACCAGAGCTCTGCGTGGTTCCCCTCTGCTTTAATTTCCATTATGGGAGTGACGTTGGGATTGGCAAAGGCAGGAATCTCACTGTCAGCGCCTGGGGCAGAGGAGGATCCAGGTTCCTTTCCCATAGCTGGGCTTTTGGGAGCTATGTAAGGAGTTCTTCCAGCTGGTGTGGCTGGAAAAACTTTTGTGAGCTGTTACCTACAGTGGGACACAAACTCCACAGTGTTTCAGTCTCGAAATCAGAGATGAAACGCCTTTCCCAGGCCTAGCTCCTTGTACAAGGTGCTCTTTCACCTCCTCATGGAGCATCGAAAGCATTTACATGTGTAGTTTTAATGGACTGAGTGCTCTGCTTTGCCCCAGGAATGACATTAACCTCTGTGGTCCTCCCACAGGTATTGCCATATTCTGCATGCTTTTAACCTACTACATGTGGATCAAGGCTGTCAAAACTGGCTCCATCTACTGGGCAGCCATGTGTGCCCTTGCCTATTTCTACATGGTAAGTGTCCCCTCTCCTGGTGCCAAGCTGATCCCAACTCTGAGGTCCCTCTGCATACAGTGACAGGAATCCACAGTATGCCATTCCAGTGGCTGTGTGTGCAGGGAGCTGGAACCTCTGTGCAGATGGAAATGGAGAGGGTGCTTTCTTTATCCATTTCCTCTTCACAAATTAGTGGGTTTTTTGTAAGGTTTTATTCATAACATTGAAAAAACTGGTTTTGTGGCAGCTGGGATGCTGAGGGTACTCTTAGGGCAGATTCCAGCTAGCATTGCCACTGGGTGAAAGTCCTGCCTGTGATCCCAGGAAAACCAAACCTGCCGTGTTTCACCTGTGGAGCTGTTCAGTCCTGGAACTCGTGGGTCTGTCTGGTTTGTGTCCTGCAGGTCTCCTCATGGGGTGGCTACGTCTTCCTGATCAATCTCATCCCCCTGCATGTCCTGGTGCTGATGCTGACTGGGCGCTTCTCCCACAGGATCTACGTAGCCTACTGCACAGTGTACTGCTTGGGAACCATCCTCTCCATGCAGATCTCCTTTGTTGGCTTCCAGGTGGGCACCAGGAGGATTTGCAGACTCGGGGATGGGTTGTGACAGAACAGCAACATGATGGCAGCTGGTTTCCTTTCTTGCTTCATCACTGGGGTTGTAAGTGTGTGCTGACTCCTTATTCCAGCTCCCATTTTGCTGAGTCCTGGCCACCTTTGGCAAAATGAGCTTTTGGAGGTGCTGGATGACTTTCAAAGCTGCTGATAACCTTCACTGCAATGGTTGCCTTTCATAAAAATATCTTTGGTTTTGATGAAGGAAACACTTGTGCCACATGGAAGGAAACATGCATACTTGGCTCATGTTTCCAAGAGAATCCAGTTAATTTCCCATGTGGATTCTTATCAGAATCAAAGCGGATGTAGGAAAGGGACTTGTGCCAGCTGTGCCAGCCACAGAGAGGGAACACTTGAACATTTTCCTGTGACTTTGGCAGTGATTGTGCGAAGGAGTGATTTGTGAAAAAGCCAATAACAGGTACAACAGGGCTCTTGTTCAGCTGTGTACCTGACCATGCCCTGCCCTGCTCCCAGCCTGTCCTCTCCTCGGAGCACATGGCCGCCCTTGGAGTCTTCGGTTTGTGCCAGATCCACGCCTTTGTGGACTACCTCCGGAGCAAGCTGAACCCCCAGCAGTTCGAAATCCTCTTCAGGAGTGTCATCTCCCTGGTTGGCTTCATCCTCCTCAGCATCGGGGCTGTGCTGATGCTCACAGGTAGCCTGAGACTGTGGCCATAATGAGGGTGTTGCACCCCTTTTCATTGTTCCAAGGGCATGGAATTTGTCCATCCTAACTCTGTGTTACTGTGGTGTTGGTGTCTGTGAGCCTCCTTGAAGGGGGATCCTGGGATCTGCGCAATTTGTGTGTTAGCGGGGAATATTTAAGCAGCAGCTTAAATCCAAGGGGCAGAGACATTGAGGGTGCTGGACTGGTGCTGGCAGATACTGAATGTCACTCTGTGGTAGTAAAGAGATGCCCAAAATAGAGTTTGGCCAAGGAGGAGGGTTTTTAAAATAAAATTGCATTTTATTTCCTTTCACAAAGGGCAAGTGTGAGTAACAGAGACATTATACAAGGCCTGAGATTGCTCCTTCACCCTCACGTGCTTACCTGAGAGAGTGCATGATATCAGCATTGCTGGTTACTCTCTGCTGGATCCAAAGAGGATTTGTTTTCTCCTCTTTCCTAGGGAAAATCTCCCCATGGACAGGGCGTTTCTACTCCCTGCTGGACCCTTCCTACGCCAAGAACAACATCCCCATCATCGCCTCCGTCTCTGAGCACCAGCCCACCACTTGGTCCTCCTACTACTTTGATCTGCAGCTCCTCGTTTTCATGTTCCCAGGTGAGTTGTCTGCCCTGAGTTCTTTACCAGAGGGTTTATGCTGCCTCTCCTGGGGTGCTGCACCTGCCAGGGAGCACTGTGGTCCTTGATTATTTAATTTCTGAGCTGAACCTGGCCTGTGTCTCTTCCCCTACAGTCGGTCTCTATTATTGCTTCAGCAACCTCTCAGATGCCCGGATCTTCATCATCATGTACGGTGTGACCAGCATGTACTTCTCGGCGGTCATGGTGAGGGTTCCTGCTGCCTCCAGTCCTGCAAAGCTGATTTAATTCCTTTCTCTGAACTTAATGGTGATTCTTTCACCCTGAGGGCTTTTCTCTCTTCCTTAAATGTGTTTTGGTTTTTTTTTTTGCCCCTCTGTGCAGCCAGGGCAGGTGAGGCTACAAAACTCAACTGGTTTGGATGTTACTCACTTCCCTCAGGCCAGGGCCACCGACTGCCTGGTCACTGTTCCTGGTCCTGAGCTGAAAACTGGTCCTCAGCTGAGCTGAAAACCCAAATTCTCCGGGTTTCCAAGCAGGGACTGCTGACAAGTGGCTGCCAATAAGCCCCTTTCCACTCTTCCTCTGGCACCCCAAGCCCTAAATGTGGTTGAGTTGTGGTGTGAAGGCATCTATTAATCCTTGCCTCCACCTAAGACTGGTGAATCGAGGTCATATTGGCCTGTTTTGAATGTCTGAGATTGTGGCAGCTACCCCCTAGAAAAACCAGCCACAAGTTTATCCCAGGGTTGATGTATCTACTGAATTTGAGGTGCTGGATTAGGAATGGCATCAAATTACCCCTGCTCTCATATTTCTGCCCGGGCTCCTTCTCCGACAGTTTTGCTGTTGCCATAGGTGCGTCTCATGCTGGTGCTGGCCCCAGTGATGTGCATCCTGTCCGGCATCGGGGTCTCCCAGGTGTTGTCCACCTACATGAAGAACCTGGATATCAGCCGGCCAGACAAGAAGAGCAAAAAGCAGCAAGACTCCACCTACCCCATCAAAAATGAGGTGTGTGCCAGGCCAGCTCAGGAAGACACCTGGTCCTGGTGGGCCAAGTGCAGGAGGCTGATGGCCTCACCCCTCCAGCACTGAGACCCCAGGTTATTCCCTTAGGTTGCCAGTGGCATGATCCTTGTCATGGCATTCTTCCTCATCACTTACACCTTCCACTCCACCTGGGTGACCAGCGAGGCCTATTCCTCTCCCTCCATCGTGCTCTCTGCCCGCGGTGGGGATGGCAGCAGGATCATCTTTGACGACTTCAGAGAAGCTTATTACTGGCTGCGGCACAACACGCCGGAGGTACACAGTGGGGATTGGGGTGTTGGAGACATGATGTTTTCTGCTGGGGTGCTGACAGCATGGCCTGTATTTGGGTGTAGGATGCAAAGGTGATGTCGTGGTGGGACTATGGGTACCAGATCACTGCCATGGCCAACCGGACCATCCTAGTGGACAACAACACCTGGAACAACACGCACATCTCCCGTGTTGGCCAGGTGGGTCCTTCCCTTGCCCACTGCCTTGCCTGGCCTTTCTGGGCACGGCATGTCGTGGTTGACGCTGTGTTTGCCCCAGGCCATGGCATCAACAGAGGAGAAAGCCTATGAGATCATGAGGGAGCTGGACGTCAGCTACGTGCTGGTCATCTTTGGTGGCCTCACCGGGTACTCATCTGACGGTAAGATCCTGCTCTGAACTGGGTCTGAGCCACCATCCAGAGGGTTCCGGTGACAGAGTCCCACCTCCAGTCAGGGTTGTGGAGTGGAAATGGTGCCACAATGCTCTTCTCTGTACCTGCAAGTAGCTTTGTAGCTCCCCCTTAATGTGACCCTCAGATCAACTCCAGTCCTCATTCTTTTCCCTTCAACTCATTGCTCTTTGCCCCCAGATCATCTCAAACTCCTGCTCTTGGCCCTGCAACTCAACTGACTTTTTTACCCCAACTCAAGCCCTCACCCTTTGCCCCCTAACTCTCTGCTCTGCACCTTCCAGACATCAACAAGTTCCTGTGGATGGTGCGGATTGGGGGCAGCACGGACACGGGACGCCACATCAAGGAGCACGACTACTACACCCCCACTGGGGAGTTCCGGGTCGACCGTGAGGGCTCCCCGGTGCTTCTCAACTGCCTCATGTACAAGATGTGCTACTACCGCTTCGGCCAGGTCTACACTGAGGCCAGTGAGTCCCCAGAACTGTCCCCCATGGAGGTGACACCACTTTTGGGGGCCCCACCATGCCCTGACATCTCCAGGGCACAACGTGGCAGCACTGCCTGTCCTTTGTCCTCTCCTAGAGCGACCGCCGGGCTACGACCGGGTGAGGAACGCCGAAATCGGCAACAAGGACTTTGAGCTGGATGTGCTGGAGGAGGCCTACACCACAGAGCACTGGCTGGTCCGAATATACAAGGTATGGCCCCAAAAGGAGCCCAAATGGCCCTGATTTGGGAAAAATCCCCCACGGAATTCCAGCTAATGAGGCGTTTTTCACTGCCCAGGTGAAAGACTTGGACAACCGCGGGTTGTCAAGGACGTAGAGGAGCTGCCGGCGGCCACGCCGGACACGCACTGACCCAGCCTTGGCCTGTGCAGCAGAGATTGGGGTTTGGTGGGTCTGAGGTGGGGGCTGTGCCGGGGATGTTTTGTACCGTTTGTACGCGCAGGCAGCGGCGGGAGGGACCTGCCCGCCCCGTCCCGCCGGGAGCCAGTTTTATATACACACAGGGCCGTCGCCAAATCGGGAGCTACGGCTCTGACCGGGGCTGATTGACCGGGAATTGCGAAGAATATGAATAAATAAAAAAGAAAATACTGGAAAAAAAAAAAGAAAATGTGGCGATGGTGGTGGGTTTTCCCCGGGTTCCGCCCAGCGGGGCTGTTGGGTCGGTCGGGGCAGGGGGCGGGGCCATGCGCGCGCAGGGCGGGGCGGGGCGCGCGGCTCTGGCGGGAAAAGGCGGCGTGGCCGGAGCGGCACCGGGACCGGGGACGGGAGCGGGCCCAGAGCGGGGATGGCCGTGCCCTTCGTGGAGGACTGGGACCTGGTGCAGACGCTGGGCGAAGGCGCCTACGGGGAGTGAGTGCGGCGGGGGCGGGGGGGGGGGGGGCGGGGGGGGTGGCGGCCGGCCGGGTCCCCCCCTTGCCCGCCCCTTGCCCGGCCGGGCCCCCGCGTGTGCCGCTTGCGCACCCGCTGCTTGTCCCTGCGTGGTTCTGTCGCTACGGTGTGCCCTCTGTTTGCCCGCTGCGTCGCCCCCTGTGGTGGGCACTACTTGTCCAGGGCTTTGCCCGCTGCTTGGCCATCACATGCTCTGTGTTTGCCCACGGCACGGCCTTCACGTGCCCCAGGTGTGCCCACTCGTTTACCTCATGCATGGCCATTGCTTGCCCTCTGTGTGCCGACCCCGTGCCCATCACAGACCCACCGTACCGGCATTCCCCGCCCGTTCCCTGCCTGCTACCTGTCTCTAGTAGCAGCGTTCCCTGCCCGTTCCCAGCCCGCTGACCCCCGCCTCTGCCCAGGGTGCAGCTGGCCGTGAACCGGCGCACGGAGGAGGCCGTGGCCGTGAAGATCGTGGACATGAAGCGCGCGGCCGAGTGCCCGGAGAACATCAAGAAGGAAATCTGCATCAACAAGATGCTGAGCCACGAGAACGTCGTCCGGTTTTACGGGCACCGGCGGGAAGGGGCCACGCAGTACCTGTTCCTGGAGTACTGCCGCGGCGGGGAGCTCTTCGACCGCATCGGTGCGGCGCGGGCTGGCCGGGGGCGGGAGCGGGGCTGCCCCGCCTGTAACCCCAAAGGATTGCCCTTCCCCTCCTTGTTCC
This sequence comes from Formicarius rufipectus, assembly GCA_013399695.1. NCBI lineage: Eukaryota > Metazoa > Chordata > Aves > Passeriformes > Formicariidae > Formicarius > Formicarius rufipectus. Next base: position 23,716 of record VXAU01001993.1, read on the forward strand.
CCACGCACAGAGCCCGATGTCGGGATGCCGGAGCCGGAGGCGCAGCGGTTCTTCCAGCAGCTGATCGCCGGCGTGGTGAGGGACCGCCAGGATCGCTGGTGGCGGCGATTCCCGCACGGCGCTGCCCGTGCCCGAGAGCCCCCTGACCTTCCCTCCATCCCCAGGTGTACCTGCACAGCATCGGCATCACCCACCGCGACCTGAAGCCAGAGAACCTGCTACTGGATGAGCGAGGTGGGTGGACATGGAGCTCACCCACCCCCACTCAGATTTAATTTTATAACTTTTAATGGTTTAATTTGAATGCTTATGTTTTTTCATTTGAATTTTTAATGTAAGGGTTTCATTTTATCATTAATTTAAATTTTATCATGAATTTTGAAATTGAGTATAATATCTAACTTCTTAATTTACACTTTTATTTGAATTTGAACTCGAATTTTAATTTGACTATTTTGATTTGTATTTTATTTGTAATCTGCTTAAAATTTTAAGTTGAAGTTTTAAATTGTAATTTGAATTTTGACTTTGAATTCGAGTTCTAATTTGAACTTTTAGTTTAAATATTTTATTTGAATTTTTAATTTGAATTTTTTAATTTAAACTTATGTTTAATTCCGTTTTTAATCAGAATTTTTAATTGGTATGTCTAATTGAAGCTTTAATGTTAATTTTTAGTTGCGTTTTTAATTTTAGTTCAAGGTTTTCATCTCAATTTTTTATGTTTAATCAGATGTTAACTTGAATTTTGAGTTATAACTTCCATTCGAATTTTTATTTTTAATTTAAAGGTTTGACTTGCATTTATAATTATTTTATTAACATTTTATGCTAATTTGAATTTTAATTTTAAATTAATTTAATTTGGGGGCATTAAATTTGAATTTTTAAATTGATTTTTTAATTTGAATTTTAAATTTTGAATTTTAATTTTGGATTTTTTTAATTCGAGTTTAAATTTTGAAATTTTAATTTGAATTGTTAGTTTGTCTTTTCCCTTCCGTTTGGGCTCAGACAACCTGAAGATCTCTGATTTTGGGCTGGCTACGGTGTTCCGGCACAACGGGCGGGAGCGGCTCCTCAACAAGATGTGTGGGACTCTGCCCTACGTGGCCCCGGAGCTGCTGCGGCGCCCAGAATTCCGCGCGGAGCCCGTCGATGTCTGGGCCTGCGGCGTCGTGCTGACAGCCATGCTGGCCGGAGGTGGGGACACAGGGATACCTCTAGGGATGTATGGAATTCAGGGGAGGGTGTAAAGAACGTTTTTGAGGTACTGGAGATGGGGGTGTATATGGAATGTGTTGGGGTGCATGTATGGAATGTAGAGGGGGGTGTAGGTAGGGAATGCATAGAGGAAGTATATGGAATGCAGAAGGCTTTACATATGGAATGCATGAGGATGTGTATATGGAACATGTAGGGGGTGAACATACGGAATGCAGGAGGAGAGGTATGTGGAGTGCACCAAGGGATGTATGGGATGAGGAAGGAGCACACATGAGGTGGGAGGGATGCATGGAATGCACAGGGATAGAGATGTGTGAAACACAGAGCGGAAAGGTGTGGGATCCATAAGGGAGATGTAAAATGCAGGGAGGGAGGTGTATGGAGTATCTATGGCCATGTATGGAAGGCATAGGGAGGATGCAAAAGGGGAATATATGTCATGTGCAAGGAGGGTGTATGACATGCATAGGGGAGGTTTGGGATACATAGGGAATTATGAAGTGTGTGGGGGAGGTTTGGAATGCATGCAGACTATATGGGATGCATAGAGAGGTATAAGGAGTATACAGGATGCACAGGGAGATATGGAATGTGTGTGGGAGGTATGAAATGCACAGCGGTGTACGGAATGCATGGGGGGTACACAGGATCCTTGGGGAGGTATGGGATGCGTGGGGAGTACGCGGGATCAGCGCCTGGCTCAGGGCAGGGACACCTGGCACACCAAGTCCCGCAGTGCCACGTGTGTGCCCGGTGCTCGTGGCACTGCGGGGCGACGGCAGCAGGATCCCCCAGCAGAGCTGCCCTGGGACCAGCCCAGTGACAGCTGCCAGGAATACAGTGACTGGAAGGAGAGGAAAACCTACCTCCCGCCTTGGAAAAAGATCGATTCAGCACCCTTGGGTGAGCACACAGTACATACATACACATATATATGTACACATAGACACACCCCATAGCATGTTCTGCCCCCTTGCCTCCCCCAGCACTGCTGCACAAGATCCTGACGGAGAGCCCCACGGCAAGAATCACCATTCCTGACATCCAGAAGGACCGGTGGTACAGCAGACCCCTCAAAAAGGGTAAGGAGCCGTGGGGGAACACGCTTGTCCCCCAGGATTTGGGACTTACTGGGTGTCCTGTCCCTTTGCAGAGGTCAAGCGGTCTCGGCTCTCCTCGGGAGGCATCACTGATGCCAGCACCACCGGCGGCTTCTCCAAGCACATCCGATCCGATACGGACTTTTCCCCGGTGAAAGTGGCGCTGGGGTGAGCCTCTGCTTCCCTGCACAGGCCCTTTGCAGTTCCTTGTGCACCACAGGACATTCCCAGTGTTTTCCCCAGGAGGTGGCTGGGTGGAAACTCCACACGACCCCCGTGATCATCCAAAATCCTGCAAAATCCCAGGCCGTTCCCACACTGAGCTCTCTCCAGTATCCTTAATCCTCGTGTCCCTCTTGCCTTGCAGCGAGGACAAGGCGAGCTACTCCACGTCGCAGCCAGAGCCGGGCACGGGTGGGCTGCCATGGGAGAGCGGAGCAGGAAGCATCGACCAGCTGGTGCAGGGCATCAGCTTCTCACAGCCTGCCTGCCCTGAGCACATGCTGGTCAACAGCCAACTCCTGGGCACGCCGGGCTCCTCACAGGTCAGAGGGTGCAGGGGGCACCTGGAACCGCTTGGAATGTCAGGGTGCTGCCTCACAATATTTGAGATGTGGCTGGGTGAGGTTTATCCTTTTGGGATGATGCCTCACAGTTTTTGGGGCGCAGCTCTGCGTCATCAACAGTATTAGGATGCACTTTGCGATGGCTGGGGGCTGCTTGGTGGTGTTTGGGGTGCAGCTTTGCCCAATGTGGAACATCAGGGAGCAACCTGGCAATCCTGGGGATGTGTGTGTGTTATTTCTCACCTTGAGATGCAAGTTTGCAAGATTTGGGGCACAGCTTTTCAGTATTTTTAGTACCAGGAAACCACTTTGCCAGGGGTTTGGAGTGTCTAGGAGCAGCTTCATGTCGGATTTACAACACTGGGCTTCAGCATTGCCCTGTGTATAAACTGGAGTGCAACTTTGCAATATATATGTGACATTAAGGAGCAGCTTTGCCATATCTGTAGTATCAGGGAGCAACTTGGCGATGTTTGGGGTGCAGCTGGGTGAGGTTTGTCATCTTGGGGTGATACCTCACAATATTTGGGGTGCAAATTTGCATCATTGATGGGGTCAGGATGCACTTTACAGTGTTTGCAGGATGTTCCATAGTGTTTGGAGAGCAGCTTTGCCTGATAGGCAATATCAGGGAGAAGCTTGGTAATACTGGGGATATGACTTTGTGTTATTTATCATCCTGGGTTGTGAGTTTGCAGGATTGAGGGTGCAGCTTCGCATCTGATTTGTAACACTGGGGTCCAACCTTGCACCATTTATACTACTGGGGTTCAACTTTGCCTTAGATTTGTAAGATAAATAAGCACCTTTGTCATATTTATAATACCACGAGCAATTTTGCAATTCTGGGGCTGTTGCTGTTCAGTATTTACCAACTCGAGGTGCACGTTTTCAGGATTTGGGGTCTAAATTTCCAATGCTTTTAGTATCAGGATACCACTTTGCCAGGGCTTTGAGGGGCAACTTCCCATCTGGTTTACAACATTGGGGTCCAATGTTGCACTGTGTACAATATTGGGGTGCAACTTTGTATTGTGTATATTACATTAAAGGGCAACTTTGCTGTCTGTAGAATCACTGAGCAGCTTTGCAGTGTTGGGCAGCAGCTGTGTGAGGTTCCTCGTCGTGGGGTGCTGTTCCCAATATTTGGGGCGCAAATGTGCATGATTTTTGTTACCAGAATGCACTTTGCAGTGTTTGGGGGCTGCTCTTCTGTGTTTAGGGAGCAGTTTCACATCTGTTTTACATTAGGGAGCAGGTTAACAATACTGGAGTGCAGCTGGGCAAGGTTTGTTATCTTGGGGTGCAACTTTGTGGTATTTGAGGAATGAAGTGCAATTTTCCATTATTTTGAGTAACAAAATGCAACTTTGCAATACCAGGGTACAATTGCAGCATTTGGGGGGCCAGCTTCACATCCAATTTACAATATTGGAGTCCATCGTGGCACTATTTATACTATTGGGGTGCAACTTTGCATCATGTATGTGACATTAAGGAGCATTTTTGTCATACTTAGAGTATCAGGGACGAGCTTGGTGCTGTTTGGGATGTCGCTGTGCAGCGTTTCTGGTATTTGGGCTGCAGCTGATGCCGTGTGCCATCAGGGGGTGCAGCTTTCCAATATTTCCCTGCTGCAAGCTGGGATTTTTCAGGGCCGCGGCTGGAACTTGGTGGGGTTTACAATCTCTTTGGCGGGACTTATGACCTTTGGGATGTGTTCTGGGGGCTGCAGAGCCCGTGGCAGCGGCTGGTGAAGCGGATGACGCGCTTCTTCACCAAGGTGGACGCCGACGGCTCGTACCACGCGCTGAGGGAGGTGTGTGAGAAGATGGGCTACGGCTGCAAGATGAGCTGCACCAACCAGGTGGGGATGGGGAGCAGCATCGGGGGTGGGACCCCCCAGGCCTTTGCATCAGCACATACGTCAGGGCACCCCACCCCTTGGCAGGTCACCATCTCGACCACGGATAGGAGGAACAACAAACTCATCTTCAAGGTGAACCTGGTGGAGATGGAGAGCAAGATTTTGGTGGATTTTCGCCTCTCCAAAGTGAGCAGAGGAGTCAGGGTGGGCACTGGTTGGAGGGTCCACAGTGTGGGAGGTGGGGTCTGGCAGGGGGATGCAAGGTGGGTGCAAGGGAATGAAGGACCTTGTAAAGTGGGTGCAGGACAATGCAGAGTGGGTGGAAGACCGTGGAAGGGAGGGTATGAGGGGATGGAGGACCATCCAGATGAGGTGCAAGGTGATGCAGACCCGTGCAGGGAGGGCTCAGAGGGATGGAGGCCCATGCAGGGGGAAGTAACCCCCAGTCTCTCCCTGCGCAGGGCGACGGCCTGGAGTTCAAGAGGCATTTCCTGAAGATCAAGGCCAAGCTCAGCGACATCGTCAGCACCCAGAAAGTCTGGCTGCCTGGCACCTGAGGCCCTGTACCCTTCCTCTTCCTCCTGTTCCTTCTTCTCCTCTTCTTCCTCCTGACTGGGCTCCAGTGGCAGCACCTGTACTTCATAAAGGTGCCCAACCTCATGTTTTAGGTTTTGAAGGTTCAATAAAGCTCTGGGAGACGTAAAGCAATGCTGTGTCCTGCACAGGACGTGTCCTGGGCACAGGTTTGCCCAGCCAGTGAAAATCCCACTCCGGGATCTCTGCTGAGCCCTGCAGCCCTAAACCAGCCCCAAGGTTTAGGGGCTGACCCCCTCCCCACCCCACTACCCCCCTCCCTGCTGTGTCTCAGGGCAGTGTCTGCCCTCGTTTTCCAGCCTCTCTAATTGCTTTTCGGAAGGACTAACGAGCACAGAGCTGCCAGGGGTTGTTAGCGCTGGAGCGAGAGAGTAGAGCTGGGGATTAACCCCATCCCCCCAAAAAAAGCGCATCCCTCCCTAAAAACCCACCCCAGGTTGCAAACCCTGAGACATCTCGCCAAAGCTGCACTGGCATTTAATTATTGGGGTAAAAAACACTTGTTTTACTTGTCCTTCCCCATTTCTTTAGTCTTTTTTAATATCCCTCTCCCTGGCTTCTTTGTTTTCTTGGTGGGAACCCCCCTTGGGCGAAGCAATTAGCAGCGATTTTTTAATTGCATATTTATATTGCAGCTGGGGAGCAAGACCCTGGCAGCGGGCGAGGGGGAGGCAGGAAGACGCCGCGCTCTGACCTTGTTTGCTTTTCAGCCAGGATTAAGTGCTTTTAATTGTCCTGGAGATCACAGATTGCGGCCGGGGGGGATAATTAGACTGAATACAGGGGTTTCTGGTTCATTCCCCCCAGGAATTTTTATTTCTAAGGGCATGAAAAAGTAGAAAAGCTTCGGGAATGCCTCAGGAATTGAGGCTGTTGGATGGGCACGAGGCTGGACACAACTTGTTGCGTGAGTGGGTCTTGCCAACACAACAAATGAATTTTTCACCTGTTACCTGCTGGAAATGGAATATTTTGGGGAGTCATGGGCATATTCCCACCTGCCCAAGATGCTTCAGGGGCAGTTGGACACAACTCAGACTCCACCATGGTCTTGCACGTTAGTCAGGCTCCATTATCCCACGGGAATTATTTTCAACCCTAATTTTTAGGGGGTTTTTTTGGGTTTTTTTTTAACTCCATAGAGGGGATTATTTTCTGCTTTTGGATCTGAGGGGGAAATTCGAGGGGGATAAAAGGTTTGTGTTCCGATGTGGCCGAGTGGGGGGGGTCTGTGCCGAGCGGGGCCCTGAAAGCGCCCTTTGTGCGGCTCCGCCGGGGATGCGGTGCGCTCGGAGCCACCAGAGCGTGGCAAATCCTTAAACCAACAGCATGGCTGGGGCTTCTGCCCCTACCTCATCCCAAATTCATGGTGCTCTGGCAGGCACAGGGAGTGCCACAGAATCCTGGGAGCAGAGTTTGGAATGCACAGTTAGGGATGTGCTGGTGGATGCAGGATGGGGGATTCAGAATGCAGGGGTGGGACGTAGGATTTAGGACATAGGTGCAAGATGGGGGATGGAGGATTTAGGATCTAGATGGAGGTGTAGGATTTACGATGTAGATGCAGGATGTGGGACAGAGAACTTGGGATGGAAATGGGGGACATAGGATTTGGGATGTAGATGAAGGATGGGTGATTTAGGATGTAGATGCTGGATGCAGGATTTGGGATGTAGGCACAAAACAGGATTTATGATGTTGATGCAGGATGGGTGAACTTAGGATGCAGACATGGGACATATGACTTAGGATGTAGGATAGAGGATTTTGGATGCAGGTGTGGTGCATGGGATTTAGGATGTAAATGCCAGATAGAGTATTTAGGATGTAGATGTGGAATACAACAGAGGATTTTGGATGTAGATGAGGATTTAAGACACAGATGCAGGATTCAGGATGCAGAATGAGAACACAGGGTTTAGGATGAATATGAAGGATGTAGATGGGGGACATAGGATTCGAGACAGAGGTGCAGGATGTTGGACAGAGAAGTTGGGATGCAGATATGGGACATAGGATGCAGGTTGGAGCATTTAGGATGCAGATGGGGATAATAGAATTTAGGATGGTCATGCAGGATAGAGGATTTAGGATGTATGTGGGCTGGAGGATTTAGGGCATAGGTGCAGGATGGGGGATGGAGGATTTAGGATGTAGATGCAGGATAGAGGATTTACAACATAGAGGTGGGATGCAGGGCAAAAAAGTTGGGATGCAAATGTGGGAATCCAAGTGGGATTTGGGATGTAGATGCAGGATTTAGGGTGCAGGACTAAGAATGCAGATATGGGATGTAGGACTTGGAATGTGGGATGGATGATTCACAATATAGATACAGAATGCAGGATGTAGAATTTAGGATGCAGACGTGGGATGTAGGATTGGGAATTTAAATGCAGAATATAGAATAGAGGATTTGGGATGCAGCTGAGTGATTTAGGATGTTGATTCAGGACACAGGATGGAGAATCTGAAATAAGGGATGAAGAAGTTTGGATTTAGATGGGGGCATAGGATTTAGGATGCAGAGGACAGGGTGGGATAGAGGATTTAGGATGCAGATACAAGACACAGGGTGGAGGATGCAGATGTGGGATATAGGACTGGGATGCAGTTGCAGGGTCCCAGATTCAGAGGAGCTATGAAAGCAGGATTTAGGCTACAGATGCATTTAGGATGTGGGAAGCAGGATTCAGGATGCAGACACAGGACTCAGGAAAAATAATAGAGGATTTAGGAAGCAGATAGAGGATTTAGGCTGCAGACACAGGTTCCCAGATGCAGCATGGAGAATTTAGGATGCAGATGTGGGTTTCTGGACACAGAACACGTGATGTGGATGCAGGACACAGGAGAGGGACTGCAGGTGTGGGATGCAGAATGCAGGACATGGGATGAAAGAGCAGATGCAGGATTTGGGATGCAGATAGAAAATATGGGGTGTAGCAACAGAATTTAGGATGCAGAGGTGGGAATACAGGACAGGTGATGAGGGAAGTGGAATTCAAGGTGCAGATGAACTATGCCAGCTCCAGAGCATGTGTTGCAGAGGTGGGATTTGGGACGCAGAGGCAGGATGTGGATGCAGGACATGGAATGCAGAAATGGTATTCAGGGTGCAGATGCAGATATGGGATAAAGGTGCAAGACAAGGAGTGCTCCAGCCCCAGAGCACCATGGCTCAGCCCCAGCAGTGCACGGGGATCTTGTGGCATGTTCAGAGATGGGGAGTGCATGTAATGAGCCAGGAAACACAGATTTCCAAGGAAAAACTGTAGCTTTCCAATACTATTTGGGGATTTCGCAGCTCGTCCCCCATCTGCAAGGCAGAGCCCGGCCATGTGGCCACATCTGCCTGCCAGATGTGCCGGGGGGAACAGAGCCCCCACGGATGGGAAACCTCCCCACCCCCCTGCCCCACAGGGGCCAGGTTGGGGATGCTGCTCTCCCGTGTCACACCTGCTCTGGAGAAATGCCTGGATGGGATCAGGGAGGAGTGGGAAGTAAGGACTGGAAGGGACCAACTTGGCCTCTCAAATGGTTTTCATTGCAACTAAGCTTTTGTCCTGTGGCTGGGGGAGGGTGGCAATGAGGCACAGCCAGGGTGCAGCTGTAGGAGTCACAGCCCAGTATAGCCCAGTATGGCCCAGGAAGGACAGTGGGCTGAACTTAGGGACCTGGGTGGGGTGGGGGTTCCCAGTGAGGCTGGCCTGACCATTAGGGTTTGTTGGTTCCCTCGAGGTCCTGGCAGAGGGATAGGGATGTGGATGCTGGATGCAGGAGGTGGGACGGAGACACGGGATGGAGATGTGGCATGCAGGATATGGGAAGGGGATGTTGGATGCAGAGGCTCAGGACATGGGATGGTGCAATTTGCAGGTGTAGGGGAGGTGGCAGAATGTGAGTGCTGATGGAGGGTGTGGGATGGAGGTTGGGGATGCAGGACATGATGCAGATGCATTATTTGGGATGCAGATGTGGCATGCGAGAATTGGGGTGCAGGACGCAGCTGCAAGATACAGCTCTGGGATGCGAGAAGTGGAATGCAGGATGTGGGATGAATGGTGCAGATGCAGGACATGGAGTGCAGGGTTCAGGGTGCAGATGCAGGATTTGGGATGTGGGATCCAGCTTCAGGGTGCAGATCTGTGGGATAGGTATGGGATACAAGTGTAGGGTGCAGATGTGAGATGCAAAAGCAGGAAGCAGCTGGAGGGTGCAGCCCTGGGCTACAAGAAGTGGGGTGCACAATCCAGGATGCAGAGTAGGATGCAATGTCAGTGTGGGGTGCAGGAGGCAGATGTGCGATTCAGGACAGAGATGTGGGATGCCAGCGCAGCTCCAGGATGGTGATTGACCACTTTGAGCAGAGAAAAATGGCAGAAGCATTTCCCATCTGTTTTTTAGGGGCAAATTTGGAATTTTCCCATTAACATCAGCTTGTGGGGGACTGGAAATCTAACAGGTTTCCAGAAGTATTTTAATTTTCTGAACTGCCTCCATCAGCTCAGTGTCTTCAGGAGAGAAATATGCATTTGAGAAAAAAACCTAAAGCTGGAGCAATTCCATCTGAAAACACCCAAATCCAGCATTTCCCTTTGAACATCAGTGTCTCTCTCTTTTCTCCTCGACATTTCCCACTATGGAGGTGCCCCAGGGACTGGATTTGTTGGATTTTTAACTCAGGAGATGTTTTAGCTCTCACAAAAGCATCACAGCAGCCTTGGGAATGCCGCCACATTAATAAAAGCAAAAATGCAGAGGAGTCTGTTAAGGAAACTCCTGCAAAAATCCCTTCCAGAAACATCGTGGGCAATGTCTGCTCTTGGTTTGCACTTTTTCCCCCCGTATATTTCACTGGGAAAATGAGTTTTGCAGGTCGTCAAGTTCCTAGAGGATGGTGCAAGGTGGGTTTTTGCAGCAGGTTTGGCCCCTGAATCCTGCTGTCAGTGTCAGGGAGGGAGTTTGTGGGGGGAAATCTGGAATTTACAGCTTAGAACTGGGATTTTCAGGTTAAAACCTACAAATATCCCTCTAAATTGGCACTGTGGATGCAGCCTGGCAGTGATGTCAGGGACACAGGTGAGACCCCAGCAGTGCCTCTTGTCCGGCAGGCAGGAGAGGGAGAAAATGCTTTAAAAAGGTAAAAAAACCTCCAAAGCAGGAGGCTGAGGTCATTTTCTTGGCGAGGAAGTCGACTCCTTCCAAATGCCTCCGGGTCGGGTTTAATATCAGCAGACACATTCTTGGGCAGGGTGGGGAGAAAGTGCTGCTCTCACCATTGAAAGCAGACCCCCAAAACACCCTAAAAACCCCTCAAAACACCCCAACGCCCCACCCCCCAAATCAGCCCCTCAAACTGCTGCTTTGCAACTCCCAGGCATGGAGCATTGGGGTGGGAGAAGTGTGAAACCAACTCATGAAGGAGAGAAAATCCCCCCAGGAGTGGAGAACTGTGTCTGTAAGTGGGTTTTGAGCATCATTTGGCCTCTGTTGGGATCTTTGGGATGCAGAGAGAAGGCAAGATGGGGAGTCTGGCAGGAAAAATGCCATTTTTCCCCATCATCCTGGAGGGTTTTATCGTCACTTTGTTCCCTCCTTTATTTAGCATCATCTTGCCGGGCTTAAGACCCAAAAACCCCCTTGGGCAAAGAGACCCTAGTGCAAGGAATCTCCTGCTAGAAAATACATCAAAAAAGAGGGGAAAAATCAGATGGATTGCATCTGCCATGCTCTGCTTAGGGGGCTGAGCAGCTCAGGGACCTGTTGGTGCCTTGTGTGAGCCTTCAGTCACCCTTTCCGGGGATTCTACACATTAGGAGAGGGTAGTTCAACCCCCGTTTATTTTGCTAAAACCCAAACCAGAGCTCAGGGGGAGGAAGAGGTGGAAGATGCAGGGGAAGGTTATTAAAAAGTTGGGAAAACACCCCCAAAAAACAGGAGCTCAAGGGGGAAAAGGAGTTTGGGACTGCAGCAGTACAGAGATGTGACAGTGGCAGGAAGGCAGTGGTGGCAGAGACGTGGCATTGGCAGGGATGCAGCAGTGGCAGGGATGCAGCAGTGGCAGGGATGCAGCAGTGGCAGGGATGCAGCAGTGGCAGGGATGCTGTGGGAAACAGGGATATGGTGGACAGAAGAGAAGTTGCACCTTGTTTGGGATGTGCATCCCACCAAAATCAAGGCACAAACAAACATTCCTCAGGAGAACTGGCAGGATAAGAAGCATCAGGAGGGCTCCGAGCCTGCTGTGAGGGAGGCTGTGAAGCAATGCTCCGGCTGTAAAGGGGATTTTTCCTCCACGCTTGCACATTCCTCCCGTCAGCAGTATTTACATGACGGCACCAGGAGAAATCCCAGGTCGGCTGGACCATCTCCTACTGGGTATCACTCCAGTGTTCCAACCCCACTGCCCCGTGCTCTTTAATCCTTGGTTTTTCTCCCTGATCCCTTCAGTTTGTTATGTCTGTACCCCATGGGTGCAATCCCCCCTATGCAAAAGTCCTGCTTATGATGTTCCAGAGTGGTCCCTCCCAAAATTTTCCCCATGCCTGCAACTAGAGGTTCCCCTTTGGCCTTTTATAGGGACAAGGCTGCTGTTACGATGCTTTCAAGTGCAGAGTTAGGAATGGACTCCATGGAGTTGCTCCATATCCAGGCAGTGCTGGGAAGACTTAGCAGCAAGGTCTTCTCCTGGAAATGGGCACTGGGAAGTATTGAAGAGCTCAGAGATGTTTTCAGGGATGCTTGCAATGCACAAGAATGTTTGTGGGATGCAGGGATGCAACACACAGGGACGCTGGCAGCTCGTGGGAATGTTTGGAGGATGTAGGATGCCAGTGGCACACCAGGACGTTAGCAGAGCACAGGGCTGTTTGTGGGATGCAGGGAGAGTGGCAACGCATGGGGATGTTTGTGGGACGCAGGGATGCAGCACGCAGGGACATTGGCAGTGCACAGGGATGCTCACGGCGCGCACCGATACTTGCAGCACGTGGAGGTGCACGAAGCCACTTTGCAGGAACCAGGGGCACCTGCGGCAGCTCTTCAGGCTTTCCGTGCCCGTTTTCTCTCCTGAGAGCGAGGGCCATCGGTCTGCCCCGGGCTCAGCCCCGCGGGGCGCTGTGACATGGGGAGACCGGGCCGTGCCACGGGAGCCGCGCTGGCGGCTCCGCGCCGGGCGGGCGGGCAGGGCGGCGCTGGGGCC
>VXAU01001993.1:36326-109223 GCA_013399695.1 Formicarius rufipectus
GGGAAAAGGAAAAAAAAAGAAGGGGGGAGGAGGGGAGGGGGGGGGGGAGAGGGAAAATAAAAAGGCAAAAGCAAAGCAAATTCCTTGGCAAATCAAAGCAAAATGCTTGTGCGTGGCCTTGCATCCAACTATCAGTCTTGATAAGGGGCTCCAGGGAGGAGGAGGAGGAGGAGGAGGAGGAGGAAGAGGAAGAGGAGGTGAGATGACACCAGGGACCTGACAGCAATCACTCTTCATCATAAAAAAACCATCAAGTTTCCTAGTGCTAGGTGACAGGCAGCCCACGTACCTCAGTTTCCCCACCCTGTGCAGGCAGAGGTGGGGGAAAGGGGCTTGGAGGGGTTAAATGGGGAGACTTTCTGCCTGGTTTTATCCAAAACATATGTTTTCACCACTATTCGAGTTATCTGGGATATTTCCTGCGTGTTTGCTCCTATGGCAACCGGCCCAGCATGAAAGACCTATTTACTGGGCCTGGGGATAAGGAACAGCCATATGGTGTCAATTTTGAAGGCACTCCATCCCCTCTGCCTGTCTCCTGTTCTCCCTCCACCACGGTTTTGGCCCCTCCAGAGGAGTTCTCAGCGAGTGGGGTCCAGCCAGGGTTGGGAGTGGATCGGCAAGGTGAGATGGGTTGGGTTTGGGGAGCTCAGAGAAGGTGGTGATGGGCTGCAGTGGTGGTCTGAGATCCTTCATGGTGCTTCAGAAGATAGGGATGGACTGAAGGTACCTTCAGAACCCTCCTGAGATCCTTCAGGAGATATGGATGGAGTGAATGCACCTGCAGAATCAATCTGAGGTCTTTCAGGAGACAGTGATGGAGACAAGGTATCTGGAACACTGATCTGGAATCCATCAGGAAGATAAAAGCTGGAGGGGAGATACCTGCAATGATGAGGTCTGTCCAGGCAAGAAAGTCGAGGACAAGCTGTCAGCATCATGGGCTGAAGGTCCATTCAGAATACAGCGTTGGAGACCAGCCATCTGCAATGTCATCCTTAGATCCATGAGACCAAGCTGGAGAGAACCTACAGCAAGGCTCATTCCATCTTGGCCTGGGGCAGATTGATGCTGGGGAGGTCCCATGGGCCATGGAGACCTCTTATCTCCCCCAGAACTCATTACTCGGGTGCAGGGAGGTCTGTCCCATGCTCAGCAGGTCCAGGTTCCTCTTAGAGGTAACCCAAATGCCCTGCAAACCCCAACAAAACTGTGAGGACATTCTTTGCTCCTTCCTAAAGACTGGGCCGAGTCTGGACCCAGTGCCAGAGCAGCCCCATGGAGTTAAATAACCAAAATACAGGAAAATGGGGCAAAACTTCCTTCTAGTCTGGTGGGGAAAAAAAAATAAAAAGCAATATTTTCTAATAATTCTAATTTTCTTTTGTTGTCACTGGGCATTTGCTGCAGGCGAGGTGATAAATCTGGGCAGGACCAGACATGGCATGGGATGGGGGATTTGGGAATGGTTCACTTCCAAAGCCTCCTGCAGAAGTATTTCTGATGGAGTGGGGGAAGCACCAAAATAGATTAGTTGGGGGCTATTAAAGGAAAAAAAAATAAATTATGGAAGTGACCCTTCCCACTAACCTCACCAGTTTTCTTTTTATTAAGGAAAAAAAAGGCTTTCAGCCAAAATAAACCTTCACAATGAAAAGATGTGTTTGGGTCAAAAAGCAACTTTTCACCTGGAGCGAAAAATAAATCAACAAAAAAACCCTGTTCAACTCATGAAGTGATGAGTTGGCAAAGATCATGGGGAGAATACATCTTCCTTGGAGCCAACATCTCTGCTGCTTCTCCTTCTTCCTCTCTCCTACTTCTCCTTCTCTTCCTTTCTTCTCCTCCTTCTCTTTTCCTCTCCTTCTGTGGTCTCATCTTGTCTTTTCTCTCCTCATAATTTTCATCTTATCTTGCCTCTTCTCATCTCTTCGTCTTCCCTCTCAAGCTGATGTGTTTCCACATCTGCTTCACCTTACCACCCTTCCAGCCTTTGTGCCCTGTTCCTGCTCTGTGCCTCGGTTTCCCCACTCACACACGCGCCTGTCGGGCTGGAGGGCACATTCAGTAGCTGATGCCACCCAATGTCACCTCCACCATCAAGGGTGGGTGGGCACCAGGCCGGCACCTGCTGTTCCCTGCCCTAAAAAGACTCACAAACCTTCTCTCCACGGGAATCGTTGGGTATCCATGGGCAGTGGGGTGCTGGCTGGGAGATATGGGTACTGGGGCTGGGACAAGGGACACGGAGACAAGGCACCTGCTGGGGACTGGGCTGGGGTGATGGAAGGTGGTGGGAACTGGGATGGGGTGGCAGGGAAACAGATGGATGATGGGGACAGGGATGGGGTGACGGGACCTGGACAAGGGGACAGGAGAATGTTAACTAGCAATGGGGTACCTGCTGGGGACAGGATGATGGGAACCAGGACGAGGTACCTGATGGGGACAGAGCAAAGTGAGCAGGACAAGGAACCCAGTGGAGCCCAGGATGGGATGGCGGGGAGCACCTCCAATCCTCAGCCCCTCCAGCCTGGCCCTGAGCTCTGCACCCAAGCCCGTAGGGGTGGAGGTGAGGACGGGGTGCCCAGGTCGCTGATCCCCAAACCGCGGCGGTGCCAGGCGGCTCCCGCGGGGTTGGGAGCGCCGAGGGCCGGAGCGCCGGGAGCTGCCGGCTCAATGCCGGGGCCTCGCTCCCACGAGAGGATGAAAGGCTCCCTGTCCAAACGGCATTAGACGCGCTGCGAAGGCTCATTCCCGATCGGTCACGCTCCGAGGCGCAGCTGCAAAACCCCCTCCGGGAGCCCGGGATGCTCCGGGGGCTTTGTTCGGAGCAGCCCCGCTTCCCGGGGAACCGTGACAAGACGATGGGATTAAGGGGCAGGAGAAATAAAATAAAAATCAACCTAGCTTGGGCCACGCTGGCTGGGCGGAAAAACAAAAGGGACCCTCGAATTCCCCCGTGCTCCTGCCGGGAATGATGGCCCCACTGCGTTTGGGGAAGGGGCACGGAGAGGGCTTGAGGGTCCCCAAGGAGGGAGGATGCCTCTTCTGTGGTATCCCCCCGCATTTCTGCTCCCAAATCCCAGTGGTGATAGAGCAAGGAAAAGGAGGGAAAACTTGCAAGGAGATAAACCTTATGAGGAGGGAAAACCTTGCATGGAGGAAAACTCTGGGAAGCAGGAAACTTCAAAAGAAGAAAAGCCTCGCGAGGATGTAAAGCCTTGCAGAGAAGGAAGCCTCCAAGGAGGAAAAATTTACGCGGAGGAAAATCTCGGAAAGAAGGAAAACCTTGCAAGGAGGTAAAACCTTGCCAGGAGGAAAGCCTTGGGCAAGGAAGGAAATCTTGCAAGTAGGAAAATACTTGAAGGAGGAAAACTTTGCAAGGAATACAACCTTGCAAGCAGGAGAAATCTTGTGAGGAAGGAAACCTTGCAAGAGGAAAATCCTTTCAAGGAAGGAAACCTCACAAGGAGGAGACTGTTGCACGGAGGAAGGGAGCAGGTTGAAGGGTGTGGTTCTGCACCTTCCGTGTCGGAGCAGCCCGATCCCTCCCGGCACAAGGCCCGGCACGGTTTGGCCGAGGTTAATTGGGTTAGCGCACGGCTAAAGGGCGTAGCTTGTCCCGGCGCCTGCTCCCTAATGTGCATCTCATTTGAATCTATGCAAAATAACAGGGAGCATGGAGACATGCTAATTAAAGCGATTGCTGTTCGCTAATTAAGCAGCAATTCTCCTGCCCAAGAGGGTTTTCTCATGCAAATAGCACCCGAGTAGGGGAAAAATTGCCCCAAAACTTGTACAGGGAGCAACCGCAATTTGGCACCAGCCCTGGTCTGTGAAGCACCTTTGTTATAATCCTCGTTTTGAGTATTTTTACTGCAAAAAAGCAGACTTGGTCTCTTCTGTGCTGAGGGTGATCCTCAAGTCCTTGGCTTTTCTAGTGGCTGCCACAAACTGAGTGAATTAACACCTTGGCTGAGCCAACCCCTATTTAGTTTCATTTTGGGGGCATTTTCTCCAGATTATGTGATGTCTAATCTGCCAAGGATTTTTCTACTCTTCATTTTCTTTCTTTTTTTACCCTTTTACACTTGTGGAAATCATTACATCCTACAAGAAACCTCCTGAGGGATAGAATTAGGGCGGGTAAACACAGGGTAGTGCAGCATGTTGGTCTTGCAAGTTTGTCTGAAAAACCAAGAGCTTTTGTTAAAAGTCTGTTTCCTTTTTATTATTTATTTATTTATTTATTTATTTTTAGCCTAATTCTCCTTTATTTCTTTGCAACCTGCTCCATTCATTGCTGAAGCCTCTCCAGGCAAAACCCTCCTCAAGACAGATTTCTTTCCAGCTACTGCCTGTCAATGAGACCAAAATATACCAAATTCCCCTAAAAAAGGCAGGTTGGCATACGTTGGGTGTATTTGGGGCCTTTGGGAAGGGACCAAACCCTTGGCCCCAGGATGAGCCCTCGGTAAGGCCCCTCTTTGCTGGGTGAAGGATCTTTGGCTGCCTGGACACACAGGTGCAGTGCCCGCGGGTGCTTGCACAGCGGTGTGGGTGTACAGCTGCAAGGGGCTCAGTGGTTCATAGGGAAATTCTCCAGAAGCCATTTGCTTCACCTTGGGCTCTTGTGCTTTGCTGGACACCCTGAGGCTCCTTCTTTCCATATTTCCTGTCCCAACCACCGTGTTTCCCTTTGTCCTTGGAAAAGTCATGCTTAAAACACAGGGAATTTGGGCTTGGAGCAACACGACCCAGCAAAAGGTGACCCTGCCTATGGCGGGGGGGTTGGAACTGGAGAATCCTCAAGGTCCTTTCCAATCCAAACCATTCCGGAATTCCATGATGGAGACGTCCACTTTAGATGGGATGATGTCTCCTACCATGGAAAACCATCTCCCGTTTTCCACCTGAATCCCGCAGAGCTGGTCGGGTGCCATCAGTGCCCTCCCTTCATGCCGGGGCTGGGTGCCCACTTGGTGGGTTCCCGGGTGCGTGGCCACACTGCTGCACAGGGGCACAGTCCCACGGGCACGCCGCCTGCAGGGCACACGGCTGCGTGGGCACCTGGGGGCCTGCTCCACGAATTTCCATCCCGTGTGTTCCCGGTCCCGGTTTGTTCAGCTGCCTTGTCCCGCGTGTTCCTGGTCTGTTCCTGTCCCCTGTTTCGTGTGTTCCCACTGTGTTCCAGTCCCCTATCCCGCGTGTCCCCAGTCTGCTCCTGTCCCCTCTCCCGCGTGTCCCCGGTTCGTTCGTGTCCTCGGTCTGTTTCTGTCCCTGGTCCCGCATGTTCCCGGTCTCTCCGTGTCCCCGGTCACGTGTGTCCCCGGTTCGTTCGTGTCCCCGGTCTCTCCATGTCCCCGGTCTCTCCATGTCCCCGGTCCCGCGTGTCCTCGGTTCGTTCGTGTCCCCGGTCTCTCCGTGTCCCCGGTCCCGCGTGTCCCCAGTCTCTCCGTGTCCCCGGTCTGTTCCCGTCCCCTATCCCCCGTGTCCCCGGTCCCGCGTGTCNGGAGCGGCGCCGGGGCGGCCGGGCCGCTGCATGGAGAGGTTCCGGCCCGCCGGGACGGCCGCCGCAGCCTGGAATGTGCTGGCGGCTCCGGGAGCAGGGTCGGGGCGCGGCGCAGAGGTAACCGCGGCGAGGGGCGGGCGGCGGGCGCGGCTCCTCCGTGCGGGGCGGCCGCAGGTGCTGGTCCCGGTACGAGTCCCGGTTCCCCGGCGGGAGCCCCGGCTCTGGTTTGCCGTCTCCTTTCCCGGGAAGGCTCCTCCGCTCCGCTCAATTTGTCATTGAAACGCTGCTCCGCTTGAAGGAGGTGCCACAGCGCGTGGGTTTGGGGTCGCGTCCAGCCTCTCAACCGCCTTAAAATTGTTGGTCTCTGTGTTTTTAACCTGTAAGGTCGCTTTTCCCCACAATTAGAGCAGTGGAAGTGCAGCCTTTGCGGCCGAAGGTGGTGTGTGATGCCACACGACTCCGGCTGTAAAGCAATCTGACATCTTATCTCTGATTATTGCTATTACTTTTATTGCGTTAAGCTGCCTCCATCCTTAAAGCCACACGATTCTTGAATTTTAAATTACTTTCCCGTGCTTTGCCTGTCTCTTTGTCCCCCCCAAATTTAAAATATATGAATTATATAGTTCCTAACTTCTTCGGGAAGAACTTTCCACTCGTCTGTCCCATATTTTCAATACTGGTGCTTTTTAAGCCAAAAGGGATGTGTTTTCCAGCTGTGACACACTGCTGGGCAGAAAACAGGAGATGTTTATTTTGCCCCTGTCTCGTAACTCTGTAGAGCTTTGGCGAAGGGCTAAAGTGATGGCTTTATGTAGCTTTTTCTTTTTAATTATTACTTTACTACTTTCCCTAACTGTTGTGCTGCCTCTGGGAAGGAGTAGCTGCGCCGACCCTACGGCTGTAAAGCTGTCAGCTTTGAGGCGCTGTTTACTCAGTGAGTTCTGTCTTTCACACATGCACCAGAAGCACAGTTTACCAACCCAAACACAAGCCACGGCCACCGAGGGTACCAGGAGCGCAGAGACTTTGGTTCTCTGGGTTTTACCCTTGGTGGCCCAGTGTTTGAACAGAGCAGGTAATCCCGGGGTGCTGGCACTCCCAGCTGAGCTGCCTGGACCCCTTTGCTTTTCTGCCCGTCTCCCAGGGCTCGGTGTTTTGACAGTTGTGATTTATAGGATGTACAGCCCGCCCGTGGCCGCTTTGAGGGGAAAAAGTGCTTTTGTGGTAGTGGTTGCTGAGGGCGACAGCCCACTCCTTCTATATTACACAAATTCGTGGTGTACACTTCCCGGTATGGTTTCTTAATGCTTTTCTGTTAAACCTGGTATTATTTGCTCTAATTACACCCAGTGTGCTTTTGTTGCCCCAAATTAAAATCGGTGGTGAGTGCCGCTTGTGAGTCAAATGCGACAAAATCCAACCTTGCTTTTGCAAAGCAGTTGCAAGCCTGTCTTGTGGTGGGGGGCTTGATAATGGAGTGATTAGAAAGAAAGAAACGTTTTTGTGCTGCAGTGTCCCCCTCCAAAAAAAGAGGGAAACCTCTGCCTGGCTCGGTCTGGATCCCAGAAAATCTGCAGGTTTATGGAGAAACCCATGGCTGTTGCTCAAAGGTATTTAAAGCTGGACTCACCAATAGAAATACTAAGATAGGTTCCCCTGGATTTCCTACTGTGTTAAAAGGGTTTTTTCTTTTCCTCCTCCAGGGGTAGGAAGTGAGATGGGGATGGCTCTGGTGTGGAGGGATTTAGTAACTCACCAGAGGATGAGTGTGGTGGCTTTGTTGCTTGGATTAATGCTATTTACACCCCTAAGCTGCCCAGAGTGCTTGAAAACAGCCATGCCCTGTGTGTGCAAGGTGAAGTGCAGGCAGGCAGGCTCGGATGGGAAGCAGTGTGGAGGGTTGGGTTTTGCCATCCTTCGTGCAATCTCGGTGACTTCCTTTATCTGTCTCACCAGCCCCTTGGGATGCTGGTGGTGAGGTTTGGTCTGGGCCCCTTATGTGCTCCATTTGCTGGTTTGCTAGGTTGCACTGGTGCTAAACTTTGCATTTTTTACCCTAAAACTGAGGCAAGGGGGAAAAGACCCGTGCAAGGAGAGGTCTGACTTTGCTGGGCAGAGTCCCACCAGCATTTTTATTATCTCAAGGTGTGCTGTAAGCCCATAAACCAAGGCTCCTGCTTACTTTGGCTCACTGGTGTGTCAGAGGAATAAGGCAGCTGTGCTCTGACTTCAGGTGATGTCACTTGAGGATTTTAACTGTCAGAGCTTAAAAATACCCTGACTTGTTTAAAGACTGCTTCTGCAGATGTGGGAGTGGGGGAGCAAGGCACTGGATTGGCCCATGTGAGCACACAGCCACACTGGGGTCCAGCATCTCATAAATCCCCCTCTGCCTGTCCCCCTGCAGACGTGCTCTGCCTGACGAGGCCTCGGGTGTGCCACGACTGTGACGTTAATTGGTGGCTGCTTGAGGTAAGGCACTGCCATGAAGTGTAAGACCAGCAAAGCTTTGATGCCAAAAAACTAATGTGATGGTTGAATAATTTTGGGAATAAAGCTGCTTTCTGATGCTATGGTACAGGCAGCAGCACCACCTCCCACATGGTTGTTGGGGGTTGTTGGTGTGACTGGGAGTGTACAGGACTGGCTGCTGTGACTGTGGGTTGTTTGCAGGGCTGGGTGTGAGGAGCTGTGGGTCCTGAGCTGATCTCTGAGTGTTTGTACATGCACGTGTCTCTCTCTGCTCCACAACAAGCTTTATGAAAAGGTTTATACAGGTCGTGTGAGCTATTTCTAATTCTGTATGTGAAAAGACATTGAACTTCACATGGATTTTCCGTATCTCCTACCAAATCTGCTCTTTACACCTCTGAGAGTTCCCTTACCTCCTCTCCTTTTGCCAGGCCTTTTTAGCCTGTGCTGGAAAACCTTCTACAGTGTATCTTCCTTGTTCCCGTGCCCAAAATGTGACTCTTGAGGGGTTTCATTGTGATGGTCTGGCCTTGGCACACAATCTTGTACAAAATGATGTGGAAATATGGTGACCCTGCTGCTGAACTTGGTTCCATGAGGCTTTGAAGCCTTTGGTTTAGCATCAGAAGCCCTGAGACTTGAGTGAGTCTTAACCTGATACCAGCAGATTTTTGGGTGATTTCAGGTCCTGTTTTCTATGGAATCACTTTAATTGGCATCTTGGAAGTCTACTGAACATCTTTTGTTAGGCAACAATTTGTATAAATTAATTGATACCGTAAACTTGACTGTAATATGCAGAGTCAGGTTTTTATCTCCTGCTTTGCTTATGATCTATTAACTAGAGGGGCTCCTTTGGGCTGAGCCCTGCCCCTTCCTTGCAGCAGAGGTTTGCTGTCAGTTCTCTGGTTTTTGTATTTCAGTGGGCTGAGGAGTTTCAGAGCCCATGCCTCGTGGCAGCTGGAGAAGTAAAACTGATCCAAAAACTTGTATCAAGTGGAATAGGTCAAATTTCCTCTTTAAATGGGAATTTGCAACTTGCCTTGCAATCTTCACTCTTAAAGCTGGCACATGGGCAACAAACTGTATTCTCTGTCCACTATTTCTGCTATTTTGAGCTATTTGTTAACAGGTGAGCCAGTACTCAGTCTGTTCTCCAGATGTTTTTCCTTTCTTGCATGCTTTCTGCTCTCCTGGAGGCCTCCCTGAGCAAACCCTGCATTGTGTGTCCCCTTCTCCTGCATCATTTGAGATGCAGGATGGTGTTTGTCCTTGGCAAAGTAAGCAAAAATCTCTTTGCTGTATTACTATGGCTGGTGAGAGGTCTGCAACTACCCCGGCCCAGGAATTTCTAGACTAGATAGTTTCCTTTGTGTGTATATATATTAACTTCTTTTCAGTTGAGTGTTCTTTCCATAATTTCCTTGGTAGATGGCTCAGTACAGCTTCCAGGGCTGAGCGTGTCAAGAGTTTTCCAGTCACTTTTCCCAGCAAACTTTTCCCTTTCCAGTGGGGATGATGATTCTCCAGTGACAGTGATCACTTTAGGGGAAATGCTTGTTCAGCCCTGTGAGGGATTGAGCCTTGTGCATCAAGACCACCTGCCTTTCCCATTAAGCCCCTGCTTGTTCTTTCTATGCAAGAAATATCTGCTGTCTTTCAACAGGAGGGAAAACAATCATGTAAGGTGGGTTGTTTTCCCATTTCCCATACCTATGAGATGTCTCAGAGCTCTTCAGCCAGGTGGGACTCTATTTTTTTTTTTCTCCCCTCCCGAGCTCCTTGGGCGCAGTTTCACATTACAGATCCCTCCGAGGACTCGCTGCTGCAGGAGGTGGCAGGTACATTCCTGCCTCTTCCCTGCTGTGGGAACAAGGCAGCGGAGCAGCCGCAGGGGAGTGACTCCAGCTAACCCTTAAAAAAAAAAAAAAAGAAACAACCAAAAAACCCCAAACAAACAAAAAAAAGACAAAAAAACCCCAACAAACCAGAAAAAACCAAACTTTCCTGGATCTTGCCCTACAGTTAGAATTGTTAAATCTTCCACTTGGATGACTGGGGAGGCTCTGGGGGGCTGGAGAGGCTAGTGGGGGGAGATGAGCCCTTTTGGCAGCAGCAGCTGTTAAATTGGCTTTGCTGTCTCCTCAACCTGCTCGCTGTGCCACCAAACCGAGGGCTGGGTGTCTTGCAGAGGGCTTGGCTGGTCCCCTCCATCTCCTGCCTCTGGAAATGCCCAGTTGAACCAGTTCAGCTCATGGAAACAGCAGGGGGGAAAGGATAAAATTGTCCCCCAAAGCCCTGAGCTCGGCTGGGATGTTCTTGGCAGCAGAAGGGAGCTGGGGTGGGGGAGCCAAGTGTTCTGGGGAAGGAGACCATCCCTTTGGCAGTGGCTGACACTCTGTGAGGCTGAGCTGAAAGGTGAAACTGCACCCTTGGCCTCACCTGTCTGCCTGATCATGCCTGTGATTTATACCCCGGCTTCTGCTGTTTAGCTTTCCCCACAGGCTCCAAACCATTGTATCTGATAATGAACCAAGTGGTTGAGCCTTATTTGTTTTATTCAAAGAGAAGTTTAATATTTCCTACCTTGCAGGATACAGAGGCTCTGCCTCGCAGCCTGTGGTTTTCCTTGCAGTGAACCTATAAAATGCCAAGAGAAGGGCAAAAAGGCTCAAGCTGTGAGCAGCCCATTGTTGGAACGGCTTGGCAAAGAGGCCAGGCACCACTAGTTTGCATTTTTGGGGGTGTTTTGTCTCTGTGAAGGTGGCTGAGGTTTGTGCTGCCTGTGAAGTGTTCCCTGCTAGCTCACCTTCCATGTGCTGGTGAGCCCCAGGTGCTCATGGAGGGGGGCTGTGGGGACCTTCTTAGCCCCCTTAGTCTCAGGTGAAGAACAGATGGGTCCAGAATGTCTCTGTAATCACTCTGAAGCATCTGCTGGAGGACAAACAGATGCTGGTGATGTCCCACCTCCTGGAATTGTTGTTGTGTTTTGTGTAGGCACCTTGTGTCTGAGAGCAGCTTGCTCTAGCTGAAGATGCTCCTGTTCCTGAAGGGGCATGGCACCAGGGCTTTCCTTTCCCGGTCCTCAGTGAGTAAAACAAAGCATTTATCTGGGTAAAAGGCTTCACTCTAAAGAATCTTACAAGAAATTAATCTTTTTTTTCCACACCAGTTTGGAAGGTAACCCCCAGGTGACTAATCTCCTGGGGAACAACAGAAAAGGACAATAAATGTGGCCCCTTCTGTAGCAAACTGAAGGTAATTGTTCCAAATTGAAATCCCTTACTTGCTTCCAGATCAATCCAAGTAAAGTTACTGTGATCAGGTGGTATGTTTTCAGTTTTTAATTATTATTATTATTATTATTATTATTTTATTTTTTTTTGCTTTTTGTTAGTTGAGAGCTGATAGATCGGCCCAAATAAGGCCATGAGAAAGGCTGGCCATTTCCAGGAGGATCCACAGACAGTCAGTGCATGACTTGTTGTCTTTATCTCTGAGATCAGGAGATTCCTTTCCAGTGATGGATTAATCCACTCCTGAGTGAATAATATAACCGAGAACAAGTAGGAGCCAGCGCTCCAAACAGATGATTTGTTCAGTACGTGGATGCCTCCCTTCCCTCCCCCCTCTGAAAAGTGTCTTTCTTCACTGTTTCATTCAACCTGTTGAAACCACACAGCAACCTGTGCCTGCGCCAGCCCCCGGCCTGACGGAGGGCGAGGATGGGGCTGTGCCAAAGGCCTCTGCTCCCAGGTGCAGGAGGAGATAAACCACAACCCCAGCGGGCCCAGGATGATGGAGAGAAGGTGCCCGTGGGCTGCTGGGGCTGTGTTGTCACCTGTCTGCGTGTTTTCCTCACTGTAGGTAGAGCTGTTGATGTTGGCACCTGCCCAGGGTGAGCTTGCAGAGCTCCAGTCCCTCAGCAGCAGTGACTGTACCCCAATACAAGACAGCAGGCTCTGTGTCCAGGAAAAGCTGTGTGTATAGGAACTGAAATATTGGGATTCCCTCCTCTGTTGGAGAACTCACTGGGCACAAGGGGATGTCAGTGGATGGCTTCAAACAGAAATATGATGACTCGTCAGTTGTGCCAGGGTGGATCTGCCAGGCTGGTACCTCACTGGAAGACCTACCGCCTCCTGAGCTGCTCGGGGGTGTCCTGGAGCTGTCCACTGAAGGCCTCCCAGTGACACCTGGGCAGTCCTTGTTAGCTCACATCCAGTAGGATGCAGGGCTGGGAAGAGAGTTGTGCAGCTGCAAGCCATGGAATTCATGTAGCAAAATCTGTTGTCATCCCTGTGCATATACTGGAATAACCGGCAGCTCATAGACTGTGTCTTGTTGCTTGAGTATCCTGGAATGCATCAAGGACTGGTCCTCATGATAGGCTCAAAGAGGCTGCGAGGTGTGAGGGTGTGAGATGCCTGGGGAGGTCTTCCCTCTGTTCAAGGCCCCCCAAAGCAGTCACAGTCCTACTGAGAAAAGCTCCAATAGCTCAAGGTCAAGTTGGTGAAAGTCCCCAGCTTTGGCTTTCATTGTGTCATGAGTTCTGGTAGCCTTGCCTTGATCCTGTGTGCATGGGGTATGGGATTGGAAGTGCTGGTGGCAGCTTTCAGCTGCATTTTGGAGACTATCTGTGCTGTGTGGGGCAAAGACAACACCTTTAAAATGGTCTTTTCCCTTTGGAGGATGGGGTTTGCTGCTGTTGGCTGTACGTAATTTCTGGAAGCTGAGAAGTTTTGCTGTGTAATGTTCCGACTCCATGTAGATTAGTTTGACTCCACAATATATTTAAACAATAGCATGTGGTTTTCCTTTGTTCCCCCCTTCCCCACGGTAAGAGTTCACAAAAGTTCCTGAATTAGGGCTCTGTGTGTATGTGCTGGAGCGTAGGCTCGATTTTCATAAATCTTGCTGAGGGCTGTTACTGCCCAGGACCTGTTCGTGTTGGCAATAGCTTTGTTTCTCGGGAGCCTTTTCTGAAGGTGTGTTTCAGTGTAGCACTCAGATACTTGTTGCCTTAAATACTTTGCAGTGACAATGTATCACAGCTTGATGGAGATTTGAGACGCCTCTAATAAAATTGAAGTGAAGGAGGAAAACCCCGAGGGTTTTTGGAACAGAAGATGTTTTCTGTTCCTGCCACTAATCTCTGTTGCAGAATGAAATAGGAATGTATACTTTAAATCTTTGTCGGGGTGTAGAAGGAAGCTGGCAACGGATGTAATCAAAAATGTTATTATCAAAACTCTCTAAATATGTTGAAATTTCAAGCTTAATGATATAATTTTAAATGCAGCTATTCAGACTGAGGCATGTTTTTGGGGTGCAGATTGCACTTCCAAAGTGCTGTGCGCATTGGGATGGGCCAGACAGGCGTTAGGAACAGACTGTGGATGGAGGGTACTGCCGAGGTGTGGCTGAGTCTCCTCAGCCCTCTGATCTTCAGTGAGTGGGGTGGCACTGGTAAATCAGGTGTGAGTTTTTAGATTATGTGCTTTGGGGCTGAGCACTTGAAAAATGGTCCAGTTTCCAAGTTAGCATTTTTCCTAATTAGTGCATTTCTCATGGCTTGTAAGTAACTGGCACAGTGGAATGTGCGTGTTCAGAGTTTGTCTGAGACAGCTCTGGGCACAGTAAAACACAAGGAAGCCACACCAGAATTGATGCACGGTGGGAAAGACTCGACTCCGTGCGACAGGGGACAGAAAGCTAACGCTAACCCTTCCAACTGTTCCTTGAGCAGAGAGGCTGCAGACTGAGGACACAGAAGAAGCTGAAGTGCCCCTCCGAGCCAAAGGTGTGAAGCTGTTTATTTCCACTGGGTCAATGTATATATTGCAGGAGGCAGATGCTCGCCTGCTCAGCCCAAGTGCTTGCTGCTTATCTGGGCTCTGGCGAGTCTACAAGTGTTGTCCCTTCTAATCCCCCAACATTAAACAGTCCAGGCACCTTTCCCTGGCTGAGCCTGGGACTGCTTTATAAAACACACAGAGAGAAGCCAACAAAAAAGAAACATTTGCTTTCTTTGCCAAGTTTAAATGAAGACTAATGCCGTGGTGCTGCTTAATCTTGTTTTTCTTGCTATCTGATAGATGTTAACGTGGGATGGAATCAGTCCCGGCAGCCAGTTATCTTTGCAGGGCCTCCATGTTGCTGAGCTCGGCATTAAAGTCTTATGGGGGAGTTGACGTGCTATGAGGAGTCTGGAACCTTCTTCCTGCGTGGTGAAGCCACAGCAGCAGTGTCCCATCTTCCTTTGGGAAGGTGTCTCATGGAATTGCTGAATTGAAATCCTCTTCGGCAGAGTAGGATGTGTCTGCGCGAGTGAGAACGGGGTGCAGTCAGGTGAACCTGGTGGAAATTTCTCCCTGGTCCCTGTGATGAAACTTAACTCCTTTCCTATCAGTTGCTCATGTTTGAACTGGTTCTGCTGGGAACAGCTGGCATGGCCCTGATTCCTGGGAGGAGGTTTGGGCTCTGACTCACAACCTGCCCCAGTGTGCCGGTGCTGCCCCGAGTGCCCCGGGCAGGGGTCGCTGCCGCTGGCAGGGGCTGAGCTGGCAGCGCGGCGGTGGCTCGGAACTTGGCTGCAGAGGGTGAAGCAGCAGGCTGGAGGAGCTGAACCCTTGGGCCACAGCTTCCTAATCACTGCTGCCTCCTTCTCCTGGATCGACGCTCTCCTTCGGCTCCGCTGGCACGAGGGAGGAGGCGGGAAGCTACAGCCGGCGCTCAGTTGTGCAACACGGCTGAGCAAATCCAACCCAAAGCCTCCCTCTCCTTCCCCTGTGCTCCACTACTCCTCTCCTCGCCTGGGAGCCTGGTCGGTTTCTTGTAGCAAACCTGGCCTGACCACCACGATTTTCTCATTGATTTTTCCATCTGTCTGCTGCTTTTATCTGGGCCTGAGGCAAAGAGGCTTGTTTTGCTAAGGAATATGGTCAGTTGTGTCAGGATTCCTTCCCTTGAGGTGAAGAAGCGCAGAAGTGTGTGCTTGCTGGAGAGTTCGGACTTCAATTTTGAAACCAGGTTTGGTCTTTCAAGCATGGGGGAAGGGAGGGGAGAAGAGCAGTAAAACTGAATTACTGTAAGGCTGGAGGATGGATTGTGTGAAGGCTTGTTTTAATCCGGGGAGAAAAGACCAGGGTCTTTCCTGCTCTCTCCCTCAGCTGTCCCTGGTTAACCAGTTTGATTTTAATAAGCATTGTTCTGCCTGGAGCCTGGGTCCAGCGGCAGGGAGTGTTGGCATTGTCTGAGGAAAGCATGTGCATGTAACAGGAGGGGAAACAGTGATCTGGAGTGGAGGGCAGCACTTTTGTTTAGGAAAGAGTCAAAATGGGTCTGTTACTCTGTTTTGTGCACAATTCCAGCCGTCTGCAGGCATGGTGAATTCTGAAGGTGACTAACGACTGTAGCACAGGCTTGGCTCCCTGGTTCCAGTGCGCCTCCCATATCCTGCAGCCATGAGTTCACAGGCTTCTAATTGCCTATGATGTAAGACAGCAGTAGATGAGGTTGCTATAAATTCTGGCTGCAGGTGTGGATTTAATGGTTGTGCTTCCCTTTAAGGGCTCACGGATAGCATGGATCCCTGCAAGTTACAACAGCCCAAGTTGGACTCGGGCTAAGGCAGCTAAAAGAACCCATTTGTCTGCGTTTTTTAGGGCTGTTGCTTGCTGGAGGCTACCAAAGGACAAGGTGTCAGCGTTCATTTGGAGTCGCCTCGGGAATGAGCTCGCTGTCCTCTAACAGAGCTCAGCCGTGGTTCCAATTCTTTTCATCAACCTTCTCTTGCAGCAAAACCTCCCAGGCATGAGAGTGCTGCTGGAAGTGGACCTTTAGGCAGCCTCTGTGGACACAAGCGCCTTTGTCTGAGAGTCTGACAGGTTTTTTTGATGACCAGAACAAGCCTGTGGTTTTAGTCTTTTTTTTTTTTTTNGGATTCTGGCTATAGAAACCATAGAGATATTATAATCATGGGTGATGGTCCTTGACATGCAGAATGCAGACTTTTTGGAGGGGAAAAGACACCCCCTGAGGCAGTAATGCAGCTTGCTGTGGTGTGTGCACCTGTAGCTTGGATAATTAGGCCAGCAAGTTCCCCAGCTCCCTTGGGAAAATGGGCATGGCTCACTTAGAGTTGGCTTTTAGGTATTTTTCTTCATTTTTACCCACATTCATGCAGTTTGGGGTTTATTAAACATACTGGGGTGGTGCTTCATGAGTTGATCTGAGGCCTGATGCTGTTCAAGTGCAAAGTTTCCGTTCTTGGATGTCCATTCCTAGCCCCTCCTTTGGATCAGTGCTCCAGGACTGCATGGGGAGCTGAAACTGCTCCCTCGTCCAGGTGAAAACTGAATCTCATTTTTCTCTGGCTGAGTTTTCAGCTGGATCTGCCAGCAGATCTGACTCACTTGCTGGCCACAGGATCCTTGGTGCAGATTGAAGAATTCAAGCCAGGTCCTGAAAGGAGGTGTTGCTGCCCTCTTCGGCAGCAGCCTGTCTTTAAATTGGCTGAAAAACTGGTTGTGAAATCTCATTCTTGGTAAAAATCAGAGTTGAAAAAGTAGAGCGGGCACCTGTCTCGGAGGCTCAGGCCAGCCTGAGGAGGGAGCAGGGAAGGAGTGTTGGCAGAAGGATCTTTGGAGACCCATCTGAAGGGGAGCAGGGTTCTTACAGGTGTCCCTACGTGTTTATGTACAGCACAGTCTGCACAGGTGTTGAGCTAAAGGTGGGGGAGAAAATGGGAGGATGAGGCAAAGTGCTGCCTAGGCAGGAGATAACAAGGGGGGAGGTCTGGGGGGCCTCAAGGAGCAAAGGGTGAGAACTTTGTATGTATTTGGCCTACAGTTGCTGTGATAGAACTGTTCAACTAATGATACCCTCAGTTCCCTTGGGGGCTGAAAGCCCTGATTTAGGCATTTAAGTGTAATTGCAGCCCAGCAGAACTGTATATCAGGCTAATACTCTGTTCTCGTGCTTCCCCGGGGCTGGAGGAGGCAGGAACCATTCCCACTTCATTAATGTGGCAGCAGGGGGACTGTCTCGGCTCTTTTGCTGAAGTGAATAATAAAATTAACCTAATTGTTATGCCTGTTTGCGGGGAAGAAAGTGTGGCTTCTGTGGTGATGTATTTATTTTTCTCCTGATGTCTCTTGCTGGAGCAGCAGGATGGGGGCCCTGGGTCTCCCTACTCAGAGCAGGGATGTGTGTCAGGAGCAGACCCGTGACTCAGGAATGGTTTGGGCTCTATGTGCCAAGGCACAGTGCACAAACTGTTAAATTTCCTTCTCCAGGCTCCCAAATCCATTTCTCCAGTCCATGCCAAAGCATGCCTTCTTCTATCAAGACCATATGTACGCCAAGACCAAGGTTCTGAAGTCAAGGTGTTTTTGAAATATTGGAGTGCAAATTAAGGATCTGAGTAATCTTAACTGTCTTCTGAAAAAAAAATTCTCTATCAGCCTCATATATAACTCAAAGGATTAATGGAAAGCTAAACTTTGATCAGAGTCCAACAGCTGATACCAACCATGAGACGTTCCAGGCCTGAAAGCAAAATAGAAAAATCCAGTGGAAAAGATCTGCTGCTCCATCTTTGAGGCATGCAGCCTCTTGGCCATGCTTTGGGCTAACACTGCTATTTTTTCCTCAGTTGCTTAACCACTTCTTGTGTCACCTTTGTGTTGTGCCTGGACCTTACCTGTAACAGTTTGAGTAAATTGCTGACAATATTTGGGGTGCTTTTTAGCTTTGTAGGACACACACCTGATTATTAAGGAACACCATTAGGGCTTGGGGTACCTTGTCCTTGCTGGGATTGTCTGGTTTGCTCAGCATTGTTTGTTTTCCCTGCCACCTGATCAAGGACTTTGTCTATATTTTGACAGAAATATCAACATTTAGATATTTATGGGTCCTTTCAACCCAAGCCATTCTGTGAAAAGTTTCATTAGGAATTGCTGCACAATTGATAAAGGATTTTAGCCCCCAAAATTCATGGGACATTTAAACCATCTGGAGTAAGAAAAAAGCTCCATGCAAGACTGCTTATAAAAATATGTTACTTGAAAAGGAGTAAAAATACCAATTGAATCATTAAGTCAGAATCTACATAGGAAGTACTTGGATGTGGCTTAGCACTGATAGATTTGGGTGCCAGGCATAGATATGGGCAGAAATGCGGAGGCATTAGTGAAATCCAAGCTGAGGATTGCAAAGGTTGAGCAACTGTAATTTTTCTCCTTTATTCAGGAGATCCTTATCCTTCTGATAAGGATCTGGAAGGTGCACTTTCATTTGTTTAAAGTGTAATAAATAAATATGAACAGAACATCAAAGGATGCTTTTTCTTGTAATTTTTAACTGCCTCTCCACTTGTGGTGTTTCTGTGGATGCCTTGGAGGGTATTTGGCCGATTTGTGTCTCTCACACTTGGTTTATGGGGTCACTGTCAGCAAGCTGGTTTTGGTGAGGTTTTCCCTTTCAGATTCTTTTTTGGGGATGGAGAAAATCCCAGGCGCGCGGAGCTGCTCGGCAGAGTTCAGTGTGTTTCCTAAAAGCAAAATTCCTTTGAAGAATGTAATTTTATTACTTATGCTCACAAAATCCTCTCTTTGGTGATGCCATAATTCCAACACAAATGCCTAATTACAGCACTTCTTACAAAATCCCCAACCCCCCTGTAACTGCCTGGCTCCTTATCTCCAGCACTCAGCTTCCTGTGATTTAGTAACATACAAGCTGCAGTTCCAGTGCTTGAGGTGGAGAAGAGAAAAATGGGAGCACTTGAATTTTTCTTGCCCAAGCTGTGATTACAGCCTGGTTTTTCCCGGTGCTCCAGCCCTCTCTTCGAAGTGTAATTAGGAACACATTGATTCTTATTGCAGCTGGCAGCTGCTCGCTATTGCCTTTTTCAGCTTCTGACCCCCATAGTCCCGCTGACCTTTCCTGGGGTTAGTCGTAGGCCCTTTTCATTGTGATGGGCTCGAAGTGGCTCATGTGGAGTTGATTATTTCCTTGCTTGTCTGGCCTTTTTGGTGCCATAACTCCAAGTCACTTCCATTTTCTTCCCCTGCTTTTGGCTGACCACAGTGAAAGGAAATGCTTTTGCTGGCGACAGGATCGGTTTGCACGCTTGACTGACTCGATTGAGACCCTGAAAAGGGGGGGAGGGGGAGAGTAATGAACACTGTAGGTGCTGCATTTGCTTTTTAAAGGTTGATGTTAATGATTGAGTGGTCATTAAGCATTCATAAAAGTGAGGCTTTGGCCAGCTCCATGTCCTTTTGGCAATCTCAAACCCGTGGGTTGGCATTAAAGGTCCATCTGCCACATCCTTGCTGGCGTGGCGGCTCTGGCGTGGCGTGTGGCGAGCGCGCCGCTGTCGCTGCTCAGGACTCCCTCGAGGTCTTCCCAGCCACCCAAAGACCCAGGACCAGCGCTGGGAGGCTGCTCCGTGAGGCTGCCGGGCAGGCTGCCGTTTGCTCCCGGCTGTAACCCGCTCGTCCCAGCCCAGAAAGCTAATGAAGTCTATGTGCCAGCTGTTACACTCATTTTGCCAGACCCCAGGAGGACAGCATGAAGACAGTCAGTGATCAAAGGCTCTGGAGATCACTGAGGAGCCGAGCGGCAGGAATGTCTGATTGCTTTCTCTTGGAATGCCACAGGCTTCAATACCTCCTTTTTTTTTTTTTTTTTTTTTTTTTTTTTTTTTTAAGGTGTCTTGGTGTGAGATTTAATGATCTAACTTGGCTTGTTTGTGCTAAAGCCAGAGTGTTTTAGTTAATTTGGGGGAATTCGTTTGCTTTATATTTAGGTGGTTTGAAACTGTGTGATTTTTCTTGTACTGAGGGCAAGTTAAAATGAAATCTTTCTTGGTAACTAATAAATTACCTAGGAAAAAAACCAGCTTGCTGTTCTTTAGGTGTTAAATCACATATAGTATGATAAAGTGAGGTGGGATTAACCAATTTTGAGTTACTGTTGTTTAGGAAAACTGGGAAATCTGTAGTATCCAAGGTTGATTTGCTCCCAGATGGCTGTCACGATGCAGCTGGTGGGACAGTGCTGCCCCTGAGGCAGCAGCACTCACTCACTTTTTCCTTGGGCTGCTGAGCAAAGGCCGTCAGCTCCTGGAGGCGGAGTGGGCAACCTGAATAACTCCCTCTGTTCCCGAGGTGGCTGTTTCCTTCCTCCTGCTCCTTCTGCTTCACTCCAGCATGTATAGGACCTGGTGTGTTGGGGTAGTGCAGAAACCCTTCCTCGTTTAGCTCCAGCATGCTGGAATGGGTTGCTGAAGGTTGGAAGAGTGTTGGAGTGGATGGAGGGAGTGGGAAGGCAGCAACGGATCGAGGTGGAGTGGTGGCTGCTGGGAAGGGAGGTCCTGGTGTTGTCCTGCCAGCTGGTCTGAGATGGCAGGAAGATGATTCAGGGAGCTAAACCGAAATGAGGATGAGATAATGCACTTTCTGTGGTGACTCTGCCCTAGCTGCAAGGGTGGAGAGAAGTTCACAGCCCAGTACGTAAGTGGAGCAGGATCTTAGCTGTGTTTGGAAGGACCTGTGGTCCTCTGGAGCTCAGCACCACGGGAATGCATGGAAAACAGCATTTAGTCGTCTTTTAGAATGTGAAACCTTTTTGGGGGGCAAGCATAGGTAGGAGTGAATTAACTTGGAGGTGAGGGTTAAGTTACAGTGATAGGACCAGGCTTGTAGAGCTATACATTGAAGACTTCTAGTTTCTGGAGAAACAGTGACAAATGTGAAGCTTTGGGAAGAGAGGAAAGGGTCACTGTCAGTGCTGCTGAGATCCCGGCCGGTCTGGTGCCTGTGTCTTTCCATCTTGGCTGAGTAGGACACTTCAGTAAGCCCATGGGCTGCTCCCTGGTCTGGAATGGCCCGTGTCCATCCTTACGAGGATGGATGTGCCAGCTGCCCTGCAGCATCCTGCATGTGCCGGGGCTGATGTGCTTGTCTGGCAGCGGGGACAGCTCTGCTGCTGTGCCAAGAACCACTGGTGCTCCTAAAGGGAAAGTTAACCTTCCACTTCCCCTGTGTTTGGGCTCAGTGCTGATGGTTTATTTTCTTGCATGTGTATGACCTTTGGAATGCCATGGGGCTGAAACTGGGAGCTGCTGGACAGCCTGTCCCTGTAGTTCTGGGCTCAGGGATCCCTCATATAGAGGGTCTGTGACAAATGAGGTGCACGGCCAGAATTATGTCATCTGCAAAAGTACTTCAACATACTAATTACCCCCAGAAGTAGTAGGCACATGTTCCTGGGTGCCCCTACATGTGCAGAATGCTTCCCAGGGGCAGGAGTCCATTGCAGTGGTGGGGGGGTGGTCTCTCCCCCTGACATGAGTCCATTATCTTCCTTGTTTCCTGTGATCCATGAGCAACAACCTATTTTAGAGCTGAAAAAGGGGTCAAGTGCTGGATGAGGACTTTAGGTGAAGATGTCTGAGTGGAAGTAGGATAAATGCTGTGCTGTACCTTTCTGATGGGTTAGAGAAATGACCAGTGCAAGTACAAAGTACATTTTCCTTGAGCCACTAAAACTGTGTTCATCTCTATTCAACCTTGAATATTATTCATATGATTAACTCCTTTTATTAGTGTTTTTGTTGAAAATGCTCGGATGGTGACACCTCTTACTTGAAAATAAGTTTGATTCTTTGATCCACAAGTGATGGAGATTAATCCTCCCAAGTGAGGAACAGTGAACAGTAGGCAGAGTTGTTCTGGGTAGAGCTCATCTTGGAGTCTGAGACACTTAAATGGAGCCACATCTAACCAAAATGCTCCTCCTTCTGATCCTAGTAAGACCCCAGTGACTGGTACTTGCTGTCAAAATGGGAAATCAGGACTATTGAAGTGATGACAATGGGGAAGAGTCCTGTTTTTCTATCCCTAGGGCTTTTTCATATAGTATTAAAGAGGCAAAGTTTCTCCACAGGATTTCTAAAAACCCCAAAACTGCAAGGTGTTGTCTCACCCTCTCTTCTGTACTTAGCAAGGGACTTCTGGAGTGTCACCGTCTGCAGAAGTAAAAGAAGAGTTTCTGGGTTGTGTTGTGTTGCTGGGTCTCATCTTCCTCCAGTATCCCATATTTGCCAGTGAGGAAGATGTTTCTGCCATCTCTTTAGAAGCAGATGTCGGGGAAGCTTCATTTAGATGCCCCAGTGTTGATGCTGAGAAATCCTAGTCCAGTTACAGCCAATGTTTTCCCCATTTTTTCCCCTCTGGTCAAAGAACTTTGGTCTTCGTGGCTCTGCGTGTGCACTCACTGCTTTGCAGTTGATCTTACCATTCTACAAGCCTGTGAAAGCCAAACTGGTAGGTCAAAAGAGGAGTAGCTGTTGACACTGGCAGCAAGGAACATGTAAGGAGAAAGATAAACAGAGGGAAATCAGAGCCCGGATAAAGTAGATCTCCAAAGATAAAGTTTAGTTAAAGATAATGAGCTGGCCTTGTTTAAAAAGACAGCTGCAAAATAACCCAGTAGCTCCATGTGCTGGGGTTAAAGTTGACCCAGAATATACGTTTCATTGCTTTTGATAAATAAATAGTGGAGGGAAGATTTGGCAAAAAGCAACATTGCCCCCAGCCCTCTTCAGCAAAGTGTTTGATGTTAACAAGTTCTCTGGGTGTTTACTTTGTCCTCTGTGCGCGCTGGTGGAGCAGCGCTCCTGCCCTTGAACCGAGGGAGAATTCAAATAAACCAACCCCTTCGGCACAGCTGGGCTCCTCTGCCATCTGCGGCTTCCCAAAACAGCCCTGGCTGGGCTTGGGAACCAGCCTGGGCCACAGGATCGCCGGGTCTTCCCCACAGCTGAAATAAATTTGCCAGATCAGATAAAACTGCCCAGAAACAGGAACAGAACTCGACAGAGTTTCTTCCCATCCTCTCAAGCTGTCAGTGGAACCCAAAGTGCAGTTTGCTGGCAGAGGTGACACTGAGCAAATAGCCCCGTAAAATCCAGAGTGATTCCTTTATTATAATTGGAGGCTTTTCCTGATGCCTAATTTGCATATATATTTTGCGACGATGCTCCAATGAGAAAATGCTGTTACTTTAAAATAAACCACAGGAATAATTTTACTGTTGGTATGTGGATCCAGCTTCTTGGAAAGCAAATGTCTCCATGAACAGTCAATAAACTGGGACTTATTCAGGCCTGTGTATTGCTGCACTTGTTTCTGTGCTGCAGTAAAACTCGCAGTTATTGTGTGTGTTGGGTACGTGTTTATATACGCAGCTGATAGATGAGATGTTTACGGTACATGTTGAGTGTTATCAGCAGTGGAATTGTATGGCCAGGCTGATAAATGAAGTAACTGTGCTAAATGAGCTCAGATCTTATTCATCATAATGTTATGCAAGGCCAATAGGACATTTAAGTGAGTGACAGCTGCAGATTTATTGTTTCCTTGGAGAAATGAGCGTTTGATACAGGCTGGGAGTGTCAGAAACACCATTTGTGAGACTCCCCTTGGGCAAGTTTGGTTGTTGGTTCCATGATTTCATTTGTATATTGCGGGTTTAACCATTTATCATAGAATCATTTAGGTTGGAAAAGACCTCTGGGATTGTATTTAGTTTGTGCTTTGCTGGTTTAATGATGTGGTTTGTATTTTTGATAAGGAAAGTGGTATATAGGAGGAAGTATCACTGGTTTGGGGATACAGATGAGAACAAGACATTGGTGTTTTCTTCAGGGCTACGGTTTGCCTGCAGAGCCCAGCAGAAGGAGCCAGAAGATGACAGGTCTCAGTAAGCTGGTTTAGAGCAATGAGAGCAGTAGCAGCACCACAGCAGTAGATTCATAAAAACTTGTAAAATAAGTGCAGCCTGGTGATAGATGGTCAAATGATTATTGTTTGCAAACAATATTATCTCCAATAGATAAGCTGTTTACTTTGGACTCCAGCTCCTCTGGGTGGAAAGGAGCCTTAATTTATCAAGGCAGCAGTTCGATGAGGATGCCTCGTGCCCCAGCTGTGGAAAAACTCTTACATTAAGAATAGTACTTACTGAACCACAGTGAAGTTCAGCTCTAACTCACTTTTACAGATGGTTCCTATATTGCAAAGAATATTGGCTGCTTCCTGGTTGTGCTTTTTTTTTTTTTTTTTTAAACCCTAAACACTTTGTTGTGAGAGAGTTAAAAGAGGAACTCCTGAAACTCACAGTAGACATCTGTTTGTTTGTTTTGTAGCTGTTTCCGTGCCTCATCTTAGTCTGGAGCCTTGGGCTTTCAACTTGGATAATCTGGCGCTATGCATCCAGCCCCTGGGTGCTTCCAGGCACTGCTCCTCATCTCCAGCCTCGTCACTGCTGCCAGCCCAGGTGAGGCCTTGCCCCAGCTGGGGGGACTGGCTTGGAGGTTTTGGGGTCCAACTCAAACTTTTGAACAAGCAGCACTTGGGAGTACATTTCAAAATGGCCAGCTTTAATGGATATTGTCAATAATCTGCTTTCAAGGAAGCACAGAGCACTGAAATGCAACCTTACACTAAGTATACGACTTTGCTTGTGAAAACTTGGCTCAAAACATGCACCAGAAGATGGAAGATTCTGGATTATGTGGGTTTGTTCTTTGGGATCTCCATGGATTTTGCTGGATGCCAATTCTGCTGCATAAAGTGCATCTTGTGTTCCCAGGGGTCGGGAGGGGTTTGGGTTTGCAGTAGGAGAGGGGAATCAACTCTTTGAAACGTGGAGCCTGATCTGTGGCTGCAGTTGGAATAGCTCTGCCGTTTAAAAAAGAAGAGGGATGGTTTTAATTGACACATCTGCTCTGTGTAGTCAGCTTGTCTTAACGTAACCACACAAAAAAGAAGCTTTTACTACTTTTAGCACTTCATAGCCAATCGTTATAAGCAAATGGGATAAATTTTATTTTTCAAGCAGCCGTAGGAGATAAATTCCAGCTGCAGGGTCACTGCTACCAATTTTGCCTTTTACATGGAGCACAAAGTGTTGCTGTCAGAAGCGAGGGCAGGGGCAAAGATGAAAGTAGCACTGTGATTTCATACAATTGGTGTGAGCAAACTGAAAGGTCAGTGCTTCCCTCTTATCCCTGGAAATTCAAACTGAATTAATAGGAAAAACAGTTTTCTAATTAAAAGCTAAAAATGGACATCTGGAGTCCTGTGAAATGCTTGGATACCATTTTATGGATTTCATCTTTTTTTGTTAAGTGAAGCCACACTTTAATTTCCAGTTTTATTTTATGTTTATGCAGATAGTTTATGGTTCTGTTAAAGATGTGCAGTTTCTCATCTGAAACTCATAACCAGAGCTGGGATGGACTGACTTGAGAGGAAAAGCATGAGCCCAGGGCCCCACCTACAAGAAGACTGTCTCTGACTTGGATGTCATTTAATATCATCTTGACCTGTACTATCTGGAATTCCTTAGCTCCTTTACAAACTAGGAATTGTTTTTTCTCTGCCACTGTGTCTATTTTTAATTTATTTTTTTCTCCTAATTTGTATTACTAACCACATAAATGTTAGTGGTGTTAATTGCTTTTTGCTTGCTCTCTTCATGCAAAATCTGTAGTGGAGAATTTCACAGAAAACAAATGGAAGTAATTCCCAGTGTTTCATTGGCCAGGATAGGAAAAAATCTCCTCCAACAAGCAGGAATTTTCTTCTGGCAAATAAATGGATTCTCATAACCAAGTTCTGTGGAATTGAACCTTTTATTTATTAGCAGCTCTTCCTGTTTCTGTTCATCTTTACTCAGTAAAGATAATGGATGCCCAATTCATCATCCTTGTCCTGATGAAGTCCATGTATTTGGAATTAGCAAGAGCCTTTGCTGTTCGTCCAGCTTTTTTTATCCTGCTATTTTTAATTAGTTCTGCAGACTCAGAGACGGTTCTGTATAAATACCTGGCAGGCTCCTGCCATTTCTGACATTCTACAAGTCACGTCCGGGCCCGCCTCATATGGGACAGATCAGCTGCATCTGCATGTTCCTGTGCTCCATGTCCTCAGGTGACGGGTGCTCTTCCCCTCTGGATAAATCCACTGGGATTGCAGTTTTTGCTGTCTCTGGCAAATGTGGTGCCTCTGCCTTGTGCACACTTGGGAATGTATCATCCCCTACACTGCACCTACCTCCATTTAATTGCTGTCATCCCCTTTGTGGGGTTTGAATCTTGATCTTTTCCCTCTGTTTGAGAGTAAGCAGGAATAGCTCCTGAGTTCCTCTCGCCGAGGAAAAGGCAACGCTTGCTTGAGTATCATTTGCAACTTGGAGCTAACAGACCCTTTATCTGCTCAGTCTTTCATACCAGCACATCATTTACTTTCTCGCCTGTGTCTGTACCAAATGCTGGTCTCTAACTCAATATATATATATATATATATTTCCTTTTAGATTTAACTCCCCGTTTTACTTCCGAGCCCTCATCTACTGTCCAGAAGTCTGGTGAGCCTGTCCAACTCCACTGCTCTGCCGAGCCCTCTGCAGCTCACTTGTCTTGGCTGTTTAATGGGGAGCCTCTGGTCAGCAAGGCGGGAGAAGTGGAAATCCGGCCAGGATCTCTGACAATCGTGTCCCTCAGCCTGGCGACGTGCGGCCGCTACGAGTGCGTGGCGAGCAGCAGCGTGGGCGCCGTGCGGAGCCGACCTGCCGCCGTGGCCATGGCCAGTAAGTTCAGTCCCATTTATCTTCTTTGCTCCTTGCAGATTCTCTAGACCTCACCTGGCTGCTATGGTTTGTTCTTTGACTTTTAGAAAACACCTAGATCAAAATGTTTTAGGGTGCTTTTTCCCTCAGCCAGTAGGTAGAATATGATGGATTATACACTTCTTCCCTTTTTTTTTTTTTTTTTTTTAATTACATCATCTGAGACCTGTCAGGTGATGCAGCCCTGGAACAGATTCCATGCGGAGCTTGAGGATCCCCGTCCTTGGCGGCTTTTGAAGCCTCAGCTAGACCAAACCACACCTAATGGATTTAGCATTGGTGTTGGCCTCATTTCAAGCTGAAGGACCTCAAGAATCTTTCTCAGCAAACACAAACATTATTCTGTGAAATAATATTCATTTACATGAATTGAACAGAAAGTACAAATTCCCAAATGCCTCCCTTCACAAAGGATGTGGAAAGAGCAGCTGAGCTGCCACACTGTTGCAGAAGTGTGCTTGAGAGTTGAGGAGAAACAAGTGGGAATTGTTGCCTGGGAAATAAGCAGGAACTGCAGACCTTCCTTTTCATTTGATTTGATCAAACCAATGTAGATGTTCTGCATGTAGGGAGAGGCTTCTGTCCATTTAGGAAGTTTCCCTTCTCTCAGTTGAACCAGTTCTTCTGATCAGTCTTTGCCTTGATGCTTGATCTGTAAATTATTTCATCTCAAGGGACTTCAGGAGAGGAAGGGCAATGTTTTCCACATGGAAAGGACGATGTGGTGCTGAGAATGGGAATACAGTATTCCTGCGTGAGCAGGATTTGTCTGGTTGGAACCTTGGGGCCGTCTGAATCAGGCCTTTGTCAAGCAGGGTTTGAGTGATTTCTCTGGAAGGATACCTCATCTATGGAGCATGTCCAAAATCCTCCTGGGAGGAAAATCTCTTATAAGTGAGAGAAGTAAGTGTTTTGGTAAAGTACTGACCCATGGCCAGTCCCTCTCAAGAGAGCTCTAAGGGTGGCTAACATAGAAAAACTTCACAACCTCAAAGATGCTTTGAATGTGAAGGTAATAGAGGAGCAGCTTTCATACTTCCCTCCCTCCCTTAGAGGTTTTGGCAGAATGCAGGAAGGTGCTGGGAACTCCCTCCTTGCCTTGTGGTGATGAGCAGGAGCCACTGCTCTGTTCATTATCCTCACAGAGAGACAATTCCATGTTTGTAAGGACAGGCTTCCTGCTGTTGGTGTGAATTGTCCTCCACAGTGCCTGCAGAGCCCGTGAGGAGCCCTGCAGCCTTTCCAGTGTCTCTGCTTGGTTCTACGAGAGCAGTTCAGGGAATGTAGGAAATACTTTTTCTCCTCATTATTCTCATGTAAAACCTGGTGCTTTTTGTAGTAAAGAGGTGAGTAAGGATGGTTTATGCTATTAGGGGCTGCAGGATAGACCATGCCTGTTGATGTCAATGTCCCAGTGCTGCACTAGAGAAGATAATTGGCAAAAATTCAACTGTCCTTTGAGCATAAATACTGAGCTTCTTGCTCTTCCCCTCTCCCAGGCTGTGGCTGCTCTTACCCTTTTCCCAAATCTCTCCAGGTTTAGCTGACTTTGATGCCTCGGTGGCAGCTGCCATCGCAGCAGAGGAAGGAGGCTCAGCTCTCATCAGGTGCCAGGTGCCAGAAAGTCACCCCAAAGCACAAGTTCGCTTCCAAGTGCGGGGGAAATGGCTGGAACAATCAACAGGTGAGATGTTTTGTGCAATGTAAGTACCCAACAAAGCTTGCCCGGAGTTTTTTCTTAGAACCTAAAGGAAAAAATTCTCCAGAAACTTGCAGAACTCCATGTATAAATCACTTTATCGAAATCTATCTTTGGAAATGAATCTTCTTTGAATGGAGATTTCCTTGTGATCCTATGTCAAAAATAGATTAGTATAGCTGGAAAGCTAATAAAAAAAGCTAAAAAACAGAAGCTTTATTTTGAAACTAAATTAATCGTTTTTTCCTTCCCTACTTGTTTAGACAACTACCTAATTCTTCCATCTGGAAACCTGCAGATTTTGAATGTATCTTTAGAAGACAAAGGATCCTACAAGTGTGCAGCATACAACCCAGTCACTCATGATCTCAGAGTAGAACTCACTGGACATAAGCTCACAGTCACACGTGAGTATCCCATTCAGCAGTCCAGAGTTAATACATCTCAACCTCAATAAATAACATCCCTAGGGTTTTTAGCATGGGGATATCAGTGTCTCCAACACTCGGTTATGTAAAATCTAGTCCTGCATTCTTTGCACATTCAGTTATTATTTCCCCTCACTTTGGAGGAGCAGCACGACTGCTTTTCAAATCCCAGAAGGACAGAGCCCTCAGCCTTTGGAAAGGGGATACTGCTCATACTTGCCTCCAAACCTATTTTGGAGCAGGACTTCTGGAAGAGAGCATTACAGCATCAGGCTTAGTCCCATGTGCAGACAGATGTGTTTGAAAGACACGAAGGAGAACTGGAGAACAGGATGGGAGGGTGTGGTTTAAAAGCCTGATTAGTGTCAAGGTTAGAGGGCTGGAGTACCTCTCCTGTGAGGAAAGGCTGAGAGAAATGGGATTGTCCAGCCTGGAAAAGAGAAGGCTCAGAGGTAATGTAATTGCAGCCTTCCAGTACTGGAAGGAAGGCCAAAACAGAGCTGGAGAGGGACTTTTTACAGGAGCATGGGATGACAGGACAAGGGGGAATGTCTTCCCACTGACAGAGAGTAGGTTTAGCTTGGTTATCAGAAAGAAATTCTTCCCTGGGAAAGTGGTGAGGCCCTGGCATAGGTTGGGCAGAGAAGCTGCCTCATCCCTGGAAGTGTCCCAGGCCAGGTTGGTTGGGGCTTGGAGCAACCTGGGCTGGTGGAAGGTGTCGCTGCCCATGGCAGAGGGTGGAACAGGATGAGCTTTAAGGTCCTTGCAGCCCAAACAATTCTATGATCCTATTCTACAATTCATCTCCTTCCTTCCAGGCCCTTCCTCAGGTGGCTCCCACATCCTTCACCCTGTGGCCCCCCAGAGCCTGGCAGTGCCCCAGCACAGTGCCCTCACCCTGGAGTGTGTGGTCAGTGGGGCAGCTCCCGCCCCCGTCCGCTGGGTTAAGGATGGCCGGGACGTGCTGGGGCAGGGCCGGTGGAAACTGCTGCACTCCCACCTGGTGACGGACCAGCTTGAGGCATCTGATGCTGGAAACTACTCCTGCACGGTGGGAAGTGACTCTGGAGCAAGAAAATATGTTAACTATTCACTTACTGTACTTGGTAAGAAAAAAAGACATTTGCATGTCCAGGCAATGAATGTTTTCTTTGTGTACATGCTGGTTTTGACATCTGTTCCCAAACAGCCTCACATTCCTTCTCAGTCCTAAGCATATTAAAATAAAGAACACAGATCTGTTCATAATGGCCGTATCCCATCATCTCTTCCAAGTTAAAATCCATAATTATTTATCTCTTCAAATCCTTTGCAGTCTGAAATAATGAAACAGTGAAGAATAACAAACTCTGAGGGAAGAACTAATCCATTTATTTTCCTGCAGGATGCCAGGGATCAGATGTGCCTCTCTTGATGTTCTATGCAAGCAAAAGCTGGGAGGTGATATGTTTGGATGAGGACATAAACAAAAGCAAAAGAAACATATTCATATAGTTGGCCTCTTCTGTGGCTGCAAGTTGTTCCTCATCTCCCCTTTCCATTGTAGCAGATTTTTTTCTGGCGTTTGAGGTTTTTGCGCTTGTGACTGTTTTTGTTTGGGTGTTGAAATGTGTATGTTGGAGTTACTCAGAAAACAG
This sequence comes from Formicarius rufipectus, assembly GCA_013399695.1. NCBI lineage: Eukaryota > Metazoa > Chordata > Aves > Passeriformes > Formicariidae > Formicarius > Formicarius rufipectus. The sequence goes on from VXAU01001993.1 coordinate 66,792, forward strand.
GATGTTGACACACAACATGCCTTTTGTTGTGGGGATGTCACTAACAAATTGTTTTGAAAATGGAGGTGTTTTATTTACAGAATTAATGTAAATGTGTGGCTATTTGTGACAGAAGGGAGAAATCGTTCACATAAAGCAATGTGTGGGAAAACCAGCTTTGGGCTGTGCAGAACCAGCAGTTTGTGGTGCTTGCTCAGCCTTTGGACATGATAAGCCTGTAGAACGTTTCACAGCAGCTTTTTCAGGGCTTAGTCTAAGATGAACAGACAGTGGTTTATGTAGAATCATTTCCCTTTCCAGAACCTGCCTCGCTCTCCAAGGGGCTGCAGGATGAGACCGTGGCCGCTGGAGCGACTGTGCATTTGTGGTGTGACGTGCGGGGCAGCCCCGCTCCCACCCTCACCTGGCTGCACAACGCCGCTCCCCTGCGCCCCTCCCCACGGCACTTCCCAGCAGGAAACCACCTGCGGATCTGCGGGGTCACCCTGGGGGACTCTGGCTTGTACCAATGTGTGGCAAACAATGGGATTGGGTTTGTGCAGTCCACGGGGAGACTCCGTGTCCATCCAGGTAGGAGCACTTGCAGCCCTCAAGGTCTTCCCATTAAGCATTTGCACTTTCAGCTTTATTCTGTTTTGGTTTTTTTCCCCTAGATTATGTATTAATTTGTTTCTGACCACTAATTTTACAAAGAAGGTGGTTTCAGTTGGATTTTAAGAGATTTTTGGGGTAGTGGGGTTACTTGATACTTAATACCTAGATTATCAGCTGCAATTAAATCAGCTTATGATTGAATTTAACATGATTTATCCTTAAATAGAATCAGGGTTCTGTTGTGCTGGATGAGCTGGTACTCTTAGCAGTATTGGCTGATAAGTAGTTATGCCTGTTCCATACTCAAGTTTGCAAAACAACCCTCAGGTTAATGTGCACTTTCCCTTTATTAGATTGGCAGGATCAGGTGCCAGTAGTCTTTTTGATAACTTTTCAGTATAACATACTTTCTAATATACAGAGAGCTTGATTTCTGCTAGCACAGGGATGTTGGCAAGACCATTGCTGTCCCTGTTCTCTCCCTGTCATATGCAGTTGAATTTTTGAACCTTTTCTGTACCAGTTATGATCTGTGTGAGCTGTGCAGAGCCTGGCTGAGCAGAGAGTTTGTGGCCTGCTTGTGTATGGAGTGCCTAAGCCAGTCCTGCCTGCACTGTGTTCTTCACTGGCAGTCAGGTCTTTGTCATTTAGAGAAGCTGAAGTGTGGTTTGAGTGCAAGTTTCTATCAGCCTCCTCTAAGCACAAGTCTCAGCTGATCTCTTCAGTCTGGAAGGGAAGTCTGGAGATGCTGTGTGGAGAAGAAGTAACTGTTAAAATGGCTATAAAAGAACCATGTATGACTTTTTTTAATTGTAGTGACTGACTTCAGCATTAAGTGTCATATTCCTTAGTCAAAGCCATTGTTTGTATTTCCCCCAGGCAAAGGCTCTGTCCCAGTCATAGTCTCTTCCCCAGGGAGCATCACTGTGGTGGCCGGCGGGGACGTGACACTGTCCTGCAATGCCACCGGGCTGCCCACGCCCGTGATCCACTGGTACGACAGCACAGGCCTCGTGACCAGCCACCCTGCCCAGGTGCTGCTTCCCAAACCACAGAGGCCTCCCCCCGCAGTGCCAGAGCCCACCTGCCTCTCCGTGCCCCAGGCGGGCTGGAGCACCTTGCACCTGAGGAACGTGACTCCCGGGCATGCCGGGGAGTTCAGGTGCGAAGCCATCAACGAGCACGGCTCTGCCACGTCCAAAGCCTTCCTTACAGTCGGTAAGTTGAAGCTCAAACCCATCCCTTTGGCTTCCTGATGTAGGTGCCTCAAAATACGAAATGAGAGGCAAGTGGGTGGTGTGGGATCCGGGGGAAATGAAGCAGACCAGTTTCAGTTGTCTTCGTGGGCCAGTTCCTCCCTCCCCACTTTGCCAAAGAAGAAATGCTGTGTGCATTGCATGGATGTAGCATTTTAATGTGATAAGCGGTATTCAAGGGTGGAGGTTTTAATTATTTCTAGAAATTACTACTAGAAAAACACATTTCTTACATTAAAGGCAAGATGGGAAAGAGCCATTTCCTTTCCTCGCATTGGAATATTATGTGACATTAATAAAAGGTTTAATTTTCCCCAAGTTCCCTTCACAAGAACTGAGATACAGATTTTTAGTTACATGAAGTGACTTAAGGTTCTTAGCTCTTTCAGCACCCTGCCTTAGTTAATTTAGCATAATACCAGGGAGATTTTAGGTCAGTGGGATTTAATAAGTGGCTCCATATTTAAAGTTCTTTGGTTAGAGTTTAAAACTCCTGTAAATAACTTGAAAAGATGCATAAAGGTTCACTTAGAGAAAAAAGGAAAGAAGAAACCTCAAGAAAGTGATCCCATCATGTAGTTTTATAAATCAGTTATTGTTGGACCTTGCTGAGTGGAAACATGAAACTAAATATCATCCCAGAATTCAGTCTGTGTCAAAGAGAAAAATCCCTCTGCTTTGCCTTGGAATTTTATGGCAGTAAGTTCAATTTTAATGCTTTGTTTATTAACTTTTATCGGTTTCTAATATGTTGTACTGGCTGCTGATTATGGTGCAGAGGGTGGTTTAAGCATTTGGTTTTGATATAAAAGTCCCTGAGGAGTTTCTGGGAGCTGTTAGGGGTTTTGCACAGCTCCCAGCCATGCCAAAGGCATGCTCAGACATTCAGCTGTCTAATGAAGAATTCATGCCAGGTAACACTTTGGAAGCACCTGAGTGACTTCAGCTGAGATCCCAGCACGTTTCTTTGGTAGCAGGATTAGCTTAAGCATTTTCAGCCTCAGCATCTTGTTTGCCTAATTTGCCTTATCCCGGCACACACTGAGAGAGCTCATTTGGCTGAAAAATTTATCTTTCTTTTTTCCTTCTGCTGGCTCTGTTCCAGGCCATGATTCATTGCATGGTCTTACAGTGGGCAGGACAACTTCAGCTGCCATCATAGTGAGAAACCACCGAAATGTAAAATGATGCCTCGGGATCCTGTACCCGCAGCCCTCCCTCCCTCGGTGTCTTTTTTAGACAATTGTGGGGTTTGCTGGCTTGGCAGTGGCTTCCCTGAGCTACTGAACACAAGGTTAATTCTCCAAAATAACTTCATCTAAGGGAAATGAAGGAGAAAGATGCACTCCATGCAGTCTGAATAGCAGGAGAGAGAGAGTGAAACACAAGAAGGAGCATTTAGTGTAGGCTGTTGGGTGACTCAGGGGCAAGAGGCTAAAGTTGCTCCTGCAGAAGTCTTATGGAACTTCTGAGAAGTCCTGAGAGAGAAACACTTTCCAGGTGACCTCACTGATGTGCTGTGTTCAGGTTTTCAGAGGGCTTTCCCAGGCTGTGCTGAGGTGCTTGGGGAGCCCATGAGCAGGGTGGATCCTCCAGCTGTTTAAGAAGCAGGGAAACAGTGCCTAGGAATGTGATCTGTTTGCACAGTGGGGACAAATCCCAGAACTGCTGTGCTGCCAGGACAGCCAGGGCACAGCATGGGCTGGGATCTGCCCGTGGGTGCACCCCTGTGAGGAGCTGAAGAGGTGAGGGCAAACAACAAGATACACAGTACTGGGTATTATGCAGAGTGTGAGTAACAGCTCTGGAGACAGGCTGGAAGAGCTGGAGGTGTTCACCTGAAGAAGAGAAGGCTTTGAGGAGTCCTCAGAGCCCCTTCCAGTGCCTAAAGGGACTCCAAGAGAGCTGGAGAGGGACCTGGGACAAGGTCCTGGAGGGACACAACAAGGGGGAATGGCTTCCCACTGCCAGAGGGAAGGGTCAGATAGGATATTGGGAAGAAATTACTCCCTGGGAGAGTGGTGAGGCCATGGCACAGGTTGCCCAGAGAAGCTGTGGCTGCCCCTGGATCCCTGGAAGTGTCCAAGGCCAGGCTGGATGAGCCTTGGAGCAACCTGGGCTGGTGGAAGGTGTCTCTGCCCATGGTGGGGGGTCGGAGCGAGATAAGCTTTAAGATCCCTTCTAACCCAAACTATTCTAAGATTCTATTAATACATTTCTTTAATGCCTACCTTTGGGACACTCAATCCTTGTCCAGTTGCTGTTGGAGGTGGGGTTTCGGGACATGCAGCCTTTGGTCTGACCCAGCTCAGTGCTGCTGGTGTTCCACGGTGGGGCTGGGAAGTTGAGGGGAAAAAGCCTTCTTGGCTCAGTGGAAAGGGATGGCACTGAGAATAACAGCCAAAAAAAGTTGCATAATGACACAGCAGCAGAAAGAAACCCGATGTGCTGGGTTATATGGGTAGCAATTATGCCAGAAACTTCACAAAAAGAGCTTAGATTTGAAATTCTTAATGGGAATTGTTACCCAGGGGTTGTTTTCCAAAGCAAAAATACAAACGACTCGGCACAGCAATAAACACAGCGCTGGCTGTGGGTCTGCTGTCACCAGCTGAAACCACAAGTCATTCTTCTCTCCAAGAGTCCATGTCCCTGATGCCAGCAGTCATCAAACCAAACTGTGCCCACCCACATATCCTTGGGGTCCACCACGGTGCTGTGGGCCTTCCACCTCCTCCCATTTGTTTCCAATATTAGGCTCTTCCCACTGCTGTGCTGACAGTGGAGATACCCCTTAGCTCAGGGCTTGTTCTGGGGGTGTCTGACATTTTAAGACCATCTGGCTTTGGGGACATCCTCCCCGCTTTGTTCCCTTCTTCCTGTCTCTGAATTTTGTGGCATTGCTAAGTAAATGAGAAAACACAAACAAGGAATGCTTGCTGGGAGTGTGTCTTCAATTTGAAAAGAGAACTTTCCTTCCCAGTTTTTTAGAAAGTGGCCAAAAATAGCAGCCCCACTTGCTGCTGGTATTTTAATGGAGGTTTGGAGGAATCTGAGTCAGCCAGGCTAACAGTGCCTAGGCTTTACATTACCAAGGAATTTGTTTGTTTTGTAAACCAAGTTCCCTTCATTCCCTTCCCCTTCCAGACCCCAGCACGTAACATAAACCTACACAAATCTGAGAGAATGGACAGGGCTCTGAACATCTGGCAGTCCCAGCACTGCCATGTGCAACCTTGAGGAGCTGCGCTGCTTCCCAAACCTCCTCGCTTTAAGCACTGATGTTTTGTCCTGGATAATCTCAGATGTCCAACCTGCCATCCCTTTCCTGCCTGGAATGCTGAGGAGCCCTGCATTGGCTGAACAGGGCTGTTTTTTGCCTCTTTCGAACTAATATTATATATATTTTTTTCATACCAGGAAACATAAATAGAATGGAGGAGGCTGGAGAAGAATTTCTAGAAATGTGTTGGTATTAAATTGCATATTAGATCTGCCTATAAAATGAGTTTATTCTCAGCATAAATTTTCAAATGAAGCGGTTGAGCTGTGCAGCTTTCTAAGCTTCTCAAAGTTACAGCTAAAACCTCAGAAACTGAGGTAGGAAAATGTCCTCTTGTGTGCATGCCAGTGCAGGCCATGAACAGTTCCTTGTACAACGGCAATTAATTTAAAATTGCTCCGTTTGTGTCACAAGTGTAGCTATATATATTTATTTCTTTCTTTTAACACGCATTGCCACAACTTAATTTAGAGGAGATACAGTCAGCCTTGAGTTTCAGGTTTTCTCTTTTCGCTACTGCGAAAAAAACACTAAACCAAATAAAACAAACCAAACCTCACTGCTGTGCCCTGGAAAAACACCCAGGCCACAGCTTGGCATCGGGCTCAGGTCTGTGTGGGCACCTCTGGACTTGGAGTTTTGCAGCAGGGCTTGTTTGGAAATGTCACTCTGAAATGATTTAGTGTCCCGTGGGTGCGGAGCAAACATACGTCATCGTGGGGATGTAACCAGACCCTCCCTTTGCAGTTCCTCCAGCAGCTGGCACAAGAGCAGGAGAAACAGCTCTTCTGGAGCTTGCCCAGGGCGATGAGAGCGGTGGTGGTTTTGGGGCAGAAGCGGCGTTTTCAAGCCCCCCTCCAACCAGAGATGCGGCTGCGATGGCAGGAGCGTCGGGCGCGGCCGCCCCGCCGGAGGCACCCATCATCCTGAGCCCGCCACAGACGCCCAAGCCCGACAGCTACAGCCTGGTGTGGCGGCCGGGCCGCGCCGGGGGACTGCCCATCAATGCCTACTTCGTCAAATACCGCAAGGTACCACCCGCCGGTGGCACCGCGGTGCGGTCCTCGCGGGACCAGCCATGGGCTCGGGCCATGGAGAACACAGGGTTCGGTTGAAGCACGGTGTGCCCACAGCTCATTTTAGGGGTGGCTGACATTGTCACAAATAGGCTGCTCTGTCTGGTTGGAAGTGAGATTTATCCAGACTTTTGTGTGCCTTACGGTGTCATGGGCAACAGGCCTCCAGGGCATGTTGTGTGCAACATCAGGGGTGTTAAAAATGCATCTGTGTGAGAGCAGAAGGGAAAGCTGGGTTTTACCCCCATATGTCACAAAGTTTGCTGCTCTTTGTCCCAAAGGGACTTGGTCAAATTCAAGTTATCAAACATGAAGATGAATTAAAATTTGCTGGGCAGGTACCTACCATGTCCTTAAAAATGATGTGTCAGCACTAACTCTTTTGCTTAAAATCACATGGTGGGATCCTTGGGGCTGTCCTGTGTAGAGCCAGGAGCTGGACTTGGTGATCCTTGAGGGCTTCTTCCAGCTCAGGAGATTCTGTGATTCTAAAATCAGAACCAAGCAATGCCTGCATCTGTTCTTCCAAGCAAACAGTTTTCTGAGTAGCAAAGCTGTTTGGTTTATTTTTCATAAGCTTTTTAATCCTCTACATCCTGATCTTGTCTTAGCCTGGAGGGAACGCTTAGATTTTTGACCTGTTGGTTCCTGAAAACCTAGTGCCAGAGTCGGTTGATGATAATTTCTCATCCAAAGGCAGTTGGTTCACATAAGCCCTGTAAGCTTTGAATGCTTTTTTGATCTTTTTGATGCTCACCCTTCACTTCCACCAATCCTTTCCACATTAAATATGCTCACTCATGGGTTTCTCAGCAGGGAGCTTACCCTGGTTTTTAGGGTGGTGTTCTCTTTGTGTCATTAAATTATTTTATTGATTTTCCTCTTTTAATAGAGGTAAAAAAATGTTTGGGGGAATAAAAGCCTTGGAGTGGCTGCTGCAGAATAAATAGTTGAACAAAGACCTCTGGCATAACCTTTGATAATCCACAGTGTTTAGATCTACCTCCAATGTTTTATTAAAGTGTTATATTATTTAGTAGTTTATTTTTGGTGGAATCTTTGTCTTTTCCTTTGGGATTTGAGGTAATGTTTTCCTGCAAAGGTCAAGCATTAAGAGACTACCCTGAATCTTTCTTTTCTTAAGTGGAGCTGATGCTTTCACTGCTAAGTTAAAAAGTGTTTGGGGTTTTGTTTTTTAAAAAGGAAAACATGCATTAATAAACCCAAACTTTCATCTCCCTGCTGACTTTTTTTTCCAGCCTTGAGGAGTACCTAAAGCAGAATCTTTGCTGCCCATTTCAGCCAATAAATATTTTAAAATGCTGAAGTACAGAGAAAGCTTGCCTAGCTCAGGGAACATCTTTCTCATCAGGGTGCTGGGTCCAGCCCTTTAGTGGTATGCAGCTGAAGGCTGCCTGAAGGCTTGAAAATCACATGGGTTTTTGTAGTTTTAACCACGAGTTAAAATGGGGGGAAAAAAAATGTCAAAACCAAGTGTGTGTGCACACGGAGTGGGAAAATAAGTTGAGTTTATCCAAGGAGTGCTGTGCAAGTGGTTGCAAAAGTGCTGATTTGTGGTAGAAGCACCTGGAAACAAACCATGGGTAGATACAGGAAAACAGGAGTTTTGGCAAGGGCAGAGGTCCTTTGGATGCATGTGTGTGGAGATGATGCAGGATCTGAGGGTTCCCTCTGACACTGATTTCTGTCCCTGTCGAGTGCAGCTGGAGGACAGCGTGAGTGCCGCGGGCAGCTGGCACACCGTGCGTGTGCCCGGCAGCGAGAACGAGCTGCGGCTCACGGAGCTGGAGCCCTCCAGCCTCTACGAGGTGCTGATGGTGGCCAGGAGCGCCGCTGGGGAGGGCCAGCCGGCCATGCTGACCTTCCGCACCAGCAAGGGTAGGTGCTGCACAATGCGCCCGTGTCCTGCCCTCCCGGAGACATTTATTTAAGGACATCAGCCATGTGTTGTCTGCTAAGCCATATGCGAAATATTCTGCAATTTATTTGCCAAAGAACAACCTCAATGGCTAAAATAGCTGTAGGGCAAACTTCTCTGAGCATGCCCAGAGCTGTTGATAAGTAGAAGCTATTAAAAGCTTGATAGTGTTATTTTTGGGGTGATTATTGAGATATGTACTTCTTGCATAAGAGGTTGAAGTCTGTCTTTGTTGAGGTTTTTCAGAGAATCACAAAAGAAACTCTGCACCATCAAGACTTCACGTATCAACAAAACCGCTCCTGGTTTGCTTTGCAGACACCTCAGTGACAATCTCTGCTGACTACGAGCCAGCTGTTCTGATAGTTGTGTGCACATAGCAACAAACACAAGAACATTCCTAATCAGAACATTCTTCTTCTTTCAAGTTTGGACACTAGTGGGCCTTTTTCATAGTATTGTCCAAGAATGGCTTTAAAGTGACAGGGAGCAGGATTAGATGGGATATTAGGAGGACATTCTTCCCAGTGAGGGTGTTGAGGCCCTGGGACAGGTTGCCAGGGAAGTTTCCCAGTTCTATCCCTGAATATAAAGGCCAGGTTGGATGAGGCTTGGAGCAACCTAATCCAGTGGAAGGTGCCCCTGCCCATGGCAGGGAGTTGGAACAAGATGAGTTTTAAGGTCTCTTCCAACCCTGATCATTCTGGGGTTCTATACAGGACAGGATAGCTTAAAATTTTATTAAGAATGTAATGTATTCATGAAATCTGCAAGCTAGTTAGGATCCTTTACCCTATCCATCCTTACGGTCATTCTATCAACAAACAGATCCAAAACTGGTGGTCCTCAACCTCCGAAAATCTTACCCCCTGCTAAAAAAAGTCAACAGCTCCCTAATTGTGACCTACCCACTCCCTAGACCATCTCTGCCTGATGAAACTTTGGGTCCCTCACAGGCATCTGCCTAATATCATGAATCCTGATTGACCTACTCACCCTACACGGCACAGCCACAGCTGGCACCACCACCTTCACCCAGACACACAGAGGTGTTCAGGATGGCTGATTGATCCCTAGCCCGCTCCGCTTTCTTCTTTACCTGCATCCATTAGCACACTGAATGAAGATTCTACTACACCTTCTGCTTAGCCAAAGAAACCTGAAAGAGGCATCCTGCTCACCTTCATAGCCTGTGTCCTACCTTGAGGCCAGGTACCATTCTGAGGGGCCACAGTCACCACTGGCCTGTCCTCAGCCACCCCCTACCTTGGACAGACCCTCAGAGAACAACCCTGAGGAGGAGTCTCTGTAGACAACCCCACATTTTACCTGAATTTTTGCTCCACACTTGCTCCCTTTGTAATCACAGGTCCCACATTCCTCCACCCCAGCTTCCTCCATGAGTCAGGCTCCAACAACTCCCAGGGTGTTCTATCAAATGGTGGCAAAATCCCATTCCACCCCTACTTTTCCATAAAAGACATCTGAGGATTCATACTTGTGTTCTTCCCACTGCTAACCCTCCCAGCTTACTGGGGGACTGAGAAAACTTTACACCAGCAAATCCACTCGTCACACCCCAGTGTGTTAAACCCAAATGATGCTTCCTGTTCACTGTCCTGTGCTCAATCCCTGGCAAACTCAGAGGAGTCAGTACAGCCACTCCTACCCCGCTCCATACTGTCCTGTCATACCTACTGCTACTGGCCAAAAGCCCACTCAGCCTGCTGTCCTGACTCCAGCAGCTTCCACAGCATTTTCATTCTTTCCCTAGATGTGGATTTCAGTGTGAAACTTTCCCCACCTGGTGTGATGTGATGAGAGGGCTCAGCGGAGCCGGCGGCATCACCACCGAGCACAGCGGGTGTCAGTACTGCAGACGGACAGTCACTCTTCCACAGCTCCACTCCCTGGGCTGGTGGGGGAAATCTCTTCTCCCAGAGAAACTCCCTGATTATTATCCTGACTATTCAGCTTGGGATTCAGAGCCAAGGCGGTGTCACAGCAACTGACTTTGTAGAGTGAGGGTGTGGCAGGGGTCAGTGATCAGCATTTCCTTATCCAGTCCATGAGCTGATGCATTTTCTGTCAAATCTTTCTTAGAAAGAACATCCTCCTTGAAAAACACTCAGGCTCCATCTCCACCTGTGGGCATCCCTAAACATCCTGTTGTTCATGAAGGCACGAATAATTTTGGTGTTGTCCTTCCGGACCTGTCTCGCCACAGTGGAGGTAGGAGTGGGGATGGTTTGTGATCCAGATGCAAAAAGTTGTGTTGCATAGAGCTGCTTTTGAGTCAGTCTGTGTTTATTACTGCTCCAGGTGCTTGTATTGCCTCTGCTATTTCCTCTTTATTCCAATGCTTCTCTGTTGCTTAGGATATTTCCAAGGATGCTGTTCCCTGCATGTGTGGCTCTCAAAACACAAGAAAATTTTGACTTACAACCTACATTCTTGGTGCTCATTTTTAAACCTGTGGTTGCTTTTTACAAAATACTCTGGTTTTCTCTTCCCTTCCACCATGAAAGAGCCAGAGGAAAAAGGGAAATGGGAAAGGGTGGCATCAGAGGTTTAAGTTCTCAAAGTGGATGATATCTGTTCTGATTGTCTTCCTGTGGCTTCCCAGGGATGGGCTTATTTCTGATGGCAAGAACACACAGGTGTGACTTTTACCCTGTTTTCCAGTGAAAACAACCCGTGCAGAGTCCTTTTTCTCACCCACTCAAGCCTTTGAACCCTTGGCCTGATTCAGGCAGATTTCCTTAGAGGCTGAGATCTCAAAGGTATAAAAAATTTGAGGTAAAGCCAAAGGTGAGTGGAGGGGTTTAATCACACAGGTTGAGAGCTGAGCGTTGCACACTTGTGGCAGCGCTGAATGTTAGGGGAGCCACACAAGGGCCCTACTTGTGCCTGGCTGCAAATACTCGGCTGCTTCATGTCCCAGAGCGGCCAGGCTGCTGTTCCTTGCTCCATTTCCCTCCTCAGTGCCATCTCATATTCATGAATCCAGGCAGGTTTAGTAAAGCCTCACAGCCCTTACAAGCAGATTTACTAACACCCCTCTCTCCTTTCTCTCTGTCCCACTGCCGCCTGTAACTTCAGAGAGTTCTGTAAGTATATCCTAGTACATGCTTTATTTGTTCTTCCTTCTCCTTTCTCCAACCCTCATTAGCGTGGATGGATTGAAATTTCATTGGGTCAGGGATTTTTTGGGATTTGAAAATAATAACCATATTTTTTCTGTCCACTTAGTGTGTGTGTGTCTGTTCCCATATAGAGATGGTTGGGGTAATGCAATACCATATAATTTTTTAATATTTTATCTATAAAATCATCAAGTCTTCTGTTGTCTGCTCGTCATCCATCTTTTCCAGCAGAATAAGGGCAATGATGATTATGGGTGGATTTAAGATTCTCCTTGTTAATATGTGAAGTCCAACTTAATCACCAGCAATGAGTCTAATCGGTTGTTACAGAAAATGAGGTTTCAGGTGACTCTCTAATCCCCTTGTAACTGAATTCCCATTTCAGTTCCAGAAGCTCCCGACCGACCCACCATCTCCACAGCATCGGAATCGTCCGTCTATGTCACATGGATCCCCCGGGCGAATGGGGGCTCCCCCATCACTGCCTTCAAGGTGGAGTACAAACGCCTGGGTCGCAACAGCGACTGGCTCGTTGCAGCTGACAACATCTCTCCCTCCAAGCTGTCTGTGGAAGTTCGGAACTTGGAGCCAGGTATTAAAAATGATCTTTCAGTACTGCAGTTCTTTGGTTGTTCCATTTTAACTTCTGCTTGAATTATTTCAGTTTTGCTTGATTAGATTTGGGGTTTGTGTGTGGCCTAGGAACTCGTTACATGAATTCAAGTCGATTTCTGGCTTTCCAAGTGGAAAAAACCCCACCATAATTTAATACTTGTTCATGTGGAGAGGAGGGTTGTGTATCACCACTATTTTTAACTTAATTGTCCTTCTAGTGAGCACTCAGAATGCAAAGAGAAAAATGCATTAATGGAAAAACCTATATCCTGACTTGTCCCAGTGTCCAGCCCTGAAAACACAGGGAAAGAGTGCAAGAGGAGAGGGAGTGGATGGTGATAGAGATCCTTTGAAGCATATTCTCAGTATCCATCAGTTTAGGGACTTCCTGAGCTGATGGAGGCATCTCCATCTGTGTGTGCAATAGCCTTTGGGTTTTCCTGAAGTTTTTGGAAGCTGTTTATAGCTCTGATCTCCACATCAGCCTGTGGAAAGGAGCCCTTTGCTTCTTCTAACTGCATGTTGTGCAAAAAGTACTTCCTAATCTGTTTAGTCTCTCCTTGAATCCTCTCTCTAGTGCTTGTTTGCTACAAGGGCTTCTTTCTTCCACTCTTTCCCTTAAAAGGAGAAATGTACAGGTTCCGTGTGATCGCAGTGAACAACTACGGGGAGAGCCCGCGCAGCGCCGCGTCCCGCCCGTACCAGGTCGCCGGATTCACCAGCCGCTTCTCCAGCCGGCCCATCGCGGGGCCCCACATCGCCTACACCGAAGCCATCAGTGACACGCAGATCATGCTGAAATGGACGGTGGGTATCACAGTGTCCTGTTCTTCTCACAATTTGTGCTGCGGGGCTGTTAAAAGTCAAGGATTAAGAGCTGTCTGCAGAGTGGTGAGTGGTGGTTTCCCCCCCTGAGACTCAGAGTTGATTGTGTTCCTGGCAGAGGGCTGAGATACTTCATGCCCATGTGGTAGAACCAAGGGAGTTAATGGGCCATGTGCCTCTCGAACCCTTTACCCCGATTTCCAGACCCTTCTTCCCCCTTGGATGCAACCCAGGGGGGTTTTTCTACTGCATTTGCACCATCTCCCAGCTTCCCTCCACCCCACTCCCCTTCAGCCCCCCAGAGACACCGCACATCCCTCCTCAGGTTACGCCAGATGTGACCCAACTGGCAGCTCCAGTGAGGGGCTGCAGCCGCCTCAGTCCACCTGCTCTGGCACAGACATATCAGAGGCACCAGTGGGCTTAACTCTGTCCCAAGCCCTGTTCATGCCATGAGTTGTGAGCAAGTTGGCTCCGTTTCCTGCAATTCCCGCTGCTTTTGTCAATCCAGGCTCTGGCGGCTGGGAGTGCATTTCAAACCTGCCGTCTTCCCTCACATCCAGGGGAGGTTTCATGTTAGAGAAACATTTTCCTTTCCCCTGTTACCTCGTCTATTGTAAACAAGTACTTTAAAGTCCTTATTGAAACCCACAGAAATTCTTTGCTCTTGTTTTGAAATCTAACCCCCTGGTATACTTTGGAGGATTTAATGTGTAGAGTTCCCAGTGTTAGTTTGCTCTGCTAGCTCAGCCTTAAGAGATGTTAAGGATAATAAACTTAAAATAACCTCTGGTTCCTCAGGAGGGTGCATAGCTTAAAGTAAAAGATTCTTAGCTAATTTTTAGAGTGGTCTTAACTCTTTCTGAAGTAAAAATGGTTTTACCTTTTCCATTTTCATTAATCATGCAAATTTTCAGGTCGTTCACAGTCAAACCCTAACTGAGGGTTTCAAAAGTGATATGGGATGAAAGTGCCGTCCCCAGTCAGTCTCTTGTCCCCATCCCACACTCCTTTCTTCAGCTGCTCTGAGGAGTCAATCAACTTGCTTGCACAACCTTATTAAAAACATTCATGTTTCCAGAGGATGAGATACTTGGTGATGGCAACTCACCAGGACTCAGTGAAAATTCTTCTTCTCTAACACCATCTTTCCAAACTCTCTTGCAGTACATTACATCAAGCAACAACAACACGCCCATCCAAGGATTTTACATCTACTACCGGCCCACGGACAGTGACAACGACAGCGACTACAAGCGGGACATTGTGGAAGGTACGGGCGGGGCGCTCCGAGCGCCGCTCCGTGGGAGGGACGCTGCAGCCTGACTGGCTGTGTTTATATGGAATCTAAACTGCTTTTCCCAAACCAAGTCTTTACAATATATCTCACAGAAGGAGCTATCTCAGCTACCTAACCATGTCAGGTTCTGCCCACACATGAGCTGGTTTCTTCCTTCTGAAGCCTTTTCGGTGTGGAAACTTGAGAACTAAATACTGCGTTTAAGTTTGGGTTGTTGTACTGCTGCAAATCCTTAATACAGGTCTGTTTAAACTGGTATAGCTTCAACTTGTGTAAAGATAAAGCAGCATAAATGAGGTTTAACCCAAGGTAAAAACATCTAGGTTACAGACTCTACTAATAACTAGCTGGCTTTTAAAATTATTTACCCCAGCATAGACTTTCTAAACTGGTAGTGCCTTTTGTGTAATTGCCCTCCTCTCCTCTTACCTCGCCTAATCACTTCTCCAGCTATACGGAAGTTGCTTTTTAGCCGCCAGTGCTGTAGCACACTGCAAATGCAGGTATGTTTGTGCTTCATTTTGCCTTTTAATCAAGTTATTTTTTTCCCTTGTGCATATTAGATCATCATTTTCCTGGAAGAAGTTATTAGATAATGTCTATATTAGTCCAGAAGTGGAAAACCCTTTTAAAAATATTTAATGTCCTTATTGCTCAGGCTGAGCAAATGCAGTGATCTCATTCTGGCCCAATGACGTTAATTATTTTTCCCCCTCATTTATTTCAGTTACAAGAGGAATGGGCCTTTATTTTGAAAATTTTCCCCTGCCAGACAATTCTGCACATAGTACTTTGATGCATGACATAAGCTTTTGCACACTATAAAGCTATTAAAGATCCAGAGTTTGGGCTCAGAGGCTTTAAAGAACCTTTTGCAGGCTGCACCTTCATCTGCAAATGTATTTTAGCCTTTGCTACACAGAACTTGTGTGTTTATAAGTCTTATACACTGAGCAGTTAGTTGTTTAAGTGGGCTCCACTGTGCTGTGAAATTAGCTTGTTTCAGATTTTTTTCCAGCGTGTGTGTGTGTGTGTGTATTGAACTCTTTGTGGCAGTCTGAAACCATTAGCAGCTGCCCTGCTCTGCCAGAGCCTGCAACAGAAATCACTTGGTGGAAAGATTTAAAGTTCAGCTTCACTTTACTGTGCTCCCTAAACTAGCTTTTCAGGGGCGAAAAAAAGGGAGACAGAACTATTTTCAATTAAAGTGTGATTGGAAGCACTTGATGTGAAATATGTAGAGGAACATGTGACTTTAGGTATTTTTGCCATAAATCACTTGTTCTTCACTTTTTCCCCCCCTCTGTTACCTTTGAATTAATCTGTCTGTTTTTTGACAGGGAATTTTATCTTGAAATGACTGTATAAGTTGTGGAAGAAGTGTTGTGATGCCTGTGTTAGCTAAGTGCTTGCCGCAGGCTTTCCTCACCGCTTCCTGTTAAGTCTTGTCTTTTGAGACATTCAAAACTCTGAAGAAAACTTTTTTTTTTCCATATAAATGCTGCTGCAGGCAAAACCAGATTTTATTTGAAGGAGAAAACCAAGCAAAAATCTTGACTCTGATGGTTCTTCGGTATCTCTCAGCAACTCTAAGCAAAAGCAAAGCAAAATCAACTGTCTTGCATCGGTGGTCTGAATTTGTTTCTGGTCTGAATTTCTCGGTTCTGAGAGTCCTGGAGACTGAATTTTAAATGTAAATGCAGTCTGATGTCAGTTGTTTAAATGTTTTCCCTTGCTAATGGTGCACGAAGAGGACAGTTAAAGTGCCTGTACTGATTCCAGTTCCACTAATGGTTTGAAGCGGAAACCTAAAACCTGGTGTAGTAATTACCGAAAGGAATGCTTGGGGGTGGGGGCGCCGGGAAAATCGAGGCTGAATCTTGGGAAAACGTCCGATTTAGGGAAAGGCGGTTCCAGCCTCAGCCGGGGCTTGTCTGCTCTCGCTCGGACGCGCAGCCGGGGCTGAGCTGGGACCGCATCTCACCGAGCCGGGCCCCGCGGGTGCCCCGGCCCTGGGCGGGGGTCCCGGCGGAGCTGCAGCAGCGTCCCGGGCACAGCCGAGCGCTCCGTGCTCCCTTTTAATGCTTAAATCAGTAGGTGGTATGACAGCTCCTTAGAAACAGTGGAAACAGTTCGAGGTGGTATTTTCCAAGAGGGATTAAGAGCACTCAAACAGTTAATTAAACTCCCCCCCGCCCCTCTCCCCCCAAAGAAAAAAAAAAAAAAAGAAAAAGAAAAGTCGCTGTTTATTAAAATTTGTCACAAGCCTGTGAAAGTAAAAACTGGGAATGATTTATCCTGAAGTGCTCAGTACTTCAGGAGGGTGTCTAAATGAAATGCTGGCTGGGGTCCAGAGATGACAACATGCCTATTAGAGAAGATTGCTTGGCTTGGGTTCAGGCTCCACTGGGGCAGCGGCACCGGGACAGCCTCGATGGGTTCCCAGGATGGGTAATAAAATGCACATTTTGGCCAAGTTGAACGACCCAGATGTGTCCTTCCTTCGAGACACAGGCGGCTGCAGCCGTACCTCGCACCTCCACAGCTTCAGGCTGGGAGAGGGTCTTGTCACAGCCAAGTTTTTCCTGTCTCAAGTTTTCTGTGCCAGTTTTCCTTGTTATTTGTCCAGTGTACTGTAAATTGCCAGCATAACCCACCCTAAACCCATCTGTACAGCAGTTCCATGTTTAGGATGCACAGGGTTGCTGTTGAATTAAAATGTAGAGATGTGGACATTCGGATGTCTTTTTTTTTAGTTTAGTGAATTCTGTCTTTCGTAGAGAAGGATTTAAAAATAAAATCCATTTGCAATAGTGAAAAATACTTATATTCATCAAAAGATACTTCTAATTATCAATTTCATAAGATAGTGTGCATCTTACAGTATCATGGAATGGTTTGGATTGGAAGGTACCTTAAAGACCATGTAGTTCCAACCCTTTGCCATGGGCAGGGATGCCGCTCATGGATCATGGTTTCAGGTAAGTCCATAAACTATTACTCAAGACTTCAGTGCTATTAGGAGGAGTTGCAATGTCCCTGCATTTGATAGAGAAGGACCCTGTGATACACTTTACCCTAATTCTGGCTCATGGGAGTAATTGATCAGCAGTTGATTTTTGTCCTCCCACAGGTACAAAGCAGTGGCACCTGATAAATCACCTGCAGCCTGAAACTTCTTACGACATTAAGATGCAGTGCTATAACGAGGGGGGGGAGAGCGAGTACAGCAACGTGATGATCTGCGAGACCAAAGGTGAGGCTGCGGGGCTGAGCCCGCGGGGCGTTTGGGGTGTGAAACATCCACCGTGGGGAATTCTTTGTGCAGCACTACAGTCAGCTGCGTTGATGACTGTAATTTTCTGGAATGTTTTGGAGGATTGTTTTGTCTTTCGAAGCTGAGATTGTTTTGAACATATGGAAAGTGATCCATGGCACTCCCGAGGCTCTCAGCAAAGTTCTGCAACTTTGCCTGCCCTCAGAGATAGTGCTGGCTCTGCGGTGCTGATGGCCTCTCCTTGGGAGACAACCATGTGCCTGAAGATGACAGAATTGATTTGTACGTCTGTTTTATGTCTTCAGGGCTCTGTGACACGTTGTATAAGTGCAGACCACAGCAAGTGATGGTTGTGTTGGCTGCCTCCATCCCTAATCCTGCATGCCTCTGGCACAAAGTTTGTACTGTTCTCGGGAAGTGTCAGATATGGCAGTCACATTTATTTTGCAAAGAATTCTTGTCTCCTTTAATCTCTAAAACCAAGTAAGGCTGTAAAGGGAAAATGCAGACAGTAAACTTCAAATGCAGTGCTATGAAAAAATGTTTTCAAAAAAAAAAGAAAAAAGCCCTCTGGGAGCGGAAGCATCAAAATTCAGCAAAGTGAGTAGTGAAACCTTTGAAGGAAGGAGTAGGAGCTGCAGGGCTTCAAGGCTGCGCACACAGTTGGTCTCCCTCCTGCAAGGAATATAATTTTCTTCTCTAATTTTAAAATTGACAAGATGTAATCTGTCATTCGCACTGCATCTTCCTTAAATGCTTCTCCCCCAGGCTTATAGAGGTGATCCAGTTTATTCAATTTACCTTCATGGAGGTGCTTGTGTCTCTCTGACCAGCTTCTTAAGCCAGGCACCTTTTATAGGTTTTGAGTGTCAAATGCATTGAATCTGAGCTGTGGTGTGCTGGAAACTAATGTAAATGTAATTCCTAGGTAAAACTAGTGTCTCGTTTTCAGGGATTTTCTGCTCAGCTCCTGGTATCTTCAATTGTATGGTTTGGAGATGGGGTTAGGAGGGTTCACATCTGATAAAAGTAGGTCATCTGGCAGAGGCTGGGCAAGAGAAATGCATATTGTGGTTTTTCCTGACCTCAGAACTGGAAAGATTTGTGCTCTTTTAAGTTGGGAGTTAGAGCAGTTGTAGCCATGCGAACCTCGAGCGGCTCATTAAAGTTTCAGTGACCTCAAAGAGGGGGTGAGCAGGCAGGATAATCACCGTTTTCCAAGGCAAACAGCTATTACCCAATAGTAGTTGGCCTTCTCCATGTAGGATTTAATATTGACTTGGAAGCTTTCTTTGTAAGGCATTAGGACTTCAACTCAGCAGTAATTATTTTCATTTCATAATGAAAAAAACACGTTCAGAAAACGCCTTTAGTGAATGTAGCCATACTTGTCTCTACTCACCCAGTGAAACGCACGCCGGGAGCATCCGAATATCCAGTGAGAGACCTGAGCACGCCACCGAGCCCCCCCGAGAGGGCAGGGGGCAGCGGGGCCGGGCCCGCCAGCGGCCCCGTGCGCAGCAGTGACATGTTGTACCTGATCGTGGGCTGTGTCCTGGGGGTCATGGTCCTCATCCTCATCGTCTTCATTGCCATGTGCCTCTGGAAAAACCGGCAGCAGAACGCCATGCAGAGTGAGTGGGGACCGGTGCCCTTTCATGATGAAAATATTATCAGAGTAAAATTAGTAACATTCATGCTGCATTTTGTGGATGGGAAGCGGTTTCCTGTTATGAGCCAGCTGGCGTTTCTGTAGAGACTTGTACTTCTAGGGGTGCCTTAGGTACAGGTTTGGGTTTTCAAGAGCAGCAGTGTCTCCATTGCTTTGCATTGATGCTACCTGCCTTGCTGCGTGCCTGGAGGGTTGTGCTGCAGTTTCACCCAGAGAATGGTGTGGGAAAGGCCTGGGCAAAATTTCTGCAGTTTATGTTTAAGCCCCTGCCCAGGTCTCTGCTGACTGCAGGGGCAGACCGTATGCAATTGTAAGTACTTGTTAAATGTGGAGAGTTAAACCCTGGATCTCTTCCTTTCTCAAGTGTATCTGGAAAGGACAGTGTGCAGCACCAGGACAAGTCCCTTGTTACCTCTCAGTCCCTGCACAGTGAGATGCCATTCAATGGCCAAGTCTGTCAGAGAGGTGTTAATCAGAAAAACCTGTTCATTAGTGAGCAGGAGCCTGGAGCAGGAGTTTTGCAAGGTATTCTGCACCCACCAACAACCTGGTGCCAGCAGAATCTCTGCACTGGCCTTTTCTGTTCCTTGTGCATAAACCAGCCTTGCTCTTGCCACGGCTTGTGGTTATTTTTAAATGACCTTACTCTCTGACGGAGAGAAATGAAATAAAACTTCTTGCAAGATAAGATAGTGCCTTCAGCTGCAGCCCAGAGAGATTTTCGGGAAGCAGCTCATGGCAGATAGCAGAGGGGCTATTGATGATACAAATGGCCTGTTTTTAGGATGTTCTCATAGTGATTGATATCAGCCAAGTCCTTCCAGACCAACATTCCTGGTCTGCTCTCCAGGATGTGGCTGTTTTCCATGTCTGTGTTTGTACACTAGGCACTTGGATATCAGAGTTCGTTCACAAAAGCTGTAGAAAGACAAAATAAGTTTATTCATTTTTCAGCAACGCTTGTTTAGCTTCTCATTTGGCAGTAAAGGTGCTTTCAGTAGTAATGTGTCTTGCAGAATACGACCCCCCTGGGTATCTCTACCAAGGGGTGGATATCAATGGGCAAATGATTGAGTACACGACGCTCCCTGGGACGAGCCGGGTCAACGGCAGCATCCACGGGAACTTCCTCAGCAACGGCCTCAGCAACGGCTGTCCCCATGTCCATCATAAAGTTGCTAATGGAGTTAATGGGATCGTGAATGGAGGAGCAGGACTGTACCCAGGGCACACCAACTCCCTGCCCAGGACACATGTGGACTATGAACACCCCCACCACCTCATGAACGTAAGCTCCTACACCGGGTGGAAGGCTCAGCCCAGACCTTGGCATTTATTCAGGGGCTGTGGAAGCAGACTTAATTCGGGTGGGGGAATACTCATCCATTGATAACAGCCAGTTCCACTGAATTCCTTATCCCTGAGGAAGCAACTGGGCTGATATTTGTGATACAAACATCATGGTTTTCATTTGAGGATATCAGATGACAGCAAGAATTCCACTTACTCTGGGAAATCTGCCTCTGCCCTCCTCCTAACAGCATGTAAGCTCTGAGAATGCCTCAGTGCTGGGCTGAGATCCTTTACTCGTACATGTGGTATTTCTCAATCTCCAAGTTAAATAGATTTAATTATAGCTGCTTATTCTGCAGCTTTATGGATCACCCATTTTTCCCCCACCTGTTTCAGATCTGTAACTCTGAGCAATGCTATTAATTATGGCAAAGCACGAATGGAGCAGGAGGTTCCACGGAATGAAGTGCCCCATACATCTTGAACTGTAGCAGTGCAATAACACTGCTGCCTTTTTTTTTTTTTTTCAGTCCCCTGTTTGTGACTGTTGAGACAGGCTCGTTTTTTGTTTTGAAATTGAAAATAAAATTAAAAACTAATTTCAGTCTGCGATCCAGCCTTTGTATGCTGTGGAAAAATACTTAATTTGCTGAAACGTGTCCCATTTCCAAGAGAGAATAATGATTTCATTATTGTCTATGGAAACAGATGGCTTGCATTCAAACTTACTCAAAACTGTGAACATTGCCCAGGAAAACTGAAAGAAAAAGTTCAAAAGTCTGAATAACCCATGCTGTTTCTGGAGAAAAAAAATGAGCCTATTGTTTGTGTTGGTAATTGAGCACAAGCACTTCGTTTTATTGAACAACAAATTAGCACTTGCACAGTAGTTGCCACTTCAGTTCCCTCCAGTTTCAACCCAGGCTAGTCAGTTCTTCACCTGATTCTGTCCTTGGTCTGCCCATGTAGCAAGAAGTGCCCATTTTTGGTTGTTTTCAGGAGCAACCAAGGCCCAAGCTGGTTTTTTTGGACCTGTCCAACCTCTCAGTGGATGAAACTCCACAGAAGTCTCCAAGCCCTCAGGGAGAGAATATTAGCAGTACTTAAAAGCTCACCTGTGAGAAAGCTTGAGGGCTTGCATTGAAGTTTTGTCCCTCCTATTTTTATTTTTCGGGGGGGTGAAGGGGGAAAGAAGGAAATGCATATGTGGTGACAGAGGTTTTGGTGCTTGAAACTCCTCCGTGCCATGAGGGGTCCCCACAAATCCACACAGTGCTGCTCTGGCAGAGAGCAGGTGATGGGCTGAGTTTATTGTTCCCCACTCCGTGTTGTAGAAAGTTTGAGTCACACGATCTCTGCCCGTGGAGAAGGCCCAGGACTGGCATGTGGGCGAGGAGGAACAGGATGTTCTCATCCTCACTACTCTTTATTGTTTCAATGACTGGGCTAAATGAGGAAGGGAGAAACTGGCCAGGATGGCAATCAAGACTAATTAGGCATTTCCTCAGTGCTCCCTATCCTTCAAAAACTTCAGGATAAGCCCTGTTTGTGCAAAAATAAGGGTTGTTAGATGTTCCCTGCCACCTGAACTGCCAAGAGCCAGGTGAGTGTTCCCAGCCTGGCTCCACACCCGGTTCCGAGCGGCTCCGCATTGCTGTCCGCCTGGTCCCTAACAATGAAGTATGTGTTAATCTGGGCATTTCGACTGGCTTGTAATGGCCCTGTCAGCCAAAACCAACAATACAAAATCCCTCTCACCCGAGTCATTGCTGGCTGAGGAATTACCCCATCTGTACAAATACGAAACAGTTCAAAAATCAGTGTAGTGAAGTAAACTGATCTAATCGGAGTAATTACAGGAAAGTGGGATGGGTTTGTGTGTGACATCAACCCTCTGAATTTAATCCCCTGCCTCCCCAAACAAGCCTGGTGTGCTAACGAACAGAAATTCATTTTCGTGTCTGTCACCAGCGTTAAAAATAAACATATTTACAGCGTGTTTATTAAATTAAACCTCAGCATATTAAGCTGAAAACAGACCAGGGAAATGACCACATACTTGTCTAAACTGCAGTTATTTATTTTTCCCTGACATGCATGCTGGCAAAGTCCTCCCGTGGCCTTGGGACAATCACTCAGTGTTACTGTGCCGCGCTCAGGCCGGAGTGGGGCAAAGATGAGGTGACAGGTCAGAAAACCAAGTCAAAGAGCTGAGCTGCCTCCTCAGCACCTCTCTTGGATGTTGGAACAGTGATGTGATTTCTAACGATTGCCTGTCGATCCCTCCCGCTGCAGGGTGGCGCGGTGTACACGGCGCTGCCACAGGCTGACCCCTCGGAGTGCATCAGCTGCCGGAACTGTCGGAACAACAACAGGTGAGGAACGAGCTGCCCGGAGAGCAGCCCCTGCTCGGCCTGCCGTGGGAAGCTGGGACTGACAAAAGCCAAGAGCTGGAGTTCTGGCTCTGGGCACGAGTAGCTCCGTGTCAGGGGTGGCTGGGGGAACAGTTGGGAATTGTCTGTAGGACGAAATAAAACAAGTTGTTAAACCCCAGAGCTCGCTTTGCTCAACACGCTCCTCTGAGGTTCTCTAGGAAGCAAGGCAGGTTGGGCACTGGATTTTTTAAAAATCCTTATTTCCTGTGTTTCCTTCAGTTTTGCGATAACAAAATCATTCCGTATGGAATTTGTCAAATAGGATTTAATTGGTCTTCTGCATTTTGCACTTCCTGCCATTCCCTCAAGAGCACCAACCGACTGCAGTCGCCCCTTTGCCTTCACAATGCTATTCTTTGTAAAACGTGGGATTTGAGGTTCTTCAGGCCTTCAGGAGCAGTTTGACCAGCCACTGTCAGTGTGGGATACAATTTTTTCATGGGAAAGAGGATTCTTGTATAGACTGAGGGAAAATCTGTCTTCTACATTGTAGCTGAGAGTTGGAAACTTAATAAAAATCATTAGGTTTGTCACTTTCAGAAGTTTTAATGAATATCCTCCCAGGCTTCTGACTAAATCTGTGATTATTTTAATGATGATAAATAGGACTGAAAGTCAGACAATCTGGGCTACTCTGACTGGTAAATTCTGAGCTTTTTTTTTTCAATCATAGTTTGATTTTTCCGTATCATTAATAAGCTGTCTTTAGATGTACATCTGGAGAAGTTGAGTTGAAATTAATCATGGAATCATTGAATATTCTGAGTTAGACCTGCAAGCATCATCAAGTCCGACTTCTGTTGAACAAATAAGCTGTTGTTGAAGGCTAAAAACACGTTCACTTTATTTTCATGGGTTTACTTTTTAAAATTTTATAATAGGCTTTAAATCCTTCCTGCTTCCATAAATATATGTGTGATAGTGTAATGTCGATGAGCTGCTGCTTGCACGTGGAGCTGGGCATGCTTTGCCTGGACCAGTGTCCTGACAGGTCTCCAGGGAAGCCCAGCACATTCCCTCACACACCAGTAGTGTGTTTTCAAGCAGGCTCTGCAGCAGCTCTCACCAGGATGTCTGTGACTCGCTGTAATCTGGAACATGCTGTATGTGTTACGCTGTAATTAAGAGCCTGTGTTCCAGTTTTAAGCATATTTAATTTTTTACTTGCTCTTTGCTTTACTAAGAAAGCAGGGAGAGGGTTTCATCCTCTGCAACTGCCCTGCTCCTCCCAGACAAGTCATCAGCACGGCCTGAACTTTGAGTTTTCACATCCCTGTTCTATATTTGACTGCCTGATGGAGAAACAACGTGTCCCTTACAGCTGCCTTACCCCTGAGGGGACCATTAACCTCTGCTTGGCAGCAGAGCTGCATGGCCAGGACCTGCCCTGCGCTGGGGGAACGGGCGGAGGACATGGGAGAGGGGAGTGGGGAGGACCAGGACGTGCCTGAGCATTACCCCAGGGAGCTGGGTGTATGGCAAGGGAGAGGAGGAGGGGGAGGAAGAGGAAGGCCTGGGTAAGTGCAGCCGTGTCAGTAAGTTTTGGCAAGTGGGATTTTGGGGCTGGAGTCTTTTCCCCATCTTTGTTGAGCCTCGAGGGGCAGGTAAGGGCTGTCGCCTCCATCTGGGCTCCTGTTCCTTGTCCCACTCTGGAATCAGTTCACCTTGTGAGCTGGAAAACCTAATTCCCCTGTCACCCTCCCCATGACAGCAGGTCAAGGGAGGTTCAGATGGAAGGGTGACATCTCCAGTTTGGGTGTGCATGGATTTGGCACCGTGAATTCCTCACTGACCCATTTCCACCAAATGCCTGGAGATGTTACTGGTTTGGGTTGAATTTAGCAGTTATTGGAGTTGTGACCATGTGCAAATGAATCCTAAAAGGTCAAGGTATTTCATAGCTGTTTTCAGCAATAGCCATCTCAGAGCAAGTTTTATTACTCCAGTGCTGAAATCCCTGGATCTTCTGTTTAAATTAGCGCTTTATCCCTCGTAACTCCTTGTTGGAGCCTTGCCAGGAGTAGAAGCTGCTGAAACCTGGAGACCTGCTTTGCTATTGTGGACAAAGCCTTGGTTGACAGGATTGAGAACCGATCTTTTTCTTTCCCTGGTGCTTTTGTGTTAAAACTCTTGAGGTACCTGGTGGCTGCAGAGGAATTTACACATTTGCAGATCTCTCTTTACAAATTCACTGTATTTTGATCAGAAATCTGCAACGCTTATTTCAAATGTAGGAGCATCAGTTTGTTTTTCCAGCTTTTTCATCTATATTATACTTTTTTTTTTCCAGATTATAGTTTAGCAGGGTTTTAGCACTGAGTATGTGCTTTCTGCATCAGGGATTTTACATCACTCCTCCTGCACACTCCACTCTGGATATCCCCATGGCTAGTTTCCATCACAGTGTGGTTATTTAAGCATAAAAAGCTGAATGGCTGTATGGAAACATCCTTCAAGCCTATACAGTAATACAGAGAACTACACCGAACTCTGTATCTTTAAGAGGAACCCCAGAAACATGTAAACTCAAACACTTTAAATGGGTTTCTCTGAACTTTTTTTTTTCTTCGAATAATAAGTGAGTGCAGTCAAAACCTCTGTGGAGAGAAAGGCAAACTAATAAACGGATTTGTTTGAAGACCAGATGTGTTTCATGTGGATTCTTCAGTGGCTTCTGTGGTATTTTGGTACTTGGAATAATGGTTTTGGAGGCAGTTACAGGAGCAGAAGGACAAAATAGGAGAGCAAAGGTTGAAAATGAAGTTTGGTGCTGCTCCATCCTCACAGCTTCTTGGAGGGGAGCAGTCTCCAGAGGGATGCCCCTTGTCCCCTGGTTTGGCTTTGCACATGAAGTATCTTCTGGACGGGAAAGTCACTCCAGTTCCTCCTCTGGGAAGTTTATTTGTGTTGTTGTTGGATGTTTTGTTGCCCTTTCAGTTCTGGCAAAATTGATCACAGGTTTTAATCAGGCTTCAGGTGTGAACTGAGGCTCCAGGTGAGGCTGTAGGGCAGGTCCCTATAGAGTGATGTTTTTATGCATTGCATTATGCATGACTTTTTTAAAGGAATAAAAGTGGTTTCTGGGACTTGGGCGGGGCCTTACTGTGACTGCCAGATTATTTTTCTAATCTGTCCCAGTGTTAAACCTGCCTGAGCTCAGTGCTGGGGTGCTCAGCGCTCAGCTGCTGTCAGAGTGGGTTCTGCTGGCTGCTGCCCTGGCACTGCTGATATCCCATCCATCTCCCCGCCCCTTTCATCAGCTCTGCTCCATCTGGGGCCAGAATCACTCTGGAGCAGCACCTGAGCAGGCACGTCCCAGGGAGCAGTTTTTATACTTCCAAATGCCAGCCTTTGGCAGCCCCAGGGATGACCTATAGCAAGTGCACTGGGCTGGTCCCCATGAGCAGAGCAGGCCAGGGGTGGATTCACATTTGGGATCAAAAAAGAGAAGAAGGGTGCTCAGCGTTGTATCGGTATCAGTACCTAAAAACCTGAAGCCTCTTCAGCCTTTGTTGGGAGTGTTTCAGAAGATCTCTGATGAATGTGAACACTTTTCGTCCTCATTTCTGTGTTTTTATCTGTGGATCCATCTCTGTCTTATGCCACACAACAGGCAGAGTTTTGGGGGTTAGTTTCCCAAAGTTTGTGGCAGCTGTACTTGTCAACCTTTTCCTTTTGGGGTAATTATGGTTTTGGCTAAAACCACACTGAAGTAGAATATTTGAGAGGGTTTTCTTGTGTAGGAATTGTTTATATAAATGTTCTCTGAGGCCATATTGTCCACGTTGCAAACACAGGCATTTTCCCTGTGTGCTGTAGCGGTACATGTGTCAGAGCCCTGCTCCTTTTTGTTTAAAGGTTAAATACCTCAGTTGTAAGAGTTGATTCAGCACTTTAGCTTCAATTCTACAGCCTGACACATGTATTAAAGGACCACAATCTGACTTGCATAGCAGAAGGAGTGATTAAATGTATAGTATTGCATCTATTTTTCTAATTTCCATTCACTCTGATAACACTTAGTATTTATTTTCCAAGGTACCTAAGTTTGCTGCTAGGGTTTCAAATTTGAGCTCTTTATCTTGGCAGTGAAAATGTGTTTTATGGGATTGCTTTGATGGAGAAACGGACTCACAAGTCAGGTCACTGGGTCACAATCGATGGGGGAAGGAACTGAGCGTGTTTCGAATGTTTTCAGCTGTCTTTTGGGAAAAAAAAACACCACTCAACCCTTTTCTTAATTGCTCCAAAAATATATTTAAAACTGATCTGACAAGCTTTCTGACTGTTGACATGTGGTAAAGCACTTAAAAGTTTCATTTTCTCAAGATAAAGGGGGAAAAGAAGCTACTCTGAGTAACTTTGGCCTCTGTCCTGCCTGCAGGTGTTTCACCAAAACCAACAGTGCTTTCGGCAGCGCCGCGCTGCCCGTCATGCCCCTCGGAGCACCCTTCCAGCAGGATGGGGTGGAGATGAAACCCCTGAGCCCCCACGTCATGGTGGCCATGTGCCTGTCCTCCGCCGTGCCCGAGTGCAGCGCCCGGCTGGACGAGGCCGGCGCGGAGCAGCCCTGCTGTCAGCAAGGCATGAGCCGGCTCCCCATGGACTGCGTGGACGGTGAGGCACCTCCGAGAGGATAGCACCCGGCCTTGGAGCTGGGAATGTTCTGCAGGGCAGCTGCAGGGCTCTTAGTTTCTTGTGGAGAAGCTAGTAATTAAGCCCACAAAAGAACTGGCTCTTTGAGGAAGGTTAAGCATCCTGCCTCTCCCATGATGGGAAGCAGGAGCAGTGCTGTTCGGGTGCCGGGTCCTGTCATGCCCTCGTGATCGATGCCTCTAAACGGGGCTCATCGAGCACCTAACGAGGCTGTGACAGATTGATGCTGCACCCACAGGGCACCCGTGGGCTCTGACACTGCTGAAATGCTGTCTAATGGAGTTTTTCCTTAATGAGCAGGCAATTCCCGACAGCTCAGAGACATGCTGGAGGCAGGAACAGGCACAGGGAGGGAGCTGGGCTGACCTCTTCAGTGTGAACTGCTCAAAACCTGTGCGGTGCCGGGATAGAGCCAATGCCCTGTGCTTGTGCCTGGTGCAGTGGGAATGAGCCCCAGCCCAAAGAGCATCAATCACTGGAATTAGGAAATTTTGGGGTGTGTGGGTTTGTTGAGCTGACAGAGAGGATCTGCTGAAAAAACCCAACAGCAATCACCTGCCCTGCTCTTGCTTTGCAGGCGACGGCTGTGTGCACTCAGAAACAACAAACCACATTTTGAGCTGGAGTCCCCTCATTCTGCAGCCTGTTTCCAAGGACTGTAAGGAAAAACCAGGATGGAGTTCATCCAGAGTCACCTTAAATGGTTCTGGGGACCTTCGGCAGCTCCAGCTGCGGGAAACCTGAGGAAGTGACCGTTGTCCCCTCTTAACGCCAGGAACTGCACCAGAGTGTGGCTGAGAGGGAGTGATGGGGGGATGTTAATTATAACAGAGAGAGTCACTATTTATTTTTTGTAGTAGTGTCATATGAATGTATCTTGGTTTTCAAAATGGTTGCCTTTTTATATTATTTATGCCTTGAAATCCCCTTTTTTTGTTATTTTTCCCCCCTCACACACTGCAAAACTAGCCTGGTTATGTGTATAAAAAAGAATGGTAATAATATAAAGAACGAGGATGGGAAATATGGAGTGTGTTTCTGTGGCATGTTACCAGCGTGAGAAGAGCTTCCAAGGAGCCCAAGACAGGGAGTTAAGTTAAGACAGGTCTGTTGTTGTGGCTGCCATCTCCCTGGCAGCTCAGCAACACAGTACTCAAACCCTCTGGGAACATCTTGATGGGGAAATGAGAAAATAAGAAAAATGAGGCCCAGCCAAGTCTGTTCAGCACAGCTTGAAGCAGAGCTTGGGTCAGTGACTGTGTCTCTGGATAACCCTTATGTCTGCAGAAGTACAGGTGGAAATCCAGCCTGTCTCACCTTCTCACTCACAGAAGACAAAATCCAGTTCAACTCTTGGTTTGAAGGAATACTAACAGCTTGGATAGCTCTGAAATGAAGCCAATCGTGTCGGAGCTGCTCCCACTGGTCCTGTGAGTGGCTGTCAGGAACCCATCCGGCCTGGACACAGCGTGATGGAGGTGTTGCAACCTTAACTGCAGGGTTTGGGTGGGTTTTTTTCTTTTTCCTTTCTAAATTTAATCTCAGACAATAAAATAAACTGGTGCTTGTAAAGCACTCCCTCCTCCTACACAACTCAGGAGCACGTAATCCCAGAAATGAGGTGCACAACTCACAGTTACAGCTGTCCTGGGGTGACAGGTAGGCAGCATCTCTGCGTAGAGCAGTGTGTTCCTGGCCAGGATGGAAAGGAAGGAAGCCATGCTGGCCTGGCTGTGGCTGCTCCAAACCCCTTGGGGAGCTCAGGGCTACAGGTGCATCTTCATCAGTTATGGGGTTTGGGGACGAGGTCTGTGTGAGGAGGAAGTGCATGAGACCAGCTTTGGCAGCGGTGTCTCCGTGGGCTGTTCCGAGTGTTGGAGTGGTTTTTTTCCTTTTCATAGAATCCCAGCACAGTTTGGGTTGGAAAGGACCTTAGAGCTCATCTCATTCCAACCATGGGAGACCTTCCACTAGGCCAAGCTGCTCCAAGCCTGTCCTACCTGGCCTTGGACACTTCCAGGGATGGAAGTGTCTGGGCAATCTGTGCTGGGGTCTCACCACCCTCACAGGGAAGAATTTCTTCCCAATGTCCAGTCTAACCCTGCTCTTTGTCAATGGAAAACCACTCCCTCTTGTCTGGTCCGCTATCTGCCTGTATAAAAAGTCCACCTCCCTCCCTCTAATAAACCCCTTCAGGTACTGGAAGGTCACAATGAGCTCTTCCCAAAACCTTGTCTACTCTTTCATTGTATTATTTATGGGGGGGGGGGGTTGTTTTTGCCTTTTTTTTTAGGGTTTTGGATCCTCCCAACCAAAACTGCCTTATTCTGAAGTTCCCTGCAAACCCTGGACCTCACACCCATGGGCTTTGACTGCCGTGTACCCCAGAGCCACCTCAGAGCCCCCTCCTCCCTCTTAATTTGTCTTCTCTTCACAGCCTGGATTTTCCCTTCACAAGACCTGCTGTGAGGCTTTCTCCTTTTCCAATGGAGATTGGCAGGCGAGGGGTTGGGATTTACCTCTGGCTGCTTCATTCTCCCCAAATGCTGAGATTTAACCATGGTTTTAAATGACCTTGCTTAACCCCCTCCTGTATCATGGGTGTGTTGGATAAAGACACTCTGTTTGTCAGAGAAGCTGGAAAATCCATTTGAAATGTTATGTATTTGGAAATGATGCTGTTTTGCAGGGTTTTGGTGTAGGGTTTGTATTTTTGGGGGTGGTTTGATAAAATGAGTGATGCTGCCCTATGGCCACTGTGGAGATTGATACTCTGTGGGCACTGATTGAGGTGTCACTCTATACTTCCCAACAGATAGTTAAGCAAATATAGGACAAAACGGCCCAAAATGCGCTTGTTTCCACAGACACCAAAAGATGAAAACTGAGAATTGTCTGACTCTTCCCTTGGACCCTGCTTGCATCAACACAGGGAAAAAGCGTCACCAATTACTATTTTTAGCCACCTGTGCTTTGGCCTGAAAATGGAGAGTTTGGGGTGAAAATGGGGCTCCTTCCCTGCCCCTCAAATCTTTGTGGCTGTTTTTGCAGCTCACACTCAGCACAGTCCCAAAGCAGCATCCCTGGCTGACACCAGCCCTGGGCCTGAGGGCTGCACTTCGGCCCTCAGGGATTTTTTTCTGCCATCGGTGAGAAACTATTTATTGTAGCCTAAGTATTTATTTTAGCTCCAGCAGTAATTGCAGGCCCGAGGCTGAGCCTGAGGGGCTCTCGCCGGGTGCCGCACTCGAAGCCAGCTGCCTCCCATCCTGACGCGGCACAGGTGGGTGCTGCCGACCCGTGGTGTGGAACGAGAGCAAGGAAAACACAGAGGAAAAGCCGGAGTGGTCACGGAGTCACCGTCGCGGTGATGGTGACATCCGCTGGTGGGTCATCGGTGGTGCCTGACGGCTCCGAGAGCGGCTCTGCAGGGGAGAGGCGCGGTGCCACGGGCGGTGCTGGGGCACCGGCGCCGTCGGCGCAGCCTCGGCTCGCCCAGGTACCTGCGGCTGTCCGGGGGCCAGACACTTCTGCGGGTGCCGCTGCTGTTTCCCCCTCCCCGCTTGTGGCTGCTTCGGCATCCTCCGGAGTGTCCACGGGCTCCTGGGCGCCAGGGCTGGCCCTGGGGGGACACGCGTGGTCTCGCTGGCGCCAGGGCATGGGAGCAGTGGGGCAGAGGGATTTGGGCACTCACGTGCGGAAGAGCAGGTCGTGCAGCCCTAGGGAGACAGAAGGGCGTGAGGTGTGGGGGTCGCGGCTCCAGCCCCTGAGCCCCCCGGCCCGGGCACTCACGGGGAAGGGTCTCCCGGTGTCGGGCGATGCAGCGCACGGCCAGCAGTGATGCTGCAGTGGCCACCAGCATCCCGGCCACGGCCGCCCCCGTCACCGCGGGGTACGCCTCAAAGGGAGGCTCGGCTGGAAGAGAGCAGAGGGGATATGGCAGGCGGCAGGGCCGGGCAGAGCCCAGAAAGGCCGAGGAAGGTGTGAGCCTGCGCCTGTTCGCTCTGAAACCTACTGACGGCTGCTTGCACTCAGCTCCTCAGCTCCACCACGATGGAAACGTTGCCCTTCTCCACTCAAACCCTGCTCTGCCCCCACGGAACAGCAGTCCCTGCCCACTTCACCTGGCGTCTGCACCTCGGAGGGGTGCCCGGCCGTCCGGTGGTTGACGGCCAGGACGCGGAAAGCATAGAGCACCGCGGGGTCCAGCCCCCCCAGGCGCCGGTCGCGGGAGTGGGGCTCGATGTTGCCGGCGGCTGTTTCCCAGGGGCTGGGCGCCTCCCGGAGGAGTTTCTTGGTTTGGCGCCGCTGCACCACGAAGCCCGTGAGGTTGCCCGTGCCCTGCGTCCGCCACTCCAGCTGTACCTCGGTGCGCGCCCGCGTGTAGCGCAGCTTGCTGATGGTGACGTTGGGGGGGGCCGGGTACCCTGCGGCAAGACGGCACCCGGCAGGAGGGGGTCGACGCCCCCAGCCCGCCTCGGGGTACCCCCGTGCCCCTGCCAGCACTCACGGTCCACGCGGAGGCGGACGGGGCGGCTGGCGGTGCCCACGGCATTGGTCGCGGTGCAGCGGTAGATCCCGCCGTCCCTCGGCCATTCGGCATCCAGGACAGTGAGGTTGATCCACGCTTCTCCCTGCTCCAGCCGGTACTTGGCCAGCCCCGGTGTCACCTCCCGCTCCTTGGGGTCGTACCAAGCCACAGCGGCACTGAGCCTGGCGCCGGTGCTGCGTTGCCGGCACGCCAGCAGCGCCTCGCCGCCCTCCAGCACAGCCACCTCACTCGCCGCCTCCAGATCGGGGACCTCTGCTCGGCGAGAAGCGGGGCCGGTGTCAGCAGGGCCGTGCCGGCCGCACGACGAGGAGCGCACAGAGCCCGGCTCCGGCTTACCCAGCCGCAGGCGGCACTCGGCGCCGGCGGCCCGCAGAGGGTGGGCAGCCGCGCAGACGAACTCCCGGCCCCCCAGGCTGCTGTCGGTGCTCAGCACCAGGACGGCGGTGGAGGGCGTGGGGTCTCCCAAGGCCCGGCCCCCACCGTCCCGCCAGCGCAGGGTGACGGGTGGCGTGCCCCCCTCCCACCGGCACTGCAGCATCACGTACTCGTCCCCCTTGGTGGCCGCTGCCGCGCAGGTGGGGCTGCCGGCCGGGACCCCTGCGGGATGGAGCGGTGTCGGTGCAGGGCACTGCCATCATGTGCCAAAGCATCCCCGAAAAGGAGACGCAACCCCTCCCCACGTGCATGGGGAGCTTTACACCCCGGCTGCAACCTGGGGACCCCCATTTTGGGGCAAGCTGGGTGTGCTGGAGGTCCCAGCAAAGGCAGCAGCACCCTGGGATTCCCATCCCGTGGTGTGGCCATGGCACAGTCACCACAGCTCTGCTGTGACGCGAGGTCAGAAAGGATCCTGGGGGGCAGATGGACCCATCATCACTCACACAGGGTGGTCCCACATGCAGCCCCTTGCGGCAGTGCGGGGTGAGAGGCCAGGCAGGAGAAGGAGCTGCCATTCCTTGTGGCTGCCCCTGGCTGGATCCTGGTGACCATGGAAAAACTGGCCCCCATCATCCCCTCTTCCTTCTCCTCCTCCTTCTGGGAGCCCACCCAGTGCAGCTGGGCCAGGGGGAAGCCCCCCAGCCAGCGGCACCGCAGAGCCACATCCTGCAGGTCACTGGTGGCCAGGGCAGAGCAGCTGGGGCTCCCGGCTGGTGGATCTGCAGGAGACCATCAGCGCTGCGGGAGGGTGGGGATTCCCCTCCAACCCCCCCTCAAATTGTCCCTTGCACCCACATCCTCACCAGGGAGCTGAGCTGTTCCATCTCACCCCAGGGGACCCACCGGCCCCCCTGCAGGGTTACTTACAGTACACGGTGAGGACGATGGTGGCCTGGGTGCGGGTCTGCAGGTGGGTGTTCTCGGCCAGGCAGGTGTAAGTGCCTGCCTGGGCTCGGGCGATGGCGGTGATGACGTAGGTCTGGCCAATGTGCACCTGGGTACCGTTGTGCAGCCACACGTAGCGGCTGGGGGGGTTCGAGGGAGCCAGGCAGCTCAGCACCACATCCTCCCGCTCGCCCGCAGAGAAGCCCCCCTGTTCAGGGGTGAAGGGCTCCACACTGATGGCCGGCTCGTCAGGTCCATCTGCAGGGACATGAGGTCCTTCAGCCACGGGGTTGTCCCAACAAAGGTGACACAGTACTCCCTAGGACATCCTCCCGTTGGTGGGAAATGAGGCAGCAAAGCCTCCTTAGAAAGGGCACACCATGGGAGTTGTGAGCACACCATGGTGATCATGGACAGATGTACTGTGGTGCCTGGTGGCCATGGATGTGCCATGGTGGCCTTGGAGGTACTGTGGTAGCAAGATGCAGGGTGGTTATGGACACCCCTTGGTGGTGTGGCACACAGTGGCCACAGACAGGTCATGGTGGCCATGGATGCATCATGGTGACAGGGCACATGGTGGCCACCGACAGGCCATGGTGGCTATGGAGGCATCATGGTGGTGGGGTGTACAGTGGCCATGAATACATCCGTGTGGCAACATGCCATACCATGGTAGCCATAGAGACATTATGATGGCCATGGAGCCATCCCAGTACCAGGGTACATGATGTCCATGGATGTACCATGGTAGTTATGGATGTATCACCATGGCAGGATGCTCGGTGGCCTCAGACATCCCATGGACATACCATGGAAACATCATGGTGGCCACGGACATGCCCTGGTGGCATCTGCAGCCCTGAAGATGTCCCCCCAGCTGGTGGCTGAGGCCCCTCCCCAGGGTGCAGTTCCTGGAGCACTCACAGACAATGTCCAGGTAGACGGGCTCGCTGGTGTGGCTGTTGACCTCATTGTGGACAGTGCAGAGGTACCAGCCCGTGTGGCTGCGGTTGGCAGGCGTCAGGCGCAGCTCTGCCCCGGTGTCCCCCAGCGCCGTGGGGGACACTGAGGGACCCCCCCGGGGCTCCTGGTGCTGCCAGGAGAAGCTCAGCGGCTCCGTCCCCTCCCGCACAGTGCACATCAGGGCCACCGCCGCGCCCTCCGCTGCCGCCGCTGCCGTCGGCCGCACGAAGGGCTTGGAGACGGGCACTGGGGGCACTGAGTTGTGAGTGACCCTCCACCAGCGCCCACCCACCCGCCCTGGGGAGGAGCCTCCAGCCCAGATGAGTGGTTGGCTAATGAAGTGCTAGAGCAATCAGTAGGATGGCTAGTGAGGATACCCATGGGCTAGTGAGGGGCACCCTGGCTGTAGGTATGGGGACTAGCTGGAGTGACTACTGAGACCAGTTAAGAGTGGTGAGATGCTGGGGTGCCAGGGCAGGGAAATGCAGGTGACTAATGGGCTGTTACATTGGCTAGTAGGGGCTTACACTGGCTGGGGGCAAGGGGGGTTCACTGGCTAGTGGTGTATTGGGCTGGCTAGAGGGACTCTGAGTAGGCTCATGGGCTCTTTGTTGGCTACAGGTGCTACGTTGGATGACGTTGAGATACCCTGGCTGGTAGGCTGCCAAATTGGCAAGTGGGGTGCTACACTTTCTAGTGAGCCACCTTGTTGGTTAATGGAGCTCTGGTAAGCAGGGCCCTTCACTGGCTAGTGGGACATTATGCTGGCTAGTGCCACGCTTCAGTGACTGGTAGATCCCTTTGCTCTCTAGTAGGGTGTTCCATTTGCCTGTGGACAGCTCTGTCAGCTACTGGGCGAGGGGCTGCTTGGCTACAATACAGGGGAGCATAGCACTGGCCACCGATGGCCAGCAGGGCCCCTCAGGGTGGCCACGGCAGGGGGCTTACCCAGGACACGCAGGAGGATGGCGGCGTAGCCCACATGGAGTCGACCCCGCTCCGGGAAGAGCCCCTGGCAGAGGAAGCGGCCCTGGGCAGCCACACGCAGCTCCCGCAGCTCCAGCGTCCCGTTGCGCAGCGTCACCCGGCCCAGCGTCCCCGTGCCAGGGGCCACGGCCACGTCCCGGCCCGAGCCCACGGCCACAGCCCTCGGCAGCCCCTCGCCCCGCGGCGTGAAGCTCCAGAAGACCACGGCCGGCGCGGCCGCGGCCACCAGCCCACAGCTCAGCTCCACCGCCCGGCCTCGCACACCCGTCACCTGCCACTCCTCGTAGGCCGCCTCGCCGGCCACCAGCGGCTGCCCTGCCCCGGCACAGTGCGGCATCAGGACCCGGCTTGGCCCCGGCGCACACGGGGAGGGGTCGGTGCTCACCCCCTGCCAGCGCTGGCAGCAGCCACAGGATCCAGGGCCCCCTCCAAGGCGGCAGTGCTGCCCGGACACGGTCCATGGCGCCATGTCCAGCACACCACGCTGAAGCAGCGCTGCGCTCTCCAGCACAGGCTCCTCTCCAGTTACTCGCAGGTAATTAGGCCCAGCCCTGATTAACCTTTAATTATTTATCAGCCTGGTGGTGCAGGGGGGAACCCAACGCCGCTGCCACCTTGGCCCCTGCAATCTCAGGGCTGAGGCCGGGCGCGCTCGC
Source organism: Formicarius rufipectus (assembly GCA_013399695.1). Classification (NCBI taxonomy): domain Eukaryota; kingdom Metazoa; phylum Chordata; class Aves; order Passeriformes; family Formicariidae; genus Formicarius; species Formicarius rufipectus. The sequence continues at coordinate 102,643 of VXAU01001993.1, forward strand.
TGCAGAAACGGCAGCATCCTTGCTCTCCCCACATGGGGGAATTTCTGAGTGTTCCCTTTCCCCATCCAATTTTTTTTGCTAAAGGAGGAAAAAAAGCACTGTCACCGCCCCGCAATGGAGGCCGAGGAGTTTGGAGCCAGGGAAGCCGGGCAAGGAGTGGGGTTTGATATTTCATCTCCCGCTCCCTGCTGAGCCCCGGCCCATCAAACATTCATGGGGGCGGCCGCGCTGTAACGCAATGCCGGGGGGCCGGAGAGCCCCGGTGGGGCATTTCTGGGTGTAGATGGGGGAGGGATCTGGCAACACCCAGGAAAGTCTGGAAAATGACCTGCCATCTCTCATCCCTTCACCTCCCCTATTCTTTAAATAGAATTAACTCCTCGTTACCACAATTCCACTGTTAATACTGAATGCAAGACTCCCTGCAAAGAGGCTTTGGGCCTTGAAATGTACCCAAGGGCTTAAAGCCAGTGGTGAAGGGCCGCAGTGCCTTGGGCTTTTGTGCCTGGACAGGTCGAGCTTGGAAGAAATTTGGATGAGGGCAGTGGACAATCTGGTAAACAACACCATTGTCAACACTGGCCTAATCAAATCCCTCCTGTGAGGGGTGATACATTTCAGGGGATGTTGTTAAAGATGGAGACACCCTGAGGATTACAAATAATTGCTTTTATTAACGATTAACAAGGCACAAAAACAGCCCTGGGCTGGAAACAGACCACCCCTGGGGCCCAACCTCTCTCTCCACACTGCCAGGATCCTAAACACTTGGATTTCAGGCCCCAGAGTCCAACCTCTCTCTCTGCATTGCCAGGACCCCAAACACTTGGATTTCGGGCCCCAGGGTCCAAGCTCTCTCTCCACACTGCTGGGACTCCGAACACTTGGATTTCAGCCCTGGGGTTTGGGGCGGCAGCAGTGGATTCCTGCTGCCATCTAGCGAGATGAGGTGCACCCTGGCCTCTCCTCAAGCAACACAAAACTCAACACCTTCAGGAGGATACAAGAGAACTGGGAAGTCTTCCCCATAACTTTTCCTACTGCTTTGAACCAGAAGTCAGATTTGGAGGAGCAAATCCCCGATCCTCATTCAACTGCAAGCTTCTCAAGCTCATCCATGTCGCACGGGTCCAGCTGCTTGATCGTGGTCTCTGCAGGAAAGAAAGAGCAACTGTCAGCAGGTGAAAGCAAAGCTTGTTCCCCCTGCACTCGCTGCCTGCATGACCAGTGCCAGCTGGGGAACTCCTGGAGTGCTGCAGCATCTCCCTCCGTGGGGAAATCAGCTGGGAGGAAGTGCGGGGGGAACAGGATCAGAGCAGCAGCCAAGGCACAGCAGCAGGAGTGAGAAGCAGCCCCATGGCAGCAGCACACCAGGCTCAACAGGTGGATGTGTTCCCGCTCCTGACTCCCACCTCCACAGCCACGTGGGACAGGGAAGGTTCGTATCCTCAAATCACAATGTCACGACATGAAAAAGCACAAGTCAGATCACCAGGAGTTCCTCCAGTTGGATTTTCATCCTCGCATTCTGGCCATGGCTGTGGAACCCACATCCCGGTTATTCCAGCTTCTGCTGCTCAGGAAAAATCTTTGCCAGACTATTTGGCTCATGTCTTCCCTGCCTGGTGTCTGTGGTGGGCTTTCTCAGTCTCTTGTTTAATGGACAAGCAGAAATTTAAAAGAACCGAGAGGGTTGAGCAGCTTCAAGGACAGAGCTGAGGAAGGAACACCATCTCACTAAAAAGTTTCCCTAACCTTTTTTCCCTAAAGATCACAGGGAAAACAGGCATCAGGATTCAAAAAGCCACTGTTTGCAGTCACATCTGGCAAATCACAAGAAAATCCTCTTGATATTGACAAGTGACAATTGATTTCCACTCAGGAAACATTTCCACAGCTTCCAGCTCCTCTCCCACAGCCAGGGCTGAGCAGAGCTGGGGCACCAGGTCCCCTGGGACAAGGACTTGCAGGGAAAGGCAGAAAAAATGCCTGAAGGAGGGGAAAAAAAGGAGGTACTGAGGCATCCTGGGTGCTGGTAACGTCCCTTGTGAGTTGCACACAATCTCTGGGGCTGTTTCTCAGAAAATCTGGCTGCTGGGGAGCAAAAGACCATCCTAAAAGCTGCACCTGTCACCTCTTCCCAGTGGTATGAGCCCGGGGAGAGGAACAGCCTGGCAAGGTCCATTTGTGAATGAGAAAGAGCCAGAGAGGGCTGTTCCAATCCTGCCTCCCAGAGCAGTGGATCCACACAGATACTCACGGAAATGCTCCTCTATCTTGTGCACAAGCTCCACGGTCTCGCTCTCCACCATGCTGAAGGCGATGCCACGGTGCCCAAAGCGTCCCGCCCTCCCAATGCGGTGCAGGTAGGTCTCAAAATCTGGCTCTCCATCCCGATCCCTGGGGAGGCCGAAGTTCACCACGGTGGTGACCTGCTGCACATCAATCCCTGGAAGAGAGAGAAAAGGGCTGTGGGAATGGATCACCTTGTCCCACAGCATCCACAGCTCAAGCTCATGTGGAAGAACTGCAGGCCTGGTGTGTTTCAGGCGATCAGAGGGATGCTGGGTTTCCTGGGATACCTCTGGCGCAGACGTTGGTGGCGATGAGGACCTTCTCCTTGCCCTCACGGAAGCGCTGGATGACGCTGGCCCGCTGGACCACCGTCAGCTCTGCCGTCAACGTGGCCACTTGGTGCCCGTCCTGGCTCATCTTCTCCGACAGCCAGTCTGCGAGTCTCCGGGTCTAGACAAGCAGGGAGAGGCTGAGGCCCAGAACTGTCCCCTCCCGAGTTCCCTGCTCCTTTTGAGAGAGCTCTCGGCAAATTTCAGCACTCCCCTGGGGTCTGCTTCTTTGTTTTGGGGGTCTTGTCTCCCCATGTCCACACCATAAAATGACCCATTCCTGCTTTCCCTGATGGCCAGTGCAGGGCTCTCCAGGGCAGGAGCATTACCTGGCAGAAGATCATAACCTGGCCGATGGTGAAGCTGCCATAGAGGTTGCAGAGGGCCCTGTACTGCTCTTCCGAGTTCTGGCACACCAGGAAGTACTGTCTGATGTTGCCCAGGGTGAGCTCCTCCTCCCGCAGCTTGATCACGATGGGGTCGGGGATGATCCGCTCGGCAAAGGTCCGCACAGGTTCCTTGAAGGTGGCTGAGAACAGCAGCACTTGGCAGCTCTTAGGAAGAGCCCTGTGGTAGGAAAAGGCATCAGTCCCAGTGAGCAGCTGCTGTCCAGGAGGAGGACATAAATCCTAATTTAAGCTCATTTTGTGTGGCCTTCAATGGGAAGGCAAGGGGGGTTACAATAGAGTGGGGCTTTTTACAAGAGCCTAGAGTGACAGGAAAAGGGAGAATGGCTTCACACTGAAATGAAGAGGTTTAGACTGGATATGAGCAGGAAGTTCTTTGCTGTGAGGGTGGGCAGGTCCTGGCACAGGTTGCCCAGAGAAGCTGTGGTTGCCCCATCTCTGGAAATGTTCAAGGCCAGGTTGGATGGGACTTGGAGCAACCTGGTCTAATGGAAAATATCCATGCCCATGACAGGGCGGTTGGAACAAGATGGGCTTTAAGGTCCCTTCCCACCCAGGCCATTGTATGATTCTCTAGGCTGTAACAGCTCAAAGGAAAGGTAAGAATGGTTAAAGGCTTCCCATATATCCAGCAGACATGGTTTTATGGAAAGCTGGACCCCTCCACAAACCCCCTCGGGCACCACATGGACAGTCTTTTTCACAACTCTTTGTTGATTCCCTCCAAGCCAACAAGAGGAAGGAAGGCAGGGAAGCAGGACTCCAGCTGCCAGGAATACTCACCTGTGGATGCGGATGCTCTGACAGGAGAGGCCCTGCGTGTCGATCATGATGTCGGCCTCATCCAGCACAAACAAGGAGATCTTTGTCAGGTCTAGGATGTGCTGCTTGAAGCACCAATCCAGCGTGGTGCCCGGAGTCCCGATGATGATCTGCTCCTCCAGCACTGCGCCCTTCAGAACTGTGAGAGGGACAAAGGCATCTGGCTGCCTCCAGGCATGGAGCTCTCTGCTGCTCTGTGCTCTCCCTCGGCTTGCTCAGACTCTGGCTGCTCAGTGGTGCCTTCCAGGGGTCACCGTGACACTTCCCTACAGCCTTAAGGGTGGGAACCAGCCCTGTGTGGGAAGGGGAAGTCTGGGAGCAGCCAGCAATGGTGGAAAAGCCTCCTCAGCAGTAGAGGGGGGCACAGACACTACTTTACTGGCCTTCATGGATGTCTGGGTGGTCCCTGGTAGCTCCAGGCTCTAAGAGGGGATCGCTGTGCTCCCTCCCACTCCCAGAGCAGGGCCAGTGGCTGGGCTGGGCTAGACTCACTTCGGTTTCCCCGGACAGCGTAGTTCACCTTGATGTCAGTGCAGAACTTTCCAATGGTCCGGACCACCTGGCCGATCTGCAGGGCCAGCTCGTAGGTGGGAGCCAGGCAGAGGCACTGGAGGAAGAGGAGAGGAGGGAGCTGTCAGGCCCAGGAGGGGGCATGCCTGGCTGGCATTGAGGGCAGCAAAGAGCAGCTCAGGAGCATCCCACAGTGCTGAGGTGAAGGGGACAGGGCAGCTGGGCACAGCTGGAGGTTCAGGAGCTGGGCTGTGTTCCCAGCTCCAGCCACGGGGGCAGAAAGAAGCCCTCGGTGCTATTTTTGAGGAGGAAATTCCTCTCTGGAAGCATGGTGCAGCTCACTCCTGTGTCCTGGTTCAGTCACCCCATACAAATGAGAAATGTTACATGGCAGGAACCAGCTAGCAAAGCTGATTCTGCACCCAGAGCTCTCTCTGGGGGTGTTTGAGCCATCAGAAAACCAGCAATGTCTGCAGCTGCTCCTCAAAATTTAAATTCCAGGACAACCGAAGTCTGGACTAATCCGGTCTGGCAAGTCAAAGTACTTCCCTGGGACAGGCACAGTGCTTTCTGACCTCAATGGTGCCTGGAGGTTTGTCATCCCCCTGCAGCAGATGAAGTCACACAGGGACATGGGCAACACCTGGACTTCTGGCCCTGGCAGTGTCCTGGGTGCCTGGGTCACCCCCTCCTGTATCAGCTCTCCCTGTCCTGCATTACCTGTGGATATTTCTCGTTGGCATTTGCTCTGCTCAGCATGGCCAAGACAAAAGCTGCTGTTTTCCCTGTCCCTGACTGGCTCTGAGCAATCAGATTTTGGGGCCTGGAAGGCAAAGGCAGCTTAGTGGAGCACAGGGGGCAGGGCATTCCCCGCTCAGCACCGGGATGCCGTGAGGAGCTGGGGCTTGCCCGCGCTATGTTCCTACTCACGGGTATGCCAGCATGAGTGGCAGTGCCTGCTCCTGGATTTTGGATGGTCTGTTGAAGCCCATCATGTAAACTCCCCGCAAGAGCTCCTTCTTCCTGCAGAAGCAAAGCATTCCAAGGGCCCTGTTACAGTGTTAGACTCTAGTGGAATTTTTCTTTCCCCTACCACCAGAATGGGAGGCGAATGGGCCTATCTTCATCCATTGCCTCTAACAAAAGAAGCAAGGTGACCGGTGACTCAGGGCGTGGGGGAAGTGGACACTCTGGTTTTGCAGTTGGCAGGTGGGGAGGGGGAGAGACGGCTCAGGAAGAAACCTCTGCCTGGTAGTTTGGTTTCTTTCCTTTTTTCCTCCCATTTTCCAATCCCTGGATTTGGATTTCCCTGTGCCCGAGAGAGAGAAAGAGACAACATTGCTAGTTGGGGCCCTTACATCGGGCTTTCCGGGGTAGCCCAGCGCCGGCCACTCATCACCTGCTGTCCGTAAATACCACTGTGCCCGACGGGGACAGAGACTGTGGGGGAGGGTTTGGTTCAGGGGGTTTATTCGTTCAGTACTGGTTGTTTTTGTTTTTCTCTTGAATATATATATATATCTCATAGCTAGGAACTGTTATCCTTCCACTTATCATATCTTAATTAAATTTGTTTTGAAATTAAAGGAGGTTTGTCTTCCTGCTTTAGTTTCTAGTTCAACAAATTTTCTAAGTTCTCTAAACTTAGACAGGCCCAAATGAGGGAGGCCAGTGGTGCTGGCGCTCGGCGGGGATGGGGACTGTGGCTACTCACAGGGGGAGCTCCTCGAAGGTCTTGACGGAGAAGAGTGGGGAGCTGGGGTCCTGCTGCAGGATCTCCACGTGCTGGTCAGACTCCACCAGGGACGTGTGGATCAGCTTGTTCATCAGGGAGAGTTCCGCCAGCGGCACTGGGAAAGGCAGCAGCTCCGTAAATAACAGCATCGTTAGGGCTGGAGGTCATGCAGCCCAACCACTCGACCAGGGCACGGTCAGCGCAGCAGGTGACACAGGAACGTGTCCCCGGCAGGGTCTGGAATGTTTCCAGAGGGAATGCACGCTCTCCCCGGGCAGCCTGTCCCGGTGCTGTGCCACCCTCCGTGAGAAGAAGTTCTTCCTCACGTCGAGGCGGAACTTGTTGTGGTTTAGCTTATAACGAGAGGCTTGTGATGAGAACCCGCTCCCCGCTCCGCTGCAGCTCCTCGGGACTCCGGACCCACCTCTCTCCTCGTCGTCCGCCCCCGCGGCCGGCGCGGGGAGCGGGCTGGGCCCGCGGGCC